>VMRN01000106.1:390586-519681 GCA_010277015.1 Poeciliopsis turrubarensis | reverse complement strand
AATTTACAATAAAAATTTCCTTTTATTATTACGGAGCCCCCTAGGGGACATGGGGAATTTTTTTTCTTTTGCGTGCCCTCGCAATACTTTTGTGTGACGCAAAAGTTAATAATTAAGCTGCGTTACGCAAAAGTATTGCGAGGGCACGCAAAAGAACAAAAACTCCCCATGCCCCCTAGGGGGCTCCGTATATTATGTGCATTACATGTGTTATTTAATGGAGTGAGCTGAAGTGGCGCTGAAGGTTTGAAGCCTTAAAATGCGACAAGGACATCTGACACATAAGGCAGAATAGCTTTCCACTACATTCAACAAAAAATATCAATTCTCCCACTCTGTCAAAAACGTTCTGTGTTCATCTTCATATTTTCATTTTTCTGTGCATTTTTTCCTGCCATTTTGATCGCGAAAGGTTTACTCAAATGATTTTACTCTTACTGAAAAACTTCGCACATGCGCATTTGACGAAAATACCGTATTGAAGTCAATCGAAGCGAAACTTGGATATTATAGCGACCCTACAGCTAAATGTTGGTGGATGTTACGCTGTTTAGAGATTTAAATTAGAGTGTATGATTTCCCATTGTCCGTAAATACACCAGGATGGATGGAGGATGGAACGAGGGGACGGGGGGCAGGGAGAGAGGGGAGCGAGAGTGAGGGGTGAGCGGAGGTTTGTATGAGAGCAGACGGCGAACGACTGGAAAGACTAAGACTGCAAGGGAAACAAAGACCTTTTTTTGTTTGTGTTGTTTTGGCGTGGTTACGGCCAACAGTAATGGCTGCTGTTGTCAATAAATGACAGTTCATTTGACTACTTCTCGTCATTATTGCAAGTCTGGCAGAATGCGACTATATGAACGCAAGAGCCGCATGGAGCCGGTCGAAGAGCCGCATGCGGCTCGCGAGCCACGGTTGGTCGCGAACACCAACCGCGACCAACCCCTGGTCTAGCAGAACAATTTCACACTGATTTTGAGTTAATGGGGCACACGATTTGGGAGCTATTGAAGATGTATTATTTAATATTAAAATGATTCATTCTCTGCACCACACCTGAATAGAATAATTAGGTCGTTAGTAAGGCTCTAGAGAACATATCTAGACAAGGAGGAGGTAATTAAGCCATTTCATTCCAGGGTTTTGTACCTGTGGCACATTTAAAAACTGCAGGAAAGTGCCCTTTGAGGACTGGAGTTGACACCTGTGTCTTACACCCTTGTCCTTAGTGGGGTTGGGAGGTGCTGGTGCCTATCTCCAGCTAATGTTCCGTGCGAGAGGCAGAGTACATCCTTGACAGGTCGCCAGTCTGTCACTTAAAATTTTAAAAGAGGATAGTGTGCCTCATGTAATAGCATGAATTACCACATTTTGGATCAGTTGGTCGTAAGGCCAGGCATTTATTTACATGAGGGTTTGGTTCGGAAATGGACAGTCCCTAAGTGAACATCCGAGCACTTCAGGAGGGAGTGATAGAGAACAGCTGGCCGGAAGTAGCGTTCATAAACCGGATCAACCTTGAGCTAAACACCCTTACACCACAGAGCGTGGATATCCGATATCCAACTTGACAACAACTTCACTGCGGTAAGTAACACAATGAAGACACCGGAAAAAGTTTGTTTTGGTCTGTGGCCATACAAGATGGCGTCAAGCAACGTAAACGTCACACGCAGGGAGGTCAGTTTCAAAGCTCTATAGCAGAGGGTCCAGATTCTCTGTATGAAGCAAGGGGACATTACCAGGTCAGCAAACACCTAGAACAGGACAGAAGGTCCTTGGGCCAGGATTGATAACAAATGACTAAAACCATCTTCAACAAAAAAAAAAAGCACAGTATATCTTATGAAACTAATACAACAATTAAAATTTTTACTTAGGGCCCTGGAGTGGTCTGGGCTTCTGATTCCCTTCATCCTCAGTCTCTGCAGGAGCAATGGTGATGTCAGTTGCCTCACAAGGTACACAGAGAGAGAATAAGTCTAAAAAATAAAAAACAATCAAAAATATTATTCTTTTAACTGTAATATCCTGTTGAAGGAGCAAAGGTGAAGGTAAAGGTAATTTTGTTTATATAGCACATTTTCTTCAACAAGGCAATACAAAGTGCTATACAGGAATTAAAATTAAATACAAACAAAATAAACCAAAGGAAAGAGCAAAAGAAGAAAAATAATCTAATGATGTTGATCTAAGGAGGAGTATAAAGAATTAACTACTGGCATTGACAAAAAAAAAAGTAGAAACATATTTGTATATTCATAGATACACATAAACATCTCCCCTCCCAACATATATGCATTCACACCTTACATGCCCCCTGCACATTCATATAAAAGCATACTGTGTACCATTCCATGGGGCTTCAGATACATAAAGGAATTTACCTACCTCAATGCACATATGCTACTTGCTAATGCATACTGCACTCTATTTAGATATTTTATATTGTATTTGTTAGGCATGTTCAATGTGCCCCTTTGGGGAAAAAGTTTGACTTGAACTAAATTGAATAAATTGCCAAATAAATAAATGAATGCACTTAAAATGCACAACTTAAAAAGAACTTTACTTTGTTGAATAATTTAAGTCATATTGTTTTTTATTTTTCCATCTAAATTTTCCCAAAAATATTTTTAAGCACGTAATTTACCCTGTTTTTAAAAATATATGCTTTGGTTTTTCCTTTCACTTATAGACGCATTCATGTCTCTTTAATTTATTTATTCCTTTTGTCCCTCAGAACTTCTTTTATTTCCATTTGTTTTTTTATATTTTTCCAGTGGCAGAAAATGGGGGGACAAAATAGTGGCAAGAGATATTGGCAGGGAGGCAATGCTGGACCTCCTCCTCCCTCCCATATGTAAATAGAGACAACAAAAAGTCCACAAAAACATACATTTATTATATATATAAATAAATGTATTTATTGTATCACTGTCTCTTGGAAGCACACAAAGATAAGATTTATGTATAAATGTTCTATGCCCTTTAGTTATTTTGTAAAATACAAGAATTTCCACATAAATTTCTATTTTTGTCAGTCTGATTACCTCATTTCTAAATATTAGATCATGTGATATGATCAAAGTTTTATTACTCACATAAAGAGTTTTACTCATATATTTCAGCGGGAGGTCAACCAGCCTCCCGCCAACATTACAAAAATAAAACGAAGTGGGTGTCAAATGTTTGTGCTACATTTGTGCAGCCAAAATTTTCATTTGTGTTGCTATCATTTCAAAGATATTAATTAAAGGTGTCCTAATATTGGGCCCCATAACAATGTCAGGTACTCATAAAAGCAAGCCCACACCCAAACCAATATCACTGTTCTGCTGGATTTTCATCCTGGGCTGCAGTGGTGCAATTCAAAGGCTAAACCACACTTCATACCTGGTGGTCATGGAAATACAACAAATTTGCTAATCCTCAAAATATAAATAAATAGGTAGGAGAAGTCAGATTGCGGGGTCGAGCTAGACTTTTCCACTGTCCCTGATTTTGATGTCAAAAAATCCTGTCAATCTATTTTTACTGGTGTTGTTGTAAATGATTATTTTAGTAATCAAGTAATACAGAGATTATTCTAATTATTAATCGAATAAAAAAAATTGGCAAAAGAAAACATTTGTAAATTGCTTGACAGAATTACTATCAGATATCAACATTGACCAAATTTTTGGACATGGGTTGTTAGGGTAAGGTAACCCTAACAACCGATTACCAAAAATGTAGGGTTAGGGTAACCTTACCCTAACAACCCAGAGAGGTGGGGGAGAACTCCCCCTGGTGGATAATTTGTTATGTTGTTTGGTGATGCCAAAAAATGAAAATAGAGATCCAAGATGGTAGAATGTAGTACCGAAGAGTTTGTGAAAATTAGCTGATTATTATCTTTACAAGTTGTGTTTCAGACAAGATATGTTCACAAGTATTGGTTAATTTTGAAAATAACTGTCTCTTTGTTTTGCGTAACGGTGGTGTAAATAATCTGTACGTTTAAGTCATTTATGAAAATGTTTTTCTATTTTAGCTCGAAGGATAATTTGCAATGTTCATTCGGTTCCTAATACTAAGCCTTGTATCTTGCAGTTTACAATGACCAAAGTGATGGCAGTGGTCAGAGACCACTGCCATCACTATAAACAAGTAAAAAAGAAAGAAGTTTGGTTATTGGAGCTTCGTTGTCTGGCTGTCCAGCTGCTGAAAACTCGAAAACTTAGGGCGAGGACAGCACAGACTCCCTGGAATGATCCCAACTTGCTTCTCATTGGACACAGAATTGCTCACCTTTTTCACTGAGACAGATGGAGGGCATTATACACAGGAGGGCATAGAACTGCTGCTGACTGACTTATCTGTTAAGTGTGAAAAAGGGGCAAGTGAAATCTATGAATATGTTGGTAAATGTGTTCCTTCATTCATAAAATGAAATGAAGGCAAACGGTAGTCTGTAGCTAGGCTAACTATGCTAAATGGTTGATAATCTCACACAGTCTACCCACCTCTTGGAGAAAAATTGGGCTACAAATTGACACTCTTACCTTTTTCTTTCTCTATCTCTATAATTTTTCAAAGACACCAAAGATGAATAGCAACTTTGGACTTGGTGTTCCGTCGCCCGGACGAGGGTCATCGGGGCCCCATTGTGGAGCCAGGCCTGGAGGGGGGCATGTTGGCGAGTGCCTGGTGGCCGGGCTTTTACCCATGGAGCCCAGCCGGGCTCATAGGTGGTGGGCCCACTCATAGGTGGGCCCACCACCTATTGTGTGTAGCTGTCCACTGTCATGGGCCCACCACCTATGAGTGGGGCCAAAGGGGTAGGGTGCAGTGTGGGATGGATGGTGTTCGAGGGAAGGGACCCTGGCAGTCTGATCCTCTTTTGAAGAAGCTGGATCTTGGGAAGTGGAATGTCACCTCTCCGGTGGGAAGGAGTAGGAGCTAGTGCGTGAGGTTGAGAGGTTCTGGCTAGAAATGGTCGATTCATGGCTCTGGTTCTGCAACCAGTCTACTTGAGAGGGGCTGGAGATACTTCCACTATGGAGTTACCCATGATGAGAGGTGTTGGGCAAGAGTGGGTATACTTGTTGCTCCCCATCTTGGCGCCTGTATATTTCGGTTTACCCCAGTGAATCAGAGGGTAGCCTCCCTCCGCCTCCGGGTCCTGACTGTTGCTCGTGCTTACGGGCTGAACGATTACAGATTACCCACCCTTTTTAGAGTACTTAGATTGGGTACTACAGCGTGCCCCTCCTGGGGACTCCGTTATTCTGCTGGGTGACCCACACTCATGTGGGCAATCACAGTGAGACCTGAAGGGGCATGGCTGGGAGCAATGCCCTCCCCCAATCTGAACTCGAGTGGTGTTCTGTTGTTGGACCTCTTGCTTGCTTGCTTGTCTGTAACAAACACCATATTCAGGCATAAGGGTCTCCAGGTGTGCACTTGGCACCAGGACGCCCTAGGCTGCAGTTCGATGATTATCTCTGTCACTGTTTCATTGGCTCTGCAGCCGTATATCTTGGATACTCAAGTGAAGAGAGGTGTGGAGCTGTCCACTGTCATCTGGTGGTGAGATGGCTCTGGTGGTGGGGGAGGATGCTGGTCAGACATGGCAGGACCAAACGTGTTGTGAAGATCTGCTGGGAACATCTGGCGGAATCCCCTATGAGGGGAGCTTTAACTCCCATCTCTGGCAGAACTTTGAACACGTTCCGGGGAAGGTGGGGTACATCGAGTCTGAGTGGACCATGTTCCATGCCACTATTGTCGAGGGAGCTTATCGGAGTTGTGGCCGCAAGGTTGTTGGTGGCTGTTGCGGCGGCAACCCTCGAACCTGTTGGTGGAAACCTTTGGTGAGGGATGCCGTCAGGCTAAAGACGGAGTCCTATCTGGCCTTTTTGGCTTGTGGGACTCAAGAAGGAGATGATGGATACCTTTAGGTGAAGTGGGCTGCGGCTCGGATGGATGCTGAGGCAAAAAACTTGGCTTTGGAGAGGTTTGGAGAGGCCATGGAGAAAGACCTCTGCACAGCTTCGAGGCGATTCTGGTCCACCATCCAGTGTCTCAGGAGGGGGAAGCAGTGCAGCACCAACACTGTTTATAATGGGGATGGTGTGCTGCTGACCTCGACTCGGGACATTGTGGGCCGGTGGGCAGAATACTTCGAAGACCTCCTCAATCTCACCAACATTCCTTCCATTGAGCCTGGGGACTCTGGCTTGGGCTCTTCAATCTCGGATGAGGTTGCCGAGGTGGTTATAAGCTCCTTGGTGGTTGGGCTCCGGGGGTGGATGAGATTCGCCCGGAGTTCCTTTAAGGATGTTGCAGGGTTGTGTTGGCTGCAACACAACCCGACAGCCAACACAAAACCGACACATTGCATGTCGCATGTAGATGCGACATGCGATTTTGTAGGGACATCAGTGGCAGTTCCCCTGGATTGGCAGACTGGGGTGGTAGTCCCCCTGTTCAAAAAGGGGGGCCGGAGGGTGTTATATAGAGGGTCACACTCTTAAGCTTCCCTGGTATGGTCTATTCAGGGGCCTTGGAGAGGAGGGTTCGTCGGATAGTCAAACCTCGTATTCAGGAAGAGCAGTGTGGTTTTCATCCTGGCCATGGAACACTGGACCAGCTCTAACACCCTCTGCAGGGTCCTGGAGGGTGCCAACCGGTCTACATGTGTTTTGTGGACTTGGAGAAAGCGTTCGACCATGTCCCTCGGGGAGCCCTGTGTGGGGTTCTCCGGGAGTATTGGGTATGGGCCCTTTGATACGGGCTGTCAGGTCCCTGTATGACCGCTGTCGGAGTATGGTCCACATTGCCGGCAGTAAGTCGGGCTCGTTTCCGGTGAATTGGACTCCGCCAGAGCTGCCCTTCGTCACCGATTCTGTTCATTACTTTCATGGCCAGAATTTCTAGATGCAGCCAAGGTGCTGAGGGGATTCGTTTTGGTGGCCTTAGGATCACATCTCTGCTTTTTGTGGATGATCTGATCCTGTTGGCTTCATCAGGTTGTGATCTGCAGCTCTCGCTGGAGTGGTTCCCTTAGAGATAGGGTGAGAAGCTCAGTCATCCAGGAGGGACTCAGAGTAGAGCCGCTGCTCCTTCACATCGAGAGGAGCCAGTTGAGGTGGCTCGGGCATCTGTTCAGGATGCCTCCTTGGTGAGGTGTTCCGGGCACATGCCACCAGGAGGAGGTCCCAGGGAAGACCCAGGACACGCTGGAGGGACTAGAGGGACCAGACCAGTCTCTCAGCTGGCCTTGGAAGCTGGAAGAAGAGGCTGAGAAGCAACTTCAGAAGGCCTCCCTTCTGAAGTTGCTTCAGGGCTTGACACCGTCATGTCAAGCCCGCTAAACAGGAATAAACTATTTCATGCAGATCCAGGAGGGTGTTCAGTGCAGATATGGATGTGTGCTTTTTGGTCTGAGAGGGGTAACATTTAATTTTTTACTAAAAAGAATTTTAAAAACACTATACGAATAATTTTGTCACTGACAGGGCCCCCAATTTTTTCTATTTCTCTGAAAAAAAGACATTTTTTGTGGAAGGACCCCACCAAAACAAAAAAGAAAAATATGTGGCCCTTCGTAGGGTCAGGGACCCTTGGAAATGTCCTAACTTTTTCCCCTGCCCCTGGGTGGTATAGTTATCTTTCGGTTCATCAGTGTAGCTACACTTACATTAAGCATCAACTACATCATAGCAGCCCATTATGAGCTGCTCACCTGCATAAATACACCTGCCAATGCTCTTCCCCGCCGTTCAATCTGAAACAGCCTCCGAGGAAGAAGCTCTGGAAGGAGAAAGGGCTTCTGTACTCCAGGCATTGTGCCAGCAATTTCAAGGATTCCTATTGGTTCCCCCAAAGAACCAATAGGTTCTTATGATACTGTGTGAAAACCCACACAGAATCATAAATCAATGAAAGCTCCCTAGACCGAACTTGAAAACTGGATGTTATGCTGCTAGAACTTAGCGTTTCACAATTAATAGGCGCAGTGGAAGTAAGCGTGTTGTGCAACACAAGTAATCACCCAGCCAGAACACAGTATGCTAAATAATAAAATGTAATTTAACAAAGCTTTGCGGCAGATAATTTGCTTTGAGAAATTTTTATATTTGAGGTATTGAAATCAATCAAGGAATTGTTACAGCCCTAATTTTAAACTTATCAATTTTTAATTGACGATGACATTTAAATGCATTTCAGATTTTATGACAATTTCTCCATTAAACTGAGATCATGGCTTTGAATGGTCACTCAAAATATACAGACTTTGTTATCCTCAAGCCATTTTGTGACCACCTTGGCTGGCTGTTATTGTCCATAGGGAAGAAATATCTGTGCCCAAACTTCTCAATAATCTAAATTGAGCTGAAGAGCTTCTCTGCACTCTTGTCAATGTGTCAGATAAGTGCATTCGTTTGCCACTCTTGTAGACAAGATCAATGTTGTACTGATAACAGTTACATCATTCCTTGCTTTCTGGAGGGTGCTGCATAAATTGGCTTTCTTATTAAAACAACAGTGGGCAGCTCTTTTTTGATTTGGGCATATCTCATTTCAGGTGTCTCAATAATGTGAAGCATAGACCACTGGGTTGCCTTCTTGCATGCATGCTACATCAAGTCCATAATGTGAAGCATCACAAGTGAGTGTGACAGGTCTGCAAACATTGTACTAAGAGAAAGCACTGGAGGGTTTGACATGCGTTCTTTTAATGTTTCGAAAGCACGTTTCTGCTGTTTGTCCCAGTCAGTGTCTATGTGTAAGTTGTCAGAGTGGAGCAGAGCTTTCATTATAGTTGGGTATAAATTTCCCAAGGCCATGCCAAGAAATCTTTATCGCTCCAGCGTCTGTTGGCACTGGCATGTCACTTATTGCCAATGGTCTTGTGAGCCTTAAGAAGTGAACACATGTCCAAAACAAATGACTGCATTTAAGAGGGCTGAGTGTTAGGTTTATCTCTCTGGATCAGTCAAATACTTTTCTTCGATTAGGATCCTGTTCCTCAATGTCCAATAAGTATGTCAGAGACCAGCCTGTATCTAATAAGCTCCTCAAAAAGCTTTCCAAAATTACAATTTTGTGACTTCATACATAAAGTCACTGACATATGACCAGTCCTTCGGTTACATGTCTTGAATTTGTGTCTCTAAATAGAGATATTTGACAGAGATTTGCACATTTCACAAAACTTTCGGTTGAGGCATATGGAGTCCTCTCTCTGTTCCAGAGAACACCAGGACAGACCCTTATTCCCCATCTCCATCAGAGGTCTATATTTCAGCTGCATACATAAATTATAATTATCATCTCTGCACTACAAACACAACCCTAAGACTATCACAGAGGAGGTGCATTTATAGGGGGACTTAAATACACACAAGTGATTCTATTTATCATCATCAGTCATTTTGGACAACATTGGATCATTCAGAGATCCTCACTGAATTTCTTTAGTGAGTTTGCTGCACTGAATGTAAAGAGGCTGAATAATATTACATGCCCCACTTTGCAGTTTATTTGTGAAAAAGATTTAAAATATACAGTTAATTTTGTTCTACCTCACGGTTGTGTCCCACTTCTTGATTATTCACAAAATAATAAACATTTTAGATATTTATGTCTGAAGCCTGAAAAGCAGCAAAAGTTTGAAAAGTTCAAGGGGGCCAAATACTTTCACAAGCCACTATACATCTGGATGCGTGCGGTATGTTGCAAAAAGCAAGATGGTACCGCACAAATATACACACAACCTGAGCTAGTCCACAAAAACATTGAAGTCCAATGCTTCTGACACCCATGTTGTGTGTTGAGGTCATATGGAGCCCGTTGTTGTGCTGATAACTTTGTTTAATAATGACTATGTTAGCCACAAGCATACGCAGCAATGCTCAGTGAAAACATGAGTGAAAATGATAAAGAAACTTAACCAATAACCAGTGCATGGATGTGCATCTGTGAAAACCCAGTATAACTGTGTGCCAGTGATGTAGTACTCAAGACAGGGTCTTGGTCTCGACTGCATTTGGTCTCTGTCTTGAGAACATAGAGGTGATGATCATCATGGCATTTATTGGCTATTCACACACTTTTGTTTTGGTTATGTCAATAAGTTGCAAGTATGAAGTAAGCACATGGCTCATTAGTATCTCCAACAAATCACTCAAGCTGCTTGTTAGAAAAAAAAAAAAAAAAAAACATACTTTGGAGATTACAATATCCACCTTAAAAGATGCCAGTGAAAGGAAAACTTGGACCGAATGACTTACATGATCGGAGGAATTCATGCCAAATGGAATAGTTTCTTGGGGTGAATTGAGTTTTTATTGTTTTTAGAACACTTTTACAACACATTGCATGTCACCGGCAGATCAAGGTCTGCCCAGCCTGGGGCTCCACTTCTGCAGCTCTGCTCAGTGCAATATGACAGTGATAAGGCAGAAAGCAGTGGAGCGTCCTGCTGGTGAAGTACATCTGTTGCACCCAGGGGTGGAAATTTAAATTTTTCTCTACCAGCCATTTCATGTCATATGGACATTATATAAATCAGACGGGACTCCAGATGGTCAGAAGTTCAAACTAAATGTAGCTTTTTTTTTTTCTGTTCAAATTGTCAACTTAGGGGTGTGCTGTGGTGGCGGAGGGGGTTAGCACGTAGGCCTGTCACGATAACAGATTTTGCTGGGCGATAAATTGTCTCAAAAAATTATTGCGATAAATGATAATATTGTTTCAAGACCTTTTTACATTGATTTAATGGAAATTACGTAATAATACATGCGATTTCCTGCCAAAGATAGATACACTTTACTTTAAAAAGACACTTAACACTGGAACTGATACACAAAATAAATAAAACAACCAAAACCAAAAATAAAATAGATTCTTAGTTTCCATTAACAATAAATGTACTTGAATAAAAACTAAACAACATAAAGCCAAAGTGGAAATAAATACTGCATTCAACCAAAAGAGTGCAGATTATGAAGTCTGTATAGTATATTTCCCTGTAGTAATCATGAGATTTAAATAGAGAAGACATCCTGATGCAATAGTTCAAACTACAGGATTTTTTACCCCGAACGACAATCTCAGAACGTTCTTCGTTCTGAGATTGTCACTAGTGTTGTGTGTTACGGTAGATCGTTGTGCCGCTCCGATCTAAATCAAGGATTTATCCAGACTGGGAGCTTAACACAACCTGTTGAATGTGACCGGTAGCCAATCAGAAAGCGCGGATTCTCCTCCTGCTTTCTGAGAGGAAACACGGAGAGAATCCCGAACAGCTGACACGGCGCAACCCGAAGTCCAGCAGACATCGGAAACAACATGAATGTTTATTCAACAGTTCGTGCAAAGAAAATATCAATAACTAGGGGAGGAGTTGGAGCGAAATTTCTACCAGAAAACCCGGTAATTTTTCAGCTGTTCTTCGTTAACGTGACCTAAATAAGTTATAATGATTTTCATTCAGTCAGACTGACATGCATTGCAGGTAGATTGTAGTAAGGAATTGATTAATGCCTGGTTTCAAAATTAGTGAACTGGACTTAATATTTTGTGTCCATTATTGGACACCACATGGTTTCGATCGAACCGTTATAGCTAGGATTTCTGTCGGCTAATGTGTCTCTCAGGTTTTGATAATGGGCCGACAATCTGCGACATAAGATCATACAGTGCACACTGGGCATTACACTAAGGAAGCAAGGAAGGGAGGAAGTGGAGAGCACCAGAGTTGAGCCTTTTTTCATTCAGTGTCATCAACAGTAAGAGAAAAAGACAGGAAGAAACGATATAGCCGATAATTAAAATGAGGTCGATAGTTTTAATTTATCGTTCGATTAATTGACTTATCGTTTATCGCGACAGGCCTATTAGCACGCCCCACGTTTGGAGGCCTCAGTCCTCGACACGGACGTCGCGGGTTCGACTCCTGGTCCCGGCGACCTTTGCTGCATGTCTTTCCTCCTCTCCTCCCCGCCTGCCTACTGTCAAAAATACGAGCCTCTAGTGCCGCAAAAAACTCTTGAGAAAAAAAATTATATATAAAAAAAAAACAAACAAATTGTCAACTTGCCATGGTGGCGGGTGTGTTGCTCCAATTTACTCGCCGCTTCATACTTTTACCCGCATTTGGTCAATTATGAACATGTCATCAGCGGTTTCCCCTTCGACCCCCCCAAATATGACATAAACTTGTACAACTTATCTTTAATTAAAGTATACATAATAATAATTATATATAATACAATTAAATTAATTAATTAATTAAATTAATTAATATAATTAATAATACATATATGTGAATAAATTGCTGCTTACAGGGCAACTAAAAAAGAATGAAACAGAAAATAGGGCAATATTTTATCCTTTAATATACAAGTGAGCCAAAGAGCTGTTAGCCTGTATCTAGAACCGCCTATATGCTGCAGGTCTGAGGCATTGTGTTAGCATGTTTTCTATCATTCTTCTAGCTTGATAGGAACCCTTATCCAAACTGGTAACCCACATTAGTAAAATGGTGAAATAATATTGATCATAAAGCACTGTATTTATAAAAGATATCAACATTCTTCCTACACAATCCTAACAAATGTTTTTAATGTTCTCTTCATAATATTTATTTACTAGTTGTATGATTTGTTCTTTAAATTTCCATTTATATTATTTTTCAGTCTCAGGAAATGATTGAGGGATGAAGAGACTGATGTCTGGTTCTTTAGGTTCTGACGGGTCTGCGGTGCTCCTCTCCTGTCCCATTGTGTATGATATCAAACTGTGCGCCCTGAATATCGCTGACTGTTTTTTTTTTAATGCCCCGTTTAAACTTCACTGCAATTGTTTAGCCTGGAATGTGCGTCTTCCCACTCAAGTCTGTATTTTTTCTAAGGACGGCCTAGTATCGGGTGGACATTTTCAAAAGATATGGGTTGACAAGCAGATCACTAATGCTGTAGTGTCCATCTCTAAGCAACCGTGACAACAGCGTCAGTTCCTGGAGGGCCGAGGGGGGGTCCTATTTAGGTCCCACAACGACAATTTAGTTGACCTTAATATTTCCCGTGTTTTGCTTTGGTCGTTATTATTACACTTATTGTTGAGATGTGTGTGACAGGTGTGTATGTCAGGCATTTATAGCAATACGGAATAAATCGCGTCCCGTATTGGTTCAATACGGGGCGCAGACAACAACAACCACCTGGCATTTTGACTAGCTTAAGCTATCCTGAATATTTACAACTCTCTTGTTGATACACTGACATCACTTACCTTCTGTCTTTCAACCACTTTGAAAAGCTTTTCTTAGTTTCTCCAACATTTTTATTCCTCCCCCTCTTCTGTTTTCTGTTTTGTGCCCCGAAGTTTCTTCTGCCACCCCATCATTAGCTCCCTGTTGTCGAGTACATTCCTACAATTAAAATAAAAAAAAAAAAAAAAAACGCGCCTCAGCCCGTTCTTGAAGGGACGCTGCCCAAGCTACCTGTATGGGAGGGGAGAGCATGTGGAGGGTAGGGGAGGGGTCCCTAATCAGTGCTGTTTCTCTGTTATTGATCATTCCATACACAAACAGCTGTTAAGTATATACTGTAAAATGCTGATTAGAAAAACAATTCCCCACATCGTTTTTGAGCCCCCTTGAGTGCAGTGCCCCTATGCGTTGCATACAGTGCATACCCACTTTTTGCAACACTCCCAGTAGCAGATGCTAATTTCCACCCCAGGTTGCACCTAAAATAAAAATAATTATTTACATCTAGATTTCTGCGGGTTCTTCTGCTCATCAGAGAGAAACTAAAGTTGAGAAACCCTCCAGTATTTTGGCATTGTTTAATGTCACAAGAGCTCATAAAAAAAGTTGTCAAGACATTCTTCTAAACTTCTAAAAATATATATTTCTAACTAGATAAAGACAAGTCATATCTGTTGAGAGTGATGTGACATGATGTGGCAATTTGACTCTTTTGAACAGCTCTATGCCAAGAGCAGTAGGACTGAAGCTGTTCTTTGTTGTTTGACTTAGCTTGCTCTGCTCACTCATCAACTTATATTGTTATTTTTATTTAATTTAAAATGATTTAATAATATAAATGACAGGTATGTACGATTGTTAGAAATTGTTGGATAAATTTTATATTTCCTGGTGCAAAAGAGAGTTTTTGCTTCTGTGTTTTGAAACATTTGAACAAGTAATTTAAAATGTCCTAAGTCAATTCTGTATTGGATTGGTACTGGGATTAACGAAACCTCAGATATTTGTGTTGGAAGTGAAAAAAGTGGAGGCGTAGTTGGAGGCCACTGATTTAAATAGCTTGCTTAAATTCAATAAGATATTGTGAATCTCACCTTTCCCATTTCTTGGGTCCATGTCACTGAAATCTGGTTTGGCACAGCAGATGAAAGTCTGACAAGGGAGGTAATGTTTAGGGGTCTTCCTGTTCTCTTCTGTTCAACTCCATTTTTTGGTGGTGGTGCAAATCCCTAAAGATACAGAAAATTTAGTGTCTTATCCCATTAAATACTTTAGTGTAAGGTTTACACTTTACTGTTCTAAAGGAAAAATAGCACTTACAGGCAAAGGAAAGAGCTTGCCATTGACCTTTATACAAAGACTGTTGGGGAAATTATCATCTTGTGGACAACTTGTCTCTGCCAAGCAGAACCTGAAAGTAAAAAAAAAACAAAACATTTAATCATAATATTGATATTATGCTAGGCTGTGTCAAAGGAGTTTGCAGGCAAGAAGGGACTGTATAATTTAATTATTTTTGTTATATAGTACAAAGTCTCAATAAAAGCCATAAAGGCGCTTTGTAATCAAATTAAATGTATATGCAGACATTCAGTATATTTAATGTAGGTGAGTACACATATTTAAATGAAACCTTAGCTAAAATAATGTGCAATCAAACTCAACTATTTTGCCAATTTGTCAAATGACTTTCAATCTAAGGAAATCCAGATGATTTCTATGAAAATACATGAAGACCGTTCTCATCTTACTGTATGAGAACAAATTGATCACATAGAGATTCATAGTTGATCAATTTAAATGCCACACTCTTTTAGATTATCTGTTTTACACAAAAACAAAAAGTTAAATATCTTTGGAATTCTGAGTGTTAATGCACAAATTGTACTTTATAAATTACAAATAATAAAATGTCATATTCTTGGATCGTAAAACATTTCCCTAAGATTTTTGTCTTTGAAGTCAGGAAAGTAGGTGTAAACACATTCAGTAAATAATGCGAACTTGGATACTGATTGCTTGGGATGTAAATCCCTGATGTTTTACAACAAGTTGGTGTCATATTACAATGCAGACAATATTGACTTGCAGAGCCGGACGGTTCCAAGGGCCTTGAACTTGATGATCTCCCCTCGAGTATGTGCACAAGAGTGGAATTAATGCATTGAAACATGCACACTAGTGCACATTGCTCCAGCAGGCAGTGTGTTGCCTGCTGGTTTTATTTTATTAGTTTTGCCAAGTGGGAGGAATACTAAATAATACAAGCTGCCTCAATGTAAATATTAGAATTGAATTGTTATTGAAAATTATATACATCATACAATCTTGTGTGTAGTATGTCTTATTATGGAATACAATTGCTGAATCACTGATCTACTAAAAGCGTCTGAATGACGTCTTATTGCAAAACCATGTTTTGAAAAGGGGCATTGCTGTTCCCTTCATTACTTTTTGGATAGCTTCATTCATTACGTTATTTTTGGAGGACTCTGACAAAAAAAAAAACAACTGACAACAGTTTTTGTGATTTATGGAGAGTAGCTAAAATACCAATATTAACCTTTACATTATTTTTAGCTACCAAATTTATTTAAAAGTTACTAATCTCTTTTGTCATTTCGTATTAAATGACATTAATTAGTACGAATTAATTACTCATATAATTCAATTAAAATTCAACTAAGTTCTCACCTTAGTTGAATTTGAACCATATAGTCCCTTCTGCCTCCTGGCAGGAAGTCTCTGTAAAACATAAACCACTCATTTGAATAAATATGATTTCGTCAACAAGTGAAGAAATTTAACAAACAGTCCATACCTGGATATGCATACTTCTCGAACTTGCTGAGGTGTTAATGCAAAAATAAAATACTTTTCTTGATGGTACCTCTGTGCAGTACTTGCTCCTAAAAAAAGATATTGCTGTGGTCATAAAACTATTTACTGTACCTTGACAAAACACATACAGACACATTTGCATTTCTAACTATGTTACCCTTGTGAAAAAATAATATATTTATGTATATCTTAAATATGCTTTATTTTTCTGAAATACATTTTTAGTATTTTATCAACTGGCTATACTTATTGAGATTATATTAAAAATCTAAAATAAATACATTTCTAATGTATGTTTAGAAATGTATTTATCCTCTAAAAAAATTTATTTTGGTACACTTTCAAAAAGTATATTTTTCTAAACTATACTTTAAATTCTAATTAAATATATTAATAAAATTATACTTTGGATTATTGCTTTTTAAAATACACTCTGCATGTATTTGTAAAAATATATGTATTTTAAATGTACATTTTAAAAACATATTACAAATTTATAAAAAAAAATACTTTTCTGAAGTAGAAACAAAAACAATGTATGTATATATACAAATAGTACAGACCAAAAGTTTGGACACACCTTTTCATTCAATGAGTTTCCTTTATTTTCATGACTATTGACATTGTAGATTCACACTGAAGGCATCAAACTATGAATTAACACATGTGGAAATATGTACTAAACAAAAAAGTGTAAAACAACTGAAAATACGCCTTATATTGTAGTTTCTTCAAAGTAGCAACCTTTTGCTGTGATCACTGCTTTGCACACACTCTGCATTCTCTTGATGAGCTTCAAGAGGTCGTCACCTGTGAAGTGAAATGGTTTTCACTTCACAGGTTGCCCTGTCAGGTTGATAAGTGGCTTTCTTGCCTTATAAATAGTCATGAAAATAAAGGAAACCCAATGAATGAGAAGGTTGTGTCCAAACTTTTGGTTTGGACACAAACCAAAAGTTATTTGTATGTATATATAGATATATATACATACAGTTGTGTTCAAAATAATAGCAGTCCCACGTCACTTGCAAGATAAATCATTATTTTTGTTTGAATTTCAATTTCTACGCTGCAGTTTCTAAATGGTTTAGTAAAGTTTGAGAAAACTAACAGACCCAACAAGCATTTTGGGCTTGCTGCTGATTCTGTGAAACTCAATCATTTTCTGAAAGGGTTATGTTCAAAAAATAGCATTGCTGAGTTCAATTAGTGCGGTCATTGATTATGTGAATTAAAACATTGGTGTTATGCAGGTGACCCTTATTTAAGGATCAAGGCAACTGATGCTGCATTTGCTGGATGTGCATTTGTCCATGAAAAACGAAGTAACATGGATCGTTCAAGACACTGTTCAGAAGAAGAGCATTCTTTGACCAAAAATTTAATTAAAGAAAGAAAAGCCCATGAATAAGTGCAGAAAATTATAGGCTGTTCAGCTAAAATGGTATCAAATGCTTTAAAATGGCAGCCAAAACCAGAATGTTGAGGGACAAAAAAGAAAAACAGCTATTCAATGGATCGGAGAAGAACCAAAACGGCAAAGGCTCAGCCAATGATCAGCTCCAGGAGGATCAAAGAAGATCTATAATTGGCTGTGACTACTGTGACAATCAGATGACATCCATGAGAATCCAAGCTGCCAACAAGAAGCCCTGGCAAAGTCCCATTGTTAAAAAAAAAAAAAGATGTGCTGAAAGCGGCTACAATTTGCCAAAGAATGTATTGACTGGCCTAAAAAGAAATGGCGTAATATTTTGTGGACTGATGAAAGTAAAATTGTTCTTTTTGGTTCTAAGGGCCACAGACAGTTTGTAAGACGTCCAGCAAACTCTGAATTCAAGCCACAGTGAAGACGATAAAGCACGGTGGTTCGCGCATCATGATATGGGGATGTTTTTCATTTCATTTCAAAATCCCACGGTGTTGGTCCTATTTAATGCATCCCAGAGATCATGGATCAGTTCGAGTTCACCAGAATACTGGAAGAAGTCATGTTCCTGTAAGCTGAAGAGGAAATACCCTTGAAATGTTTGTTTCAACAAGACAATGACCCCAAACACACCAGCAATCGAGCAAAATCATGGTCCCAGACAAACAGAATACAAGTGATGGAGTAGCCAGCACAATCCCCGGACCTTAATCTCAAAGAAAACTTGTGATCTGACTATTATCATTTGTAGTTAAAACATATGACGTAGTGCTTCAGCATCAAGCATGCTCAAGTAAGCTAAGATTTAATATACTTAGTATATTTATTTTTCACAAGGGTAGAACTCTATTGACTTAAGATAAAGTTTTATCAACTCTATTTGTTAACCCTTCCACTTACCAGTACATTCCTAACATTTAACGTAAAGTTAATGTACACTTTGTCCCGAACCCTAAAAACAGTGGTCTTAAGTCTTCACAGGGTAAATTATTATACTGGAAATGATCCCCAAACACTTAAGTACAAACAAATGCTGAATACTTTCCCTAATCCTAGTGTTAGTTCTGGACCAGAAGCCCTTCATGAACAAACAACAAAAAAAAAAAACAACTTTACGTTAAAGTCTGAGAACGTAGCTTCTCAGGCTTTTAACGTAAAAATAAGGCTACAATCAAATAGTAATGTTTACGTGTACTGAACTCAACTCTTGTAAAAAGTTACTCATCTCATTTTTGCTGTTAACAAATGGAAAAACATTACAGACCTAGACTTGAAGGCTTGATAAGAACATCCAGCACATCATAAAAGGGTAGAGGTTTCATCTGTACATCAGGATGGACGGGGGGAATGAGAGGGGCAGGCTGTTGAAGGTTCATGCTGGTTTTGGCACAGTACCACACTGCTGTTTCGCCTGTCAAGAGGCTGAGGTTTATGTTAGAGGGTTGACTCCTGCCAACAGAGAATAGTTGTCAGTACATTTTATTTATAGTCCTCCAAACCAAAGTTATAACCTGCTTAGCTTACAATAGTGAAAAGAGACTACAGAGACTAAGACAACATTTCACAAATTAAATATAGATACAAAAACTGCAAACCCACAAAATAATATACAAAGAGTTCAATATTTTTAAACAGATGTTTTAAGATTGCTATATAAATGAAATAGAATTGATTCAAGTAGCAATTATAAAGCATAACAAACTGGTACACACTACCAACACAGGCTGGAGAGGAAAGAAACGACATCAAAGATGTTTGTAAGCATCTTTTTACATTAGTAAACCTTGAGCCCCTAATTTTAGTCAAATTGTAATATTCTTGCAAAAGTTTTAAATACTTTTTAGAGATGTGTTAAATCTGAAGCAGACATGGACATTCATTCTGAATATTAAAAAAAGCACACAATTTTAAGCACAATGATTCTGTTTGAATAAGCAAAAGTCCATATTTTTATTCAAATTAGTTAATATATTTCAACCTTAATGAGAACTCTTTCACCAAATTGTTGGCTGATTGTACTGAATTAACTAAATAAAGACCACCTGTAGGCTTTTATAAAGTCTAAGTTGTGGTTTGAACAACCGATGAATGGATAATTATATAACACACATTTTTTTATTCTGTGGAAAGCACGCCATGTGAAGTTGGTATATCATAAATCCACCAAGACAATATACCCTGTTGTATTAAACAACATAGTATCGAGTACTGAAGCACCAACTTTAGATCAGCAACTAATGACTTTAAAAAGTTTTACTAGACATGTAAGCAACTGACAGAACTGATCTTTAAAATGTATAACCAGCTAAACATGTCAGTCTGTCATAAGTCAAGTGTTTTTTTAGATTGATATAATCTGCCAAGGTTGAGGCTATAGTGCAGTCAAGAAACAACCTAGCCAAAATACAAAAATAACAAGCTCTTTACTTAGTCTGTGAACCAGAACAAATATTAAAATAATAACTGAGATTACCGATAATTGCTCATATTTTCTTTGAAGAACTTAGTTTATAGGTCTAACAGTGTATTTGCTTTAGCTGGGGATACGTCAGCTGGTGAAGTTGAATGTGGTAATCAAGACTTGATTAGAAGATGTTCTTGTTGACCTATTAGGCAAATAGATCATTTCCTTTGTATTGTACATTTTCTATGCCACAATCTCAATGATTGTGGCATAGAAATGCCAGTCATTTCTATTGTGGCATGACACAATCTATAGATTGACACAATAGACACAATCTATTGTAGTATAGATTGTGTCTATGCCACAATAGAAATGATTGTTGCATAGACATACAGCAAGATTAATACATCAATATATATGACATAAACCATAAATCTGGTCATGATAAATAATGGGCATTTTTTGCTACAATGGAAAGCATGGCAATTGCAAACTATTTTTTCTTCACTGTCTTCCATTTGTTCTGCTGTGAGTGAGGACTGACTGATCTGCCCTCAGCTCACATCTGTACAGTTACAGTTACAATAGGCACTTCACTGTCAACCGTCAAGTTACCCGATATATTTAGCAATTTTTCAGACAAAAAAATCGATATCAGCCAAAGTCAAAATCAAGAGGTCAGGCTTTTTAAAGATATGGGTACTCTTGTAAAAATCCTAACATAAAATAGCATCAAGTGTCCTTAAACATCTTGCACTACTATGACAATTGACAGAAATATGTTCCATTCAAAGCATCACCAAAAGGTAAAACACACGGCTCTGCTTCGCTGCTGCTATGTTTAAATATGTACATGAAAGAGCCTTGTCACCCTCCTCTGATGTTCATTTCTGAGGTGCTCCGATAACGTTTCCAGTTCAATTAGACCCAGGGATTTTTTATATGCAGTAGTGTTAGAATCCAAAACATTTCCCCAAAACATTTTGGTATCTGTTTCATTCGGCCATTATTAACAATTTCATCAATATTCAGTGCAATGGTGTTCTTTACCTCTTAGAGATAAGTGATGAAGGAGAATAATTCACTCGTTTTCACAAAAATAAAACTATTTCAATGTTTTAGTGTCCAATAGGAAAACCTACACAGAAAAATCAATACATAAACATGTAAATATTATTTTTGCTGCTAGTGTGCAGTCTTTCACTTGGTGCTGGATTACCCAGTAACTTCTCCAAGTTATCTCTCCCCGTTTGGTAGCATAGTGTTTTCCAGTGTTGTTTTTAGCAAAGTGCTGATGAGGACAACAATGCAAAGAGATTATCACAGCTTATGTTGTGCCTCTGAGACCATTTTCAATATCAAGTACAACCCTTGTACAGTGATTCTTCTCTGGAGCTCCTAAAACTGGCTTTCCAGCATAAACCTTCTGTACACTGCTAGTCTTTGCATTACATGCTGCTCAAATTTTTTATGCCATATTTAGCTATTTGGAAGGCATGTTTTGCTAGAATGAGAACTCCTAACATGTGAATGAAAATGCCTTTCATCAAAACACACATTCTTTGTAGATCAGACATTTCAAGAATGATTTTCTTTATTAAGCTGGGCAGCAGTAGCTCAAAAGCTGATTTGATGTCTTTGACACAAGCTGCTGCCATACTAGGTCCTGGCACTATCTTTATTATATTCTCTACATGCAGTTGTCTTGGTATTTACTTGGAGATGAACACCACGAGAGTTCACAATTTTTTCACATGAATATCATGTTTGGATATGACTAGTGTTTTCATAATTTGTTTTATAATCAGAATTAGAATAGACATCAATACCGTCTTCAACTTCGTTCTGTATTTCCCTGTCATGATCGAAGATAAGTTCAAGCGCCTCCATTTTTTTCTGCTGGTCATCTACTGAAAACGACTATATCACATGTAAAGTTTTAGGACTTCCTTGCAGATAACATTTATAAGCTTACCCCCTCGTATGCTGTGTCCACTCAACAGGGAATAAATTTGCCCAAGGGAAATTTATTCCAAGTCTTCATAACTCCTGCCTCCTCACAGTTTACTGGTGAGCAATGTTCCCTCTAAGCTGCGCGCCAGCGCAATCACGCACTGCTCGCATATTCTCAGCGCACGAGAAAATCTATGTAGCGCATAAAATAAAGTCCAACGTAAACTGGACACTGAGCTCAGATATCAGTTTGACTATGAACCAAGAACATTTTTTTCTGTACTACTTTGTGAGTCACTCAGTGAGTGACAGGCATCCAGCCAATAATATGATACGGTTCACTTTTGTTATGCAGCCAATCATCACATGCTATTTTGTGTACGTGCCATGGTCATATGCGCTGTGACACCGTGCAGGTGAGAATAGTGCGGTGGAGGTAAGAGACGTGAAAGATAACACCTCATCATGTCTAAGTGCGACATCCACTCACCAAGCCAAAGTAAAAAAAAGAAATGCACTTCTTCTAAGATCAAATGGCTATTGAAGTTTTTGCAACTAGAAGAACAGTACAGTGTACAGTGGAGTGACTGTATCACCGTTGTGATTATTCTTTTTATTAGTAAGCTCTGTGATCACATTGATGCTCGTTTTTCAGAGCATGAATTAAAGGAATGATCTGCACTTGATATTGAAGTGTTGAGTTATGGATAAGCAGACATTTGTGCACTGGCAAAGAAGTATGAGGCCTTTCTCCTCCACCCACAGATTATGGAGGCCATTCACTGAATATGCTGAATTCAAGTACATAAAGCAAGAAGTAGACTGACCTATTAACCTGGGCAAAGTGAACAACCACTGGAGAAGTGAGAAGGGCAGACGTGAAAAAAACTGTAATTAAATATTTTACAAGAATTTATTCTGTATCACAAGCTACAGACAACATTTCAGTGTACAAAATGTGAATATTTTAATATTAACAAACAGTTATCTCTGAAAGGTGTAATGTCTCATTTCTCACCTTGGCTAAAGCAGGACTCTTCCTTATAACATAGTATGCATCTCATTAACAGCAATGTTTTCTTTTCTTTTTTTTTCATTTTAATTGGGCAAATCACTTAAAGTAAAAGCAAACAAATCAAAATTGCTGATGTAATTTGATTCTTTTAATAAGCCATGCAACTTTCTATGATCCCTGATTTATAATACTTGTGCGTGGCCACGCCGTGCACACTGATGATGCTCACAGTGGTCCTTACTGTGCTCAGGAAGCTTGTGTGTTTGCCCAGACAGACACATGAACAATTAGAGTTCATTGCTGGTGAGGTAAAGAGGAAAGGGGATCGGGTGAGCATTTATCTGTCAGTGTATCAGGTTAAATTAGTGGCAAACAAACAAATGATATTAATATTAAACCCTTTTGACACTTTAATTTGACTGCTGTGTCAAATTGACTCAAACAATATCTATTTACTATGAGATGTGTGATGTGGTGCAACTATGTAAAATAACCCATTTCCATCTTATATGCTCATCATGGTTATGATGTTTCAACTAGAAAAAGTACTTTGAACAAATTTTTTCTTAAATTTTTAAACTATATAGAGTCAATTTGACCCGCAGCAAAACAGGGCATTTAAAGGGTCAAATCAAATGATAAAAATCCCAGAGATTTGCACTGAGTTTGCAAAAGGAGTCAATCGTTGCTGGTCATTTCATTCTTTAGCAACCCTGTAGTCATCCGCTTACTTTCTTGCATCAAAGCTTGCCGTTTCGGGGCAAATTCATAATTGTAGCCTGCTAACGACTGCTTTAGACCCATACAAAAATGCAATAATTAACATTTCCTTTATCTACTGCAATAAATGATTCGACCACTCCACAAACTGAGCTGTACAAAGGACAATAGAATAGTCCCCGTAAGGTGTTAGAAACGGTTTTTAATTCTCATTTAATGCAATCATAAGGGTCTATACTGTTATTTATAAATGTAAAAAAAAGCAGTGCATTTTCAAAATATAAAACATAAAGAAGCTGCTTTGTGAAAAGTAAAACTGTTAGCATAAGGCTTTTCTTAGAAGTGTTTAAGATCTGTAGTCCATTGAAACTCTATGCGTATAAGTGTCCTCCAACTTTTTCAGTTCACCATGTTATATATTTACAGCTTTTCTACCTTCGCAGCGTCATGAAAAGTCAAAATAACTAAGATTTCAAAGCCTTTTTGTTTTCGCTTACCTGTGATCCCCCATTTTTTGCCATTTTGTTTTTCCGGGTCAGTATTTCCGTTATAGCTTAGCTAATTTCCGCATGTGCTAAAAGAAAATACTTCCGGTAGGGTGTTTTTATTTATTTTTCTTTTTATATTTCATTGGAATCGTAAAAAATATTATATAATATAAATACAATCACAAAAATAAAGATAGAAACATTTTGGTTCCATTTCGCTAAACTCCTTTGATATTTTCTGAAAACAAAAATGTATCAAATAAACGTATATTTGCGTATCAAACGTGAGGAAAACTGGAGTAATAAATGTGCATTTTCTATTGTGACCTTGAGTACAATCGCCGCTAATATAGAGTGTTAGAAGAACCTTAAATCGCTCTTTTACCAAACCTTTACACAGATATTTTTGTGAGAATTAGCAAAGGCACTGCTTGCAAATTAGATACTTTTCATTTGGTTCATAAATTCACAGATGCCCTGATTTAAGGGTAAGTATAAACACAGAGAAATTATTTTATGACACAAAATAATAAAACCTTAAACAAAGGTCAAAACTTCCCCTGGAAATATTTAGTTTGCTGCTTGGGCACAAATAATGAATAAGGAAAAGAAATAAAAACAACCAGGTGCCCCCCAACAAAAACACACTCACACAAAATCTCTGGAGAATACCACAAAGAAATAAAACTCCCCTTCCACTAGTTTCTTCAGTCTAATTGAAACGGTCCCTTTAAAATGAGCTGGAGGGCTGAACAACAGAATCCCCCTTTCCTAAGAAAATGATTTTAATAAATAACTACCCAGAATAAATAATCCTAATCTGAAACTAAACTAAACTGAAACTAAGCTACACTGAAACAATAGCAGGCTAACCTCCTGACAAGTGAAACCAGTCAAATGAAATGATTGATCCCTACAGAACTGCTTTCCAATATTTGGTGGGCGTGGCCTACATTCTCAACAATGCCCTTTAGAATGATTTAAAGAAATCAGCCCAAACCATCCTTTGAAAGAGAATCATGAAATCTGGTACACATCTGTAATTTCTCATGACCTACCAAAAGTCTCTGGATATTGCATCTTATCAGTGTCCAGATTTAGTGTTCCAGCTCTTCTCCACTAGAAGCAATTAAATGATTTGAATCTTTTTCATTTTATTTGGGCCAGCAATTAATTTCTATTAGACAAAATTAAATATTTGGGTTTGTTTGAGCCCTTCAGAACCACAAGCAACTGCTGCATGCTCCCGGCCTGCCCACATTCCCATGTACACATCCACAATAGTGAAGAACAGACTCAGGGAGGAAATTCCAGTTCATGTTTCAGGAGGGACAGTATGTAGGCAGAATATGTAATCCTGCCTGCATATTCACATAATCAACCTTGCAACCTTCAAATTCATATAGCGTAAAGTAACTTAAAATGTGCAGATGAAATTTTATCAGCACAGCATAGATCATTCTTAATAATTGGTCATTGTGATGACTGAAATTTATTTAATAGTCACATTAATAATAATATTAAATATTATGATAATTAATGTTAATCATCAGATTATTATTGTTATAATAATATTAGTTATTATAAATAATAATACTGTTATTATATTACTACTCTTAATATTAATGAATATTGAATGAGAATAAACCTGAAAAGCAATATATATGAATTTAAAATTCATTGTTTAACCTATAGCAGGTGCAGTCATTTATCTGGACTCTTTCTAAATCATATAGAGAAGAGTTAATGTCCTTTCTATAATCAAAATATGAATAAACGTTAAGAAATTTACAGATCTGTCTTCTATTTTTTTATAAATTTGAAATCTCGAGTCATCCTTTCCATACATTCTGCAAAAAAATCTTCTAAAATAATAAATAAATATATCATATTGTGGGGCTTCACAATGGCGCAGTTGGTAGCACTGTTGCCTTGGAGAAGGTCCTGGGTTCGATTCCCAGCCCGGCATCTTTCTGCACGGAGTTTGCATGTTCTCCTTGTGTGTGCGTGAATTCTCTCCGGGTACTCCGGCTTCCTCCCACAGTCCAAAAAAATATGATGGTTAATTGGTCTTTCCCAAATTCTCCCTAATCCTAAACCCCATGGTTGTTTGTCCTGTTTGTTTCTATGTTGCAGACAGACTGGCGACCTGTCCAGGGTGTACCCGGTCTCTCGCCCGGAACGCATCTGGAGATAGGCACGAGCAATTCCTGACTCCAGTCGGTATAAGGGTAAACAGATCGATCGATCATATTGTGGTATAAAAATCGTCTTGAGCAGAATCATCTGCTAGTACAGAAAGAGGATTTTATTTAGATTTCCTAAAAATAAAAACTAATAAAAATAGAAAACAGAATAATTGGTGCAATTTTGAAATCCTGAAAAATTCATTTCATTGAGAAATGCTTAAAATTCTGTTTTTTCATAATGAAACCTGGAAACAAGATTTTGATACACTTTTGCTTATTCCTTTCTTTGAAATGTCTTTTTAATTACTTTTAACAATATATAGAAAAAATATTGTGCAAAGTATTGCAATAAAACTTGAGCAGATTTTAACCCAAATAAATCCAGAGACAGCAGGCAACACAGAGACAGATGGGACAAACAACCATGCACACACACACACACCTAAGGAGAATTTAGAGAGGCCAATCAAACTGACAGTCAAGTTTTTGGACTGTATGAGGAAGTCAGAGTTCCCAGAGAGAACCCACTATGCACAGGGAGAACATGCAAACCGCAAGGGCCCGAGGCTGGGAATCAAACCCAGAACCTTCTTGCTGCCAAGCAACAGTGCTTACCAACTGCGCCACTGTGCATTCCTGACAAATAGAAAATGACCTCCACCCCCACCTAGGCCTGTTTTGTCTTCTGCCTCAGTGCTTCAAGCAGATAGTGTTTTGTGTACTGAAACAAAATCTAATGCTACAAATAGTAACTATACGCTCGGATTTAAAACTGCAAGATTGTCTAATTTGGAAAAGCTCTTTTGAAAATACCTGAAATAATTTTAAGAGTAAAAATAATGGTTTAATAATCCTATTGTATTTCAGTAATATAAATTGCATGCAAGTAATATGTTTTAAAACTAATTCAAAAAATGCTGCTTAATGCTTAAGGAAATATCTTTGATTATACTTTGGAGAAGACTTTTCTTGTACATTTAATGTTTTCTAATACATTTAATGTTTCACTGAACTTTTCAACCAACACCAAAGAATTTATTTATCCTGATAACAACTACACTCCCTGTCTGAAAACCCTCCTTACTGGGAGTCCAAGGCTGCCTTCTCCTTAGCAATTTATGTAAGTTCAGAGAGTCACCAGGTGTCTTAGTTTGGATTTTTATCTAAGTTTACCGGGAGTACAAGGCTGCTCCTAAAAATTCATGCTACATCTAATATTTTGTATGTCTAAAGATTAATTTTCTCTACAGTTATGCTAAATAAACTTATATTCTCAACAAGATATACAGTGTATCACAAAAGTGAGTACACCCCTCATATTTCTGCAGATATTTAAGTATATCTTTTCATGAGATAACACTGACAAAACGACACTGTGTGCAGCCTACATAAGAGTGTAAATTTATTCTTCCTTCAAATTAAATCTATATATAGCCATTAATGTCTAAACCACCAGCAACAAAAGTGAGTACACCCATTAGTGAAAGTTCCGTAAGTGTCAATATTTTGTGTGGACATGTTGAGACATTTTGGATTCGGACATAGATTTGGTGATATAATTACTCTGATAAATACCAATACTAACCACTGTGTTTATCAAAAGGTATATGCTCGAGATTCAAAGTAGAAAAAGGAATCAGACAGGGTTGCAGTATCTTGCCTCTCTTATCATAGTCACAGAATTACGAGCAATAATTAAAAACTCACAGCTTTTAACTTTTATTGGGAAAAAAACAGAATTATCATGAGCCAACACTCTTCTTAAAAACAAAGGACAAATACTTTTAGCTTTAAAAGAAAGAGTTATTTTCTAAAGCCTCACAGCTGCAGCTGAATATAAATAAGACAGAGGGACAATAAAGCAAAAAAGTACAAAATAATCCAAAATCCAAAGTCCTGGGTCTTCCTGGTCTTCCTTGAGCTTCATTTGCAACAGTTGACAGGCTCACAAAAACCAATTTGTCAGTTTTTTTGAAGAGAAGATACAAGAAATCTGAAATTTAATCTGCAAACCCACACTAAATCCAGCATCAATGCCCAAACATAAAAACTGACCCTTTTCCACCTGCTCTACTTCAGCAGCTCGGCTCGGCCCGGTCCTGCTCAGAGTGAACACGTTTCCACAGACCTGGCGTTTCCTATTACATAATTTAAATATTAAGCAGTACACAGTAAGCCCAACAGAGTAAACCTTCATGAGGCAAATAAGATGATGAACAAAGACATCTGGATGACATACACAACTGACATGTTTCACACATTCACACCACCAGGGATGCTCTTTACTTCCTGTTGACTTTCAATGCTACCTCATCAGATTTTCCTATCGTAGCACGGAGAGATAGCAAAGTATCTGTTGGTGCTATGTGTCCAAAACTGCTACTGTCATATTTACAAATGAAAAACCACAGCGGGTTGTGTTAATGTTAAATACATTGGATGACATTATTTGAGTAACAGGACTGAAGTGGAAGCTAAAGAGTTATGCTTAGCATTGGAACAATTTATATACAAGATCACTTCCTTTATCTGAATATTTTACTCGATTAAAATCAAAAGCTATCGCAGATGTATGCACTAATCCTTTTATTAGAATATCCTACCTTTTTAAAAATATTTTAATCCGAAAAGTGTCTGTAAGAATGAAATACAGAGAAAACAAATTTTTATTGGAATTAAATACAAACATCTACAAATACCGATCACTGCAACTCTTTTTTGCGTTTTAATCCATTGTATAACATTCTTTATGTTGCACACTTAATGATTAGTCAGTGTGATTTTCGCAGGTTCTTTTATTCGATGAACACTGTTGACAAGAGCGTCAGTGAGCGCCTCCGCTGACCAGCCGTTACTGCACTAAATTGCTGTTGGCTCGCTGAGTCAGGCGTGCTCACTGTGGTCAATGTGCCAACTGGTGGCGAACTGCTGTAACTGCAGTTTAATATATCTTTGTAGAAGTGCAACTTAGGAGTACAGTCTACAGTCCTTAAATAAAGTAAAAAGGTGAGGGGGTGTGATTATTTCTCAAGTCCATTCTGTCACATTTATCAGATGCAGCGCAGCCACAATGTGTCCACCGAACTGCACAGGTCACTGTGCTCCTAAAAATGATAGGATGTGATTAATATAATATTCCATGGCCATTACAGCTTCAATCCCACATCTTACTACCAACATCTGTTTAGCAAGATTTAATTAAAAAAAAAAAGAGTAGTTAAAACTAAAAATATTTTACAATATAGGGACAAAATTGCCCATAAAGCAACTTATTTTGTCCCAATTAACCGCCAAACAATGACTTGTTTACAGTAGTAACGACTTTACAGACGGCAAACTATAGCCATTTATATTACAAGCTGCCTGTCACGTAAACTAAAAACATGAAGTAATATTGCAGCCGGTGGAAACACTCGCAAAGCAAGCTGAGTAGAGCTGAGCCGGTGGAACAGGGGCAAACTTAAGTCTAAAAGCCTAGAAGAAATTATAAGTCAGTTAAGCTCAAGTTCCTGCTGTCTGGATATCCGACCTACACATTTCTTTAAGAAGTTCCTGTCTATCATTGCTAATGATCTGGTCCAAATAGTAAACTCGTCACTCTCATCAAGCCTTTTCCTTCAGGCTTTAAAATCGACAGGTGTCAAACCACGAGTAAAAAAGAACAATCTGGACAAATCACTACTGCAGAATTACAGGCTGACCTCCAACCTCTCATTCGTCAGCAAAGTTATTAAAATGCTGTTTGAACAGTTAAATGGCTTCCTAATGATAACCAACTGCTTTGACGTCTTACAGTCTGGTTTCTGGTCTCACCACAGATATGTTGATCTCCTTTATCAGAAATCTTTTTAGGGGATTTTTTCATCACCTAATTTAATTTAGATTACTCAAACAATTTTTTATTATACAAGGAATTATACAACCGTGTCGTCAAGAACTGGGTGGTGTTTGTAAAAAAAAAAAAAAAAAGGCACACAAAGGCTTCTGAAAATGTACATTCAGGTCTAGATGTACATTGACTGGGCTAGAGACTAGCCCAGTCAAAGTGGTTAATGATATCCATATAAACACAGACTGTGGAAGAACCACAGCGGTGGTTCTGTTAGACCTCAGTGCAGCTTTTGACCCTGTTGACCATGACTTATTACTGAAACCACCGAAGAGTTGGGTCAGACTCTCCGGTCCAGAACTCAACCCTATTGTTACATGAACAATAGGGATTTCTTTGTTTCAATAGGAAACTTCTCATTGAAGCGGACAGAAGTCACATGTGGTGTACCCCAAGGTTCAATCCTAGGATCCTCTTATTCAATATCTATATGATCCCATTTTCCCAAGTTATGACAGGAAGTAAGATTAGCTACCGTAACTAGTCGGCCTTCTATCACCTGAAGAAGTTTTCCAGGATTAGAGGACTAATGTCTCAGCTAGATGTAGAGAAACTCGTCCATGTGTTTATCTTTAGTCACATTGATTACTGCAGCAGCGTCTTCACAGGTCTGCCTAAAAAAATCATCCAGCTGTAGATGATCCAGAATGCTGCTGCTGCCGATCTGACTAAAACCAGGAAGACAGAGCACATCTGTTGGATCTATTACTTAACACTCTTGCTGGACATTAATAAGGACACAGGGAGACGGCTACATTTTTTTATGCAATCTTCCAATTGAATGGAGAACTCTGCCTGGACACATCTCGTTATCTCCGTCTCTGGACCAGTTCTAACGTGCTCCTCTGCAACTGCACATTTTATGACATTGAGGTGTAGCTTAGTCACAAATCATTTGCATAGAAGGAGTAGCAATCAGAATACACAGCTATCACATTTCAGTCAGTTACGAGTCTCTACTCAAACAATGGTGCCAACCTGTATTTATGCAGCTGTTATCCTCAAGCGTAGCTTCTCAAGGTACTGTCTTTGCATCTCCTGAAGTTATGAAAACACAGTTGTCTGTTGTCTCTCTAGACCATAAAACTTCAGCTCTAGTGTCCTTCTGGGTCATAAAACAAGAGTTTCTCAGGACTCTTAGTTCCTGATGTTTTGCTCCTAGTAGGTGTCAACTGCTTCTCCCTGGCTGGCATCTCTTGTCCATTTGTCCTCCTGTCAGGGCAGTTATGACTGCAGGCATTCTGCTCCTCCTGACATAAAAGAAACTTGCATCCCGAAACAAAGACCTTTCAGCCCTTAAAGTCTCCTAATCTTTAATATTTATATTTGTATTTATCTAAAAACCTAACAACATCACCCAGTTTTAAAGATTAAAGGTCTGCTGTTGTTGTATCAACCTTTCAGACATCTCAGGTCTTCTGGTTCTTTTTCTGCTCTGCATCCAGAACCAGAACCAAGCATGGAGAAGCAGCATCCAGCTTCTATGCACTAAAAATCTGGAACAAACTTCCAGAAAACTGCAAAGCAGCAGAAACACTGAGTGCCTTCAAATCTAGACTAAAACCCTACCTGTTTCGAGTTGCTTTTGAAACATAACCATGAAACATTAATCAATAATCTGATATGCAAAATGTAATGTTGACTGTGTCTTTTATGACTTTGCATTTTTGTGTTTTTATGATGTAAAGAACTTTGAAAGGCCTTGCTGCTGAAAAGTGCTATACAAATAAAATTTGATTGATTGATTGAAATACATGTGAATTTAGGAGCGTTCACAACAATTCTGGCTCTTCAATCTCCAATATTCCAGTTAAAAATACCATTAAATATTTAGGACTCTACATAACTAAATGTAAAGCCCCAACTGGGAGAAATAATTTACAAGACAAAATTGATCAATGCAGAAAGATCTTGAAAAAGGTAACATCTTCAATTTCGAAGAATTTAAAATTTGAAAATGATTGTTTGACAACAAATTACATTGAAGTAATTCATGCCATTCTTAATGTCCTCATTCAGTCAGTTAAAATAGTTTATCCAATCTCACAATACCAAGCTCACATAAGATATGTACAATATTTAAAATTAGGACAAAGTATTTGACATTCCCAATACCTCCTAAGTATAAAAAAACCTACATTTTAAAATAACATATGTCGTTCAAATGAGTTAATAAGAGAGAGGTTTATGTTTTAGGTAGAGTTGTATTTTATTTGTAGAATTCAGCTGGAAATAATTAAGAACTTATTTTATGAGGTAACATCTGATACAAGTTCCTGTCCACTAGGACAGGAAGTTGGATTAGAAATAAGATTTCTTCCCATTGCAAAATGTTCAGCTTGGTTTATTTGTGAAAGAAAGAAATGTGGAATTTCTAGACAGAATTGTAATAATTATAAGTAACATTGCATTCATAAATGTACATTTTCAAAAAGTTCCCTCTAATTGTAATTGCTTCAATTTAAAAAAAAAAAAAAAAACACGTAAAACGTCAGAGAACACGTGTTGGTTGTGTTCTGGAGTTCAGATGTTTTTTTTTGTCCGTCAATGTCATACACATTCCGGTGCGGCAGGTGGCGGTAAAAACTCAAGGATAATATAAAAATCCTCCAATAAAACACAAGGATGAAGGACTTCCTATCAGCGCATGTGCAATATAAAAGCTGTCCAATATTTATGGGCGCCTGCGCTATCCAAAACTGGGCGATTTATTAGTATAGTTTAATATAGCTGCGGTTGGGAGCGTTTGGAAAGGAAAGGTCGGTTCTAAGTCTGAAAGCTGTACAGGTCAGCAGTTATTTGAGGGTTTCAACCCATTCAGATGTGAAAGTTTCACATCTGTGAATGGGATGCAGATATGTTGAAGTTTGATTTTCACAGTGACTCGTCTCCTCTTTGTTAGGTTCGCTGAGCTCAGGAGGATCATGGAGCGGGACAGCAGTTGGTTCTGCACCGTGGTGGACATGGAGAGTCAGGATAGATATGTGTGCTACACCCGCAGGAAGGGAGGAGGACTCTGTGTTAAGTGAGTAAGATCATGTGAGCTGATCAGCTGTGGATAGCGTGAAGAGACTATAGGCTGCAGCAGAAACCTGATTAGTGATAATGGTCAGTGTCTCCATGTCCTGCAGTGTGACGGATGCAGCAGCTGTTTGGAGCGCAGACTGCTCTGAGGAATTCCTGAAGCCGCAGGTAGATTCCCGTCCTGTATCTCCTTCTATAGCAGCTCCCCCCATCTGACCCCTCTGTCCCCTCAGGGACACAGGCCGGCCCTGAAATCCACAGAGGATTACATCCTTAGGTTCAGGTGAGGGGAGAAGGGTGTGAGTCATAAAAGATTTTACATTGTGAAGCACAAATCTGGAACAAACGTTCAAAAAACCGCAAAGCAGCTGAAATACTGAGTTCCTTTAACTAGGCTGAAAAGCCACGTGTTTAGAGCTGATTTGTAATAAATGGTGCATGAATGAATTCTACTGTGGATCAAAACTTTTCAGTACATCTCTCTTATTTCTGGTGTTCTGTTTGGATCATGTAAAGAACTTTCAGCTGCCTGCTTGCTGAGACGTGCTGACCTGCCTTCGGTGCGTTGCTGTCCCTGCAGGACTTCATGCCTCAGTGGGGATGTGAGAGTTGTGGTTCAGCATACCAGGGCAGCTCTTCATGTGGGCTCTGGGCCAGACGGACTCAGTGTGATCCTCACTAGGATGGAGGCTCCTCAGGCCACAGAGGAGCTCAAGGAGCTGCTCTTCACCATGGCTGACAGACTTGCACAGCTTGACAGTTCGTTTGTCCTCTTCTCCATCCTGTTGCCTCCTAACCAGCTCTGAGTCTTCTGCAGCTTGGCTTCCTAACTCTATTGGAATCACAAAATTGAATCTCTGTGCTCGTTGTGATAAGAGGGGGATTCCTGGGAAAGTCTTAGAACCTAACCTTGCTCCACATGGGATCATGTTTTTCAAAGTATCAATCTAAATTACAGAGTTATTTATGATTTTACTGACACTATTTATTCAGTGTTTGGCCCACTGGGACATAAACAGTTACTTAGTTTTATTTTATTGTTTTTAATCAAACTTGTTTTTCACCAGAAAAATTCCACTGAGATTGAAAATGTCTTCTCCAAGAGAAGACTGGCAACAGCACACAGATCTTGTTAGCTCACTCTATTTAAATCAGAGACTTATCACCAGAGCTGTGTTTTTTCAATGTTTCTTGAAATATCATGTCTTTAGAGGCATGAGTGAAAGAATACATATTCCAGAAAAGACAGCAGGATCTAAAACCTGACCACAATGATGAAAAACGGCTCTGGCCCAGACATGCGGTTCTGAACCCGGCTGCAGCTGCAGCTCTAAGTAGGACATAAACACAAACATGGGATTCAGTAATACGGGTAAAACAGGAAAAAATATTTGAACGGCAAAAGTAGAAATCAAAGCCCTTCTGTCGGTGTTTGGAGTTTCCAAACCTCCTCACTTGATTTTATCACTTTGTTTTTGCTGATTGTGCTGAGCAATTTGATAACGTCAAATTATCAAATTTGGAGATGTTTCTGAGTATCAGTTCTTCAGATTTGATGCAGGTTTTTATGGGTTTGTCTTCCTCCAGGAGGGAGCTCAGCTGTGAATCCTTTGAAGAGCCTGCAGCGATCCCCAGCAGGTAAGCCTCTGTCCTGTCCCAGGGGCACCATTTAGGAGAGGGATGGGCAGTCCTGGTCCTCGATGGCTGGTGTCCTGCAACTCTTAGATGTCTCCCTGGTCTAACACGCCTGAATCCAACAGCTGAATCACCTCCTAAATGCAGTCAAGTTCTCCAGAGTCCTGCTAATGACCTCATTATTTGACTCAGGTGTGTTGAATTAGAGCTGCATCTAAAAGTTGCAGGAGACCTGCCCTCGAGGACCAGGAGTGCCCACCCCTGATTTAGGAAGTCAGAAAGGAGAAACACAACTTTTGGATTAAAAAAAAAAATCTATAAACACCACAGACTCTATAATTATTAAACAATGTACAGATGCAGAAAGACCACAGGACTGAATTCCAAACCAGGGTCTTCAGGAACAGATCAGGGTGTGGGTTCCACTGAGGCCTGTCAGCTTAAAAGCATCTTCTGAAAAGAAGTTGGTCAGCAGTAAGAGTGAAGCAGTTAAGGATTACAGAATTTATTTCCATTTGCAAATCTTTCTTAATGGGCCTGTACTTCATGTACAGTATATGATTTTTTTATTTTTTGTAACCTGTTGATTGTTGACCAATGAGCAGGTTTGATCTCCAGTGGAGTTGGAAGAGTAATTCTTGATGTTCTGCTGATGTAGTGAGGGATGATGAGACAATAAATCATGAACATTTGTCATGTGATTAATTGCTTATTGTAAATTTGAATCTGAAAGCTCTCCTTTTTCAGATTTGAAACCCCGACAGCAGCAGCAGAACGGCGCTGCGACTCTGACCAAGAGGAGGCTTCCTGGGGCTTCACTGATCAACCCCGGCACTAAGAAGTAACGTTGAGTCTAACATCCCAGCCTGTTAGCTTCTGTCTGTCTGAATCAGCAGCTTCTGTCTTTTTGCAGAAAGGTGCAAGCGACCGGCGTAGCCTTTGATGATGAAGATGAAGTCTGATTTATTTTTATGAATTTTTTGTTGTTTTAAAGGTGTCTAAACTTTGAGGGACTTGTCTTTTTAATCACCCAAAGTAGCACTGATCTTGTACTTTTATTGAATGTTTTTAATTTGGATTATAATAAACTTTGTCATTATAAAAGACATTAAATAAATACATGGATTATGAGATTAGGTGCCTTCTCTTACAAAAGGTTAATTCATGCAACACAGTTGCACATGAGCACTCGTACATGATAACATGGGAAGTGTGGGTCAAGTGCACATGGTCCATTCAGTGGGCAGAAACGGTTCACTTTGTTTATCCTTGCTTTAATTGGAACATGGTGTTCTTTTAGTTTTAAATTCTATTCTTTAAGTTCAGAGTGTTGGTGAATGCTGGAATTGTAATGTAAAGTGGTTTATGCCAAGAAATGAAATAAAAATGACTTGAACAAAATTGCTGGTGTACATGCACCAAACGAAGGATCATTTGGTGCCATTTGTTAGGATTCATGTTGTGCTGGATCACTGGTGACTAATAACTTGTGACAAGAAACACAAGTTATTTGTCATCATAATGACTGGAAAAATCTGGAATTCAATTTTGTCATTTCCCAGGACTGAATCAGTACAGAAAAATAAAATGACAATAGAAAAATGATTTTATTATATTATAGAGATGTTGTATTCTTAATTCCATTCCTTCTTCTGTATGACCTTCCTTCTTTCCCTGTTTTTTTTTCTTCCTTGTATCTTTTGTTTGTCCTCTCTCTTCTCACTGTCTTTTAAATCCTCTTTCCATTCCTCCTTTTGTTCTCCCTCGTTTGTGTCTTTCTACGTTCTTTCCTTCATTTCTTTTCATGTCCTTTTTGTTCCCTTAAACTTATTTATGGGAAATAAATTAATGGGAAATTTATTTCCCATAAATTCATAGTGAAGTTATTTGCATTTTATGTTAAATGGGCTGTAAAGGCCTGTGAACTCATTTGACTGAAATTTCAAAATGAAAAATATGTGTGGAATACGGTGACTTGATTCTGGCCTCACATGTTTATTGGCGAGTTTCTAATGAAGCTGATGACAAAAATTGACCATGTTGCCATCTGTGTGATTTTATACTCACAGAAAGCTTTATTAGGAAAATCTGAGCAGTCTGTTTATGGAAAGTTATGTTTAAATTTGCTGATGTGAAAACAAGACAAAATCAAGAGCCCCAAATGAAAAAGAACCAACATTTCTGAGAGCAAAAGCTTACTTCAGCACTACAAAGCCTAAAGTAAAGCTTCACAACTTTAAGGTCTGGTGGGTGACTGTACCTTTATCTAGGAAACAACTGTTTTCTTAAAGTAAAATACTAACATAAAACACATCACCCAAATGACAACCTGCTGATTCTCATCACCTCCAAATACAACAAGTTTTGAAGTTCCAGATTTCAACTAATCTTTTTTTAAAAGTTTGCATAAATCTTCTGCTGGTGACATGAATTACTGCCCTGTTAGTCTGAAACAAGTTGCTGCTGATTTGTTGTGCCAGTTAGAAGTAAAGTCTAAATTCATTTCTGATGTCCTGTTACTAGAACTGCATGTAGAAAATGATCTGGTCAATAAATAAACAGATCACTGGTACTTTCAATTTAAGATTTGGTGTTTAGTTCCATGAACTGAAACTAAACCAGTTTGTGATAAAATCATCATAATAACATAATAACTGAACACTCCCAGAAGCGGTGTGTACTAATTGAAAGTCGCCACTTTAACATCTTCAGCATTTCTAAATGCATGACTATGAAGGTCTCACCACAGAATTTCATTCAATGCTTGGCCCATTCTAGACTTTGAATGGGTCAGATAGATTCAAACACTTGAGTTTTCTTTGTCATCTTAGACATTCTGCTGTGTTTACAATCACTGTAAACACAGCAGATGAGACCAGAGATCAGTGGTTGATCTCTGGTCTCATCTGCTCTTCATACAGTCCAGAAGATTTTTGATTTATTCAACTGTAGTTTTGGATCAATATTTCTAATTGTCTTTTTATTAACTTTAACCTTTAACTGAAGCCTGAGGAGCCTGAGGTGAGCCTTTTCTTTTGGGGTTGGCAGGTTTCCTACCTGAACTTTCTTTTTCACATTAATGAACTTCAGATTGTTTGGAAATGATCAGATTGATCTCGAGTGAATGCTGTTTTTTCTACCTAGTGAATTAATGGACATCTGATTCTTCCTTGCTTATGGTTCCTATGGCAGCAGAGAGGATCGACCTCCACACCGCTTCTGTAATTAGACTTAATTATGGTAAAACTGATTACTATAGTTAAATGTTGGGATTCAAAAGAATGATGAACTAAACTGATCTTTGATTCTTTTCATCAATTTAACAGGAAAAAGTTCAGAGTTGTGACTTCAGACAGGTGATGAGACCTAGATGTGGCCTTTTCCGTCAGATTTTACAGTAAAATGAATACAAGCTGACAATGCCCCTGTCTGCTTATACACCTTCAGACAAAAAAAAAAAAAAAAAAAAAAAAAAAAAATCAAAAGGTTTCAAGTTCAACGATCACATCAGAAAAATACCAGTACTTAAATATTAAAACCAAAATCCGGGACTGGAAAGGTTTGTGAAAGGACGAATGAAACAACAATTCTGAACAGTGGAATCACTACTTGATTTAACAAAACTAATGAAAAATGTTGTTTAAATCCACATGCTAGCAAATAATCTAACTTCTGCTTTTTGGAAATATGCTTCTTTTTTCTGTCTTTTGCACGTTTATATAAAATACATCAAAGAAATCTTGTAATTAATAAACATTAAGCTGAACTTGTTCCAGTAGTAAATATTGGGAATGAGTTGGGTTTAGTGTTACAGTGATGGTCGCGCGGTCGCCGTCTCTCCAAGTCAATGCAGTAACTGTTAACTTACTATACACACTGTCAGCACTACAGCAGAAAACTGATAGTCCACAAAACCATGATGTGTCTAAAGCACAAAGGAAAATATTTGTTTGACACAGAGGAAGATGAGAACAGTGCGCCACCATCAGGACAATAATCAAGCTTTGTGCACGGCCTCTAGGTGACTGACATCAAAAAGAGTCTCCATGTAAGATCTGCTGTTCTTACAATATCCAAAATAAATCATTCTTCCTGCCACAGAAAAATAGACTATTACATTCTCATCATGACTGCATGCTCTCAAGACAAGCTGAGATTGGTGCGAGGGTTCCACTCTGGTCAAAGTAAGCTGCAGAACCAAACAGTGTTTCACATCCATCCAGGTGTAGCTGCACGTCAGCCACTCATACATTCAGGAGAGCTGTGGGTGGAGTGACCCTCCCTCCTGCTCCTGCAGCTCAATCTGCAGCCACCGCTGTCCCATCCAGCAGGCTGCAGAGGTCCAAACGTTCCCCGGGGTCAGAGGTCACTCTGAGCCTTTGAGGTCCAAAAGAGTGGGGATCAGTTCAGTCTCTGCTCCTAAGGTTTTCTGTTTTAACAGAGGGTGTCTGTGTTGAAGGAGAGCTGCACCTGCCACACACACACACACACACACACACGCACACACACGCACACGCACGCACACACACACACACACACACATCCACACACAAAGAGAAGGTTGGTTTTTCAGTCTGCTTTCCAGCTGCATGCCTATCACCCCCCGTCCTCCCTTGGGCCTCGGAGAAGCTTTCATATTAAAAAGAAGTTGCTTGGCACCATGCAAGTACAAATCAACTCTTGATCACTGGCCTTTCTGTTGCAGCTCACCCATTTTACCTTCTGTGCACCAACAAGGTCTGTTTGCCAGTTCCAGAACCAAAACCCCTCAGTTTTATTACCTTGAGAAATAATGAGATTTGTTTAGGCATAAAAGATAGAAACGTTTATATCTTTTCTACACTTCTGGCTTCATTTCTGCTCTTACAGTGTGTTGTTCTTTCAGCAAATGGCATCTTTTTTAGTTTGTGTTCTCTAGTTAACAGTCAATAACTAAATTAGATGATTATTTCAATAATGGATTAATCACAGTACAGTAGCGCCAGCAGCTGTTCACACTGTGTGTACATTGAGATTTTTCTTTAAGTTATCATCAGACCCTCTTTACTATTTACTCAATTGTATAGAAAAAAAAAAGATATTTTGTGTCTAAACCAAATATCTTATACGTAGAGCACATCAGTGAGTCTGTGGGGCTCAAAGGGCACACCAAAGCCAAAATCTTAATGGTCAGTTTACTTTTGTTTATTTGGCGGTTTATTTGAACCTCCCACCGTTCCAAGAGGAGTTGAGTGAATAATGCCTGAGCTTTTTGGCAGATTGCCGGTTTAAAAGTTTTTTTTTTTGTGAACTGTAGAGCTGATAGGTTACCCAGTTGGCCCACCATGTCATCTGCCGCTCTTCCTGAGTGTCACGCTAAAACTGCAGGTTAAACGGTTAAATTAAACAAAGTTGAAACTTTGCCAGAAGAGAAGAAATTAAGCAAACATTGTTGCTTCACCTTCTCCTCCTCTGAATGTCTGACACCACCTGAACCTGGGAATCAACATCCTGCTCTGTCCGTGGATCACACAGGTAGGCTTCACTTTCATGTCTTCATTATTTAGTATAATTTATAAATTAAAAAAAGCAGATCTAATCCGCACATTACAGTATTTGTGTTTTTTTGTTTTGCGCAACATGCACATGATCTGTGCAGGAGAGGTGGCTGTGTGTCCTCTGATAATATCCTGCAAATGCCCCTGAATCACAATTTCTCAGAGATAGCATTTCAGCTGCAGTTTCAGACAAAATGGTAAATGCACCTAAAGGTTATTTATGGATTATGGACTAGGACAGTACCAGTGGCACTCCAGACTGGGCTAATGGTGCTGGGTTTTGGAAAAGAGTGATGAGGACACTTCTCAGTGTTCCAGGGAAAGCTCACTACAAGCTCTGACTCCTGAAGACTCTGTTTATGACTTCCTGTCCAGGTGTTTTGTTACACCACACAAGCACAATCCATTAACCCTGCTCTAGAGCCACATACTCATTCACATAAAAAACATAAAAGATGTTTTTTATTTGAATGATAAAGGTTTCATCACAAGTCTTCAGTCAACCCAGCTACATATTTTCTTCAGTAATTTTTTCATCTGTAATATCTGGATACTGCAGATATACATGGATAGTGTATTTGTTATTTGACAGATATGGTCTGTAGCCCAAATGTACTGTATGATGTGTTTGCAGTCTCATTTCCCTCTAAAATTTATAACACTGATAAATGTCCCTGATGCATCAAAAATTGCTTTGATTAAACACACAGTGAAGTAATCAGTTCATTATTGCCCAATAATTAATGAATGTCATTTATTTGTGATACGTAGTGCCACAAGCTGCTGAGATATTTGGACCACTGAGAGCTTCATGAACCACGTGATAGAATGTGGAGTTCAAAGAGCCTCATAACTCTCTATGCCGCTGGTTTGACATTTGTGTCTAAGATCAGCTGTGGAAAAATTGTTACAAATTCAGTTTGTAGTGCACATGGACAGGATGCCAGGGTCAACAGTCATATTGAATAAATTACAATCTGCGTCCTGATGAGGCTGGTTTATCAGTAACTTTGGAAAGTAATCTCTAAGCAGGTATTAAACAGTTTTTTATTAAGCTCACATGCATGTTTTTAAAAATAGCAATTTTTTATCTGTCTGATGTAAATAATGAATGTAATTATTTCATTAGCTGGAAGTGTTTGTGTATGGTATAACAGCAGCTCTACGGCTCAAAGGAAAGCTCTCCAAAGGGTTGTGAATACAGCCCAAAAAATCATTGCAATGACAATAAAGACTTTTATCTTAAGTGGAAAATCACTATAATTAACAGAAATAAACTGGAAAACAGCCATCTGTGAGTAATTATTAATATGTTTCACTTAGTAATGAAGTTCCTGAAATAATAAGACTTTTCATGAATATTCTAACTCATTGAGTGAACAGATGGTGAGGTGCTGTTGGCCTCCTCAGCTCATAATCTTCATCTGTTTTTCCTGTGAAATGCCTGGAGATAAACTCTGATGTCACCTGCTGCTCTACAGATAAACTGAGCCCAACTGGACAAAGAAGGGATGTAAATAACCTGTTGTTGGGTTTTGGTATATCTGAAATATTACTCACCCTTTCCTCTTCAAAACTGATGAGTCCTTCATCATCATCACTTTCCAGCTCCTCTGAAGCCTCACTGATCAGAGCATTCAACTCCGTGTTAGCAGGCTGGACTTTCAGGAAACTGAAGATGCGCTGCAAAGAGGATTGCCCGCCACCAGGGGGCAGAACCTCCTGCTGCTCCAGGTTGTCGCTCTGCTTCTTGGCAAAGTTAACAAACACCTGGACAGGAAGAAGGCAGTGGTTAATTCAGTTGCCCTCCTTAAACTATGGATGCAATCTGAGGGGACGCACATTGTCCAGGGTAGTCTGACTGACAGAGTAGTCCTCAATGCCCAGGACCTCCACCACTTGCTCCATCTTACTGAACACCTGGGCCAAGGAGATGCGCTCAGACTTGAGCTGGTACTGGACCTTGGTGTGGTGACGCTCCTGGGAAGATGGCAGCAGATTAAAGGAAGCACCTGTACCGGTTTCAGAGTCAGATGTTGTGGTTGCAGACTTTTACCTTCAGAATGGCTTCAGGGAAGTTCCTGTTGAAGAACCGCACTACCTCCTTCACATTACTGCTGCTTTTAGTCCTCACAGTTATCATGTAGCCATCCCCAAATCTGGAATATGACCACAGAACGACACATCCTTCCAGTGGTAGCTTGATGCACCAAACCTCTGATTCATCATTCAAACTTCCTAGCAACAAGCCGTCATCTGGAAATTCAATCTTCCTTGTCTCAACTCTCTCTCATGATGCTCAGATTACCAGTCCTTGTTACACAACATGAGCTCTTGTCAGTATGATGATTTTGTTAATTCAGTTTAATTCACTTTATTTATGCAGCCTTCGTTCTTAATACTGTATGTTTTAAATAATCAGTTCAGCTTCTCTTTTTCTTTACGTTTGCTATTTACTATTTTCAGCAGTTCTTGTTTTTCTCCAAAGCTTCTGCCCTGAACCTGCCAGAAGTTAAAATAGTGATATTAAAAATAGGAAAGATATCATAAAATAATTATTAATATCCAACAAAAAATTAGACATGAATAAACCTCAGTCAGATGAACAAATAATCAAAACGTACAAAACATTTACTTGGATTCTCTGTTTCTCAGATTCTTTCTTTGTTTTTGAGGCAAACTGCAGACCCAGCAGATGAGCTTGAGTCCAGACAGACTAAGTTTATTTGTTCTGTTCTCATGCACAAAAATAATAGTTTTGCATAAACAACTTGCCTAATGAAGCTTGTGGGGTCATACAACTAAGATGCTTTTTAGCCTGTATTTCACCTTTTTGTTGCTTTTACCAATCAATCACAATCAGCAATATTTGGCTTTTTTGACAACTCCCTATATAAATATATGTATAAATAATCACTGCTTAAGTCAGTATTTGGCTGCTGTCCCAGCAGGGAGTCTGTGTGCATCGCTCTCAGTCAGGAAGCTGCAGTTTTCCTCCATTCTTCCTGCTGAGTGAGGATCAGCTGGCCAATCAGACCTCTGTTAAATTAGGTCAGTCACTTTAAAGGGGGTGAATATTTATGCAATCATATATATTATGCAATTTGGCTGTAACATTTTTTGTCAAATGATTGAGTTTAAAAAGCGATACAAAGTTAAAACATCCAAGGGAGTGAATAGTTTTTATAGGCAGCGTCTGTACTGAGGCAGCTGGCACACATCCCTCACCCTAAAGGTACAAGATGGCAGCCATCCTCCATCGTCTCCTCCAGCTGGTTTAAAGTAGCCAGTCCAGATGTTTTTCAGAAAAACAGCCAAATAAATGCTGACATCCACAACAACTAGAGTGGACCACAGTGGATTTCACTAATATCATAGTCAAGGTTTTGTTCTTCACCTGTTCTTTAGATGCTGGATGCTGCCCAGACATTTAAACCGGCCGTTTACCATAATTCCCAGTCGAGTGCACAGTGCCTCACACTCCTCCATGCTGGTGAATACATCAAAGCAGATGTTAGAGCAAATCAGAGCCAGAATGTTAAACACACTGCTGAAGGCAGCGCCCTCTACCTGTGTGATGTGAGCACCACGGAGCGGCCCGTCTTGATTATATCCAGGATTAGATTCCAGAGGAACCTGCGGGCCTTGGGGTCCATTCCAGTGGTGGGTTCATCCTGGAAAACACAGGAACAGAGCAGAGGCTCTCTCACACACACACACACACACACGCGCGCGCGCGCGCACACATACACAAAAGACACTAACCACATGTCTGTCACCCAACTGCTTTATCTCATTTCTAGAAATATTCAATTACATATTAAAACTATAAAAAATATTGAGTTGTCACTTTGGTTTGGAGATTAAATCATTTTGTATTTAGTCCTGTCAGTAAAATTTTAGATTTTTGTACTTTCCCCCAGAACTCTTAATCAATATTAATCATAGCTGACTAACTATGAGGCATAAATTCATGTCAGCGGCAGCAGGCTCATGAAGTCCTTTAAAAAGGGAATGATGTGGTACATGAGTGCTTTGAACATTTTGTGAAGATACAGTGCAGATACATCATCTATCCTTAGTTTTTGTTCTGACGTTCAAGGATCCAAGGATCAAATCCTTGAATACCATGGTGTCTGTTACCTGGCAACAGCTCTCAGCAGTTAGTTATTGTTACTAGTTCCTTGTTTTAAATTCAGATTTCTTTATAACGTCACATGAAGAAAAGCATTTGTTTTTTTCTCCATCTGATTTCTTTATTTTGATTGTAATGGAACATTTTTATAATCTGCTGCTCACTCCTCTCCTGCTTTAGGTTGTCCACATAGTCTTATCATTTGTCACATCAACCCCACAGGACCCTTGATCCTGGAGACGATCTAAGTGTTACTTCCCCAAAGTAGAACTTATCTGCCCTCTTTAGCATTAGAGAACAATCCTCTGTCTTTAACAACAGACAAATGGCCGACCATCTGTTTTGGGCTCCACAGAGTATTTGGTATATTACAATCAAGGATTCACACCTATAGTCCAATCAAGTCTCTTCTCTGACCAGAACCTACAAAAGGAAGCCAGATCCACTGTTGGTCAGAGCAGACTGACAAATTCCTTTGACTTTGTACTTCTCACCTTGCAAGGTTTTAATAAATTTATTATTTCTTCTCATCCAGACTCTTGTTAAAGAAACTTTTCCACAACTGCTCCAAAAATGAGGCAGTCTCACTCAACTCAACAGAGGGGCCGAACTACATTTGGTCAGTTTGATTGAGGACCACGTAATCTCATCAATAGTTACTGGAAAGGCAATAAGTATATGTCCAGTGTTTTTTTTTTTTAATATATTATGTCAAATTATTCACACTGAAAAATCATATGTCAGAATTTTGTTTTTTTCTGTGTGCTCTGGCTTTCTCGCTGCCCAAGAACATGACTGGTTGGTAAATTGGTTTCTCTAAATTGTTCTTAGATAAGACAGTGTGTATGTTGTGCCCTCAGATGGACTGATGAGTTGTCTGGAGACACCAGCTGTCCTGACAGCCTGCTGGGCTTGGAGGGTAAAAGCAATGTAAACAGCTCAGCTTTGGAACATGAAGCCTTGTCAAGTAATCCATTTAAAAAGACTCAACAATTTCCCATTTACCTTGTTCAAAACAATGTAAACTGTTACAAGAACATCTAAATGTTTCACATGTTCTTGGTTCTTATGACCAGCAAACAAATCAAATAAAATATTTTACCAGGAAGATGAGGGACGGGTATCCGATCAGAGCAATAGCCGTGGAGAGCTTGCGTTTGTTTCCTCCACTGTAAGTGCCAGCTGGCTTGTCTGCATACTTTGACAGCTCCAGCTTTTCTAAAGCCCACTGCACAACCTGGAGTCACACAAAGAAATAGTTAAAGCACAGCAGATGTTTTTACTAAAGGCAAAGTTGTCTGAGTTCCTGTGTAACTCATGAATGTGTTATCCATTCAGAGGATGTTAGAGAGATATAGCAAGCCTCCTCCACAAACATCCTCATATGTCTGTAAAGATACAGCAATTACCCCAAGCATTTGGTAGCTAATAATGACTTTTTTCACCTTTCTTTGAAGAACCTTAAATCATTAAAATTTAGCCATGCTGGAGGAGCCTATTTTAGGTCAGACCAGGTTCAGTGGGACTGAAGTCCAGTCTGACCTTCAGTTGTTTAGCTTGATGTTGTGGTTTGGATATTTGTTTGTCTTTGACTTCCTGGACAGGCTGTCCTTAAGCACCTGCCTCTAAACATGCTGCTGTTTGTGGAGAATGGTTCCCACTGTGACTTTCTGAAGCAATTGTAATCATCTGTAAGCATTTTTTATTTGACCTTTATTAACTACTGTCTCACACAGCCAGGTTTATTGGGATGGATTTTTTTTTTTTAAGAAAAGTAACAGAAGAGACAAATATTTTCTCACAACACTAAAGAAAAGATGAAAGATTTCATCAAAATAAATGTCTCAGTTGTTCCAGGTTGGCAAGTCTCTATAACAGTAAAAAAGTGTGTGTATGTGTGTGAGACTGACTCTTTCCTGGTCTTTCCAGGGAATGCCACGGAGGCGAGTGTAAAGCTGCAGATGCTCCCTGGCAGTCAGGTCATCAAACAGAGCATCAAACTGTGGACAGTAGCCAATACTCTGCTGAACACGCAGCAGGTCCTTCAGGATGCTGAAAATGTACACATGTGCACGCACACGCACACACACACACACGCACGCACGCACACGCGCACACACACACACACACACACCATCTCAGTCCTGTAGCACAGAGTGATGCTCACAGCTGTAAACAGACACTTTTAGTCTGAAAGGACAACAGACGTAGGGCTACAGCAGTGGTTCCCAAAGATTTTCATCTGGGCCCCCCTATGGATTACAATAAAATCCCCGAAAAAGAAAATAAAATCAACTGGGCACACACATCGTTCAACCAGACAAAAACCTTTACACATATTTTGTTTTCAAACTCCACTGAAGTTTATTTCACACTTCAGGTTGCAACAAAACAAACAACAACCCATCTTTATGGTGAAACACTTCTGAGTAACTTTTTTTTTTTCATTCAACCATACCAGTTCCTGCGCCCCCCTGCTATGGCCCTGAGCTCTCTCAAGGGAGCGCGCCCCACATTTTGGGAACCACTGGGCTACAGCAACATTCATCACTGCTCAGTTGTTCTTTCTGGAATGTCAATGTCAAATTTATTTATATAGCTTTTAAAAACAGGTTTAAAGTGCTGTATAATAATGATAATAGAATAAGTTGATGAAAAGAGAAAGAGAAATAATACAAAAAATATAAATGACAAAATAAGTGTAATAATCATAAATAAATAAAATAAGAAATAAAACATCAAAATAGAAAAGTTACAGTATCAGGCATCAGTTAAATAAAAAAGAATAAAAATGAGCTTCAAGAAGTGATTTAAAATGACCCAGACTGGGCAGATCTAGATTACTCCAGAGAAAAGGAGCAGCAACAGAGAAAACTCCTTTTCTTTGAAGTTGAGTCCGAGGGACTTTCAGGAGCAACTCACCACTGATCCTGTTCCTTCTTCTTCATCTTCTCTTGGACTGCTTAACATGTATATTTTTTATTTTCAAAATGAACTACTTATTGAATAGTTGCTGCAGAACCCCAGTGAACCTAGAAACCAAGCTTATGCACAACTTCTTGCCAGTTGGAAGCTTGACTTTATCTCGTTTCACCACCAGACCCCAACACTAACCCCCCTCACAAAGATTATACAATAATGATGTATGTTCACTAATGATTAGTGATCATTACTGATTAGTGATCTGTTCATGAAGGATGTTCACAAAATGCCTTGTAGCGTTTGTAAATGACAAAGTGGAAATCTAAAAAGGATTTTCTGCTTCTGGAAGGTGCTCCTTGTGGTTCCATCTGAAAAAATCTCATAGTTTCTGTATGAAACTGGATTCCACTGTCACATCTAGACTCATGTTCTTACTTATAGCTATAGTACAGCGCTCCCACACTCGCAGTGAGCTACTACAGAACCATGCCAAAGCCTTTGCACACTAAAAGTTAGTTATTTCTAAAAGCCTCAGACTTGAGACTTGCTGGATAGAAGAAAATTTAAATGCATAGAAGTCCAAAGCCATGGTCTGACCTGTTTCTGTTGATGAAAGCCTCTCCTCCAGAGGTACACTCGTCTCCGGTGAGCATCTTGAACGTGGTGGTCTTCCCTGCTCCGTTCACTCCCAGCAACCCGAAGCACTCTCCGGGCCGGACGCCAAGACAAAGGCGGTCCACAGCCAGGATGCGGCCCATTTTCCTGGATTTATACACCTGGCAGGTAGCAAAGCAACACTTTAAGCACCAAGTCTGGCTTACAGTTTAACTTGAACTGGTCAGGTAGAACAGAGAATCAAACCTTTGTCAGGTTCTCGATCTGTAGCATGTCACTGTCAGCATCACCCCGCAGCACTCTCTGTCTCTCACAAGCCACATCTACATCATCATCATCGACAGGCTGGCAACTGACCGGCACCCTCCTGCATACAGCCACACATACCAAGATGTTCTTTTGGGGATTGGTTCATAGATTTACATGATGAAAAAAAATTGGTTCTCTGCCTCTTTGTCAGCATAGCATGGGATTTTCTTTTTTAAGTTTAAGACTCACCTTCCTAGAGTGTTAACTGTAACTATGCAGAGAAACTTTGAAAGAATTTCCGAAAGCACTTTAAAAGACTAGAGGAGATATTTGATTTGTTTAAAGGAAATCTTAAAAAATTCAAACATGACTCAAGATGTCTCTTAACAAGACTTCAGAGAAATAGGAAAAATATGATTGAAATCATAATCACATTGATTTTCTGAGCCTGTAAAGAAGTGTGAAAATTCAGTTTCTAACTATGTACTACTGCAGGACAGAGGGCTTTTTGATTTTTAGATATGTGACAGTTTACAGTAAATTATGAAAAAAAAACAAAGTGAAAACAAAGTGAAAACATACAAAACTATCAAATAACTAACCTCATGTTCTGAGCCATGTGCTCATGTTTTTTAACTCAAACACAATCCCAAATATTTCCTCTGCACAGATATTCTACTAATTAACACAAAGTCTCTAAAATATGATGCATTAATATTATTGTTGTCATGACGACTCTGTGACCTCACTACAGCTTTCTGTCAACTGATACTATCATAAATAAGCCCCAAAGCGTATTTATGACAAGCTTGGTGTGCTTGTTGGTGAGCGCTGGTGTCGCGGCTTGTCTGATGATTCTTCTCACACTCACGGTGGTTTCCTCAGGAAGTTGTATTGGCAAAGGATGGTGATAAGGAAGCCAACAAAGCCTTCTATCGTCATAGCAACGAGTCCTCGAGTCACAATATCCCATTCAAACGGAGACTTCATCTTGTCAAACTGGCCTGTAACACACACACACACACACGCACGCACACGCACACACACACACACACACACACGCACACATACACACAGGGACACACGTGGTTCTTAAAGCAGCTCGATGTTCCCCTGCTGGGCTGGCAGGCTCCTGCTGCAGAGAGCCAGCTGTCTGCCAATCAGCAACAGGTGAGAAGTAAAGTGTTCTGTTGCTTGGTGATGATGTGAGCTTCCAAGTAAACCATGGTTCAACCATGTCATTTAGTACATTTTGCACATTTGAAAAGAAGTGGAGTTAAGTTGCTAGGAGTTGCTAATCAGGTTGGAGAAAAAATGTTTCTTTGTCTCTGTGGCATTTTGTCTAAAACAGACCTCAGAACCTTTTCTAACAGAACGGCCATACAGAAAACATGGGTTCACTGGGATATAAAGGGCAATAAATAAAATTGATTATCGTTATTATTATTATTATTATCATTAAGTTGTGTAACAATCTGAGCTTGGTTTATGTAGACATGGCAGGGACTGCTCACACTGCCCGCCATGTATGGCCAACTTGGTGCTGTTGGTACCTATTTTGGCGTAGTATTCATTGATGTACTCATTGTAGGCCATCTCCATCAGACCATGACCCAGGTTGTAGTTGGGGAAGATGAGGAAGCAGGACTTCAGGTAGCTGTTGACTCTCTTTAGATCCTGGAGGAGAAGGAAACAACCCAGAAATAAAGATAAAGAAATACAGCTTGCTGCAGTTATGCACGGTCCTTTACTGCGCTTTAAAAAAGTTATGGGTTCAAAACCCAAAAAATGTTTGGTCTAAAGCCCTTTTAATGAGAGCCCAGAGAAATGACCTGAGGTTTTTCTACTCCTATGGAGCAAACAGCAAAGTAATGCAATACTCCCCCTCCACCAATTGCTGCATACTGTTGGTCAACTGGCTGAAGTAACTGACTTAACTTTAAACCCACACATGACAAGCGATGATTGACATTTCTACAAGGAAGCTTCTTGGTCAACCAAGTAGGGTCAGTGTAGGTAAGACCAAATTTTGTTCCATGTTTGAGTCTGAATCTAAATGTTATAGATTACATAGTAATATATTATATGAATATACATATACTCATCTTCAACAACACATAAAATTTCACCAAGATGCTTTATAGTTGAATAGAATCAACTTACACAAATTAAGTTTCATCTGCAGCAAGTCTTTATTTTAGTAGCTGATTTTTCTACCAATTAGAAGTTTATTTCATACAATATTAGACATACATTTAAAAATGTAAATGAATAATACACTGCCTGGCCAAAATAAAAGTCGCCACCTGGATTTAACTAAGCAAATAGGTACCAGCCTCCTATTGGATAATTACTGCATAGGCGATTATCTTTCAGCTGGCAACAAGTTATTTAACCCCAGCTGATGCAATGAGTAACTCCTCATTTCTTAAACAACCATAGCAAAAGACACATCCTGTGGTCGTGGAAAAGACGTTAGTCTGTTCAAGAAGGGTCAAATCATTGGCATGTTCAGTTTGATAGGGAGCATAAAGATTGGACTCTGGAGGTATGGAAGAGGGTCATGTGGTCTGATGAGTCCAGATTTACCCTGTTCCAGAGTGATGGGCGCATCAGGATAAGAAGAGAGGCAGGTGAAGTGATGCACCCATCATGCCTAGTGCCTACTGTACAAGCCTGTGGGGGCAGTGCTATGATCTGGGATTGCTGCAGTTGGTCAGGTCGAGGTTCAGCAACATTGTGCCCAAAGAACGAGGTCAGCTGACTACCTGAATAAACTGAATGACCAGGTTATTCCATCAATGGATTTTTACTTCCCAAATGGAACAGGCATATTCCAAGATGGCAATGCCAGGATTCAGGATTCATGTGGTGGCCAAACCATCTTTTTCACACATGGATTGGCCACCACAGAGTCCAGACCTTAACCCCATTGAGAATCTTTGGGATGTGCTGGAGAAGGCTATGCGCAGTGGTCAGACTCTCCCATCATCAATACAAGATCTTGGTGAAAAATTAATGCAACACTGGATGGAAATAAATCTTGTGACACTTTAGAAGCTTATTGAAACAATGCCACAGCGAATGCGGGCTGTAATCAAAGCTAAAGGCGGTCCAACAAAATATTAGAGAGTGTGACCATTTTTTGGTGGCGACTTTTATTTTGGCCAGGCAGTGTATTTTTTTTTTTTCAATAAAAAAAAACATCTGATAAGAAGCAATTTGGAGCAAAGGCAGCATCTGCAGCTAAAAACCATTTTATTGGGAATAAATAATTCTGTTTTCTTCTATCTCTTTTAGATGCTTGCATGCTCATATTCATACACACATGCACACACATGAGCACACTTACATACAAAGCTAAGGTTAAAGGAAGTGACACACTAGGGAACAGTCTCTTTTGCCGTAGCTGAAATCGAGGCTCAGAAAAGCAAACAGAAGTTGTTGCCAGGGGCAATTTTGCTGTGTTTGCCCATAAGGAAAACATGACGATGGACCAGCGCTGCATTTTAGTCTTAATAAATGGAATTCATAAATTCAACTCACTGACTCTTCTTGTACCTCATACTTTAAGAGTCTAATTGGAGTGAAGTATTTCTCCAGCATCTTCCAACATCAACATGTGAAAAGCTCAGGCCTTTCTGCAGCACAGCACAGGAATGATCTGACTGATTACTGATTAATATTTGGATAGCAAAATGTGCTTGATATGAAATTTTTTAACAAAATTTAAACCATGTGAAGATAAAACTTCCACCTGAGGAGTTTGGGGTTTTAGAGGTTATTTTTTTTTTTATCTTAAATGCAAACTGTATTTTTTTGTACAGATTTGGCTTAGTTACTGTGTTGACCAGTGGTGGCATAGTTACTTTGGGAAAGTAACTTTTATCGAATTACTGATTAGTCCTCAAAAAAGTAACTTAGATTACTGATTACATGATTTGGAAAGCAACTAAGTTACATTCAAAGGAACTTTTTTCGTTACTTTCAGCAGCCGCTCACAACAACACTCCACCACCTGTGAAACTTATATTGATATTTGCCATTACTTAATTGCAAGTTACTTTATTATGGTAACATCAACAATGTATCTCCACTCATAAGGTTGAACTAAGGAGGACATTTTTTAATGGTTACAGCAGAAAAAAAAAAAAAGTTAATAATTTGTGTGTGATTTTGTGTGGTCCACTGTTGTCTGGAAAACTTTAAGAAGGATTTTAAAGCCCCCATCCACACCCCCACACTCCAGGTTCTGTGTTACGGCCCTGTTCTTGGTATCAGAGCGAAACGCACAGATCCCCTCCTGCGACTCCAGAGCTAAGATGGCTGCACAGATTTGTGACACTTATCTTAATATTAATGATCATAATGGCGTTTAGTTGCACAACTTTACGGACTGCTCAGATTAGTTTCGATGTTTCCAATTTTCTGGATAGTTCGATGTTAAAGTTAATATATTAACTTGACATTAACAAAGACAGAGCGTTATTGATAATCAGGGAGAGCCTGACTAAAACTACCTTGATGATGGACAAATTCTGGGGTTTATTATAAGTCTCTGCTAATTTCCAAGCCCGAATGAGCCCAAAAAGGGGAACCCTTTTGGGCTTGCAAAAAATTTGCAAGCCCAAAGTCACTTACCATAATCGGACTTGGTGACAGAAATTCAAAATAGTTCCTGTTTTTCCACCAACAAAATGCACATCTCCCTCCATTGTTTCCATTTCTGTCGCTGAAGAAGTTGCTCACTCAACAAGACGCGTAGAGGAAATACAATTAAATAACAAATAAAAATAGTAACGCAAAGTGATTTTGATAAGTACACTGTAACAAATTGCCCTGTATTTTTACAGTAAAATGCTGGCAGCAGGGTTGCCAGCATTTTACTGTTAATTATACAGTACCCTTACCATAATCAACTTTACAGTATATTACTGTCACAAAAGAAATCTTTTGATTACAGCACATTGCTGTTTTTATCAGATTTACAGTAGACTACTGGCAGCTGTGTTGCCAGCATATTACAGTTTTTCTATGGTATCATTACTGTTGAATTCACATACAGCTTACTGCTGTAAATTTCCAAAACAAAATAGAAACACAAAAAAAAAAAACACTTAGAAAATGTAAGTTCCATCATGTCAACCAACATTTATTTGGGGGATAAAAAAGAACCAACTCAAACATTGACTCATAAACAGTCTTTAGTGGGCCACATAATAAAGAAGAAGGTTTTGAAACGACAACGTATGTGTGCCTTAAACTTAAACCTTTTTTACAAGAATGTTGAGGGTAAACTGTCCATAGTAAGTCGTTTTCTGGAAAAACAGTAAGAAAATCATCATCGATTTTGTAAAAGAAATTTCTTAATAACTGATTTAAAGAGTTTTTGAATAAAGCATGAATTGTGGCCTTTTGATTAGTCTGAAATAAAGTAAGTATGAAAGAAATTATGGAAATAATGCATTGTACAACTCAGCACACTACTTTTTCAATACAAAATACTACTTTTAGTGGAAGTGAGGAACAATATGATGCAACATAAAACAAATGAAATATTTAACTTTCAATCTAAAGCATAGAAAAAAATTGCAAATTTTAGTTTGATAAAAATTTAAATGAAACATTTAGACTTGAATTTCCTTTAGGGCAAAATCAGAGATCCAACTTCAAATGATAAAACAATGAAACAATATTTGACAACACACTGCCAAGATAAGTTAAACATTGTGCCTGTACAGTCAAAATTACAAATTACATCTGAAGAACAGAAAGTGGGAGCCTTCACAAAATTTATGCTATAAATTAAAAGACATGTCGAAGATTATGCTGACCTTTAAACCAAAAAAAATCTCTCAAGAACACTCCTGTTCAGGGATAAGTTGCCTTCATGCCTGTATAGTTTTTTGTTTGTTTGTTTGTTTTTGTGCGGAGGGGCAACAATATCTGTAGCCTGGTTAGAAAGTTCTCACTAACCTATGAAATTCCACTCAAAGTCCATGAGGTTTTTTAGCAGAGTTGGAACATGGGGGCTGACAGTGACCGACTTCTTCTGAACAGTTTTTCCTGTCCTCTTGGAGACGATCTTGCCACAGCTGGCCCTGGTCCCTCTTTCAGGGTTGATATCAAGAAAGCGCCTTAAAATGCAGTAATTTCAGATTAGCATATGATGCTTAAGGAGTCAGGGTTTAAGGTGTGATAGGTGGGAAAAGGGGGGGACAGACAGGCGGACACAAACCTTACCTCTGGATGAATTCAAGTGTACATGCAGCCTCTTCTTGATATTGTAGATTAAAGATGTAGTACATTGAAATCAGTGCAGCAAGCCCTGTCACAAAGGTTGGTTGAATGCCCTCACATACTATATGGCTCTCAAGACTGATCATCGAGTGCCCAGCAGTCACATGGTCTTTTCCACCTGAAAAATAAAATTTAAAAAATTATAACAAGTATTGTGACTTCTACAAATTACTTTTACCATTATTTCTTAAACAACATTCATTTAAAGATATTGTGTTTCATGCAATACAAATAAATCAAAACCTTGTCTCATCTGCATGTTATTGTATCGTATATATCAAATAATATTATGCTAGCTTCCTTATTACAGCATGTCAGATTAACTAAGCTAACTTTCAAACAGCTACAGTCTGCTTAAAAATGACAACTGTATGACAACGTCATCTGACAAATAAATTATGCTCCAACTTACCTTAGGATTGGCTCATAAAATGCAGGATTCAAATGGATAGTCCTTGTAAAGAAAATTCTAGAGGTTGCTTCCACATGTCACAACGACGTGTCTTCTTGAGAAATACAGTAGCGTTCTGTTTAAAGAGCCTCCTTGCAGTTGAATCTAACATCATTCCCAAAATGCAATGCTGCTCACAGTATATTACAGTATTTTATTAAAAACAGTAATTATTGCCCAGAATGCATTGTTTTTCATGGTGCAGTACCGTTTTCAATAGAAACAGTATGATACTGTTCAGTTTCAGCCGTTTTTATACAGCAATTTGTTACAGTGTAGATGTAGTCTGACTACTGGATTTGAAGTAGCAATGCGTTAAATTACTCGTTACTGAAAGAAGTGGTCCGACATCAGTAACGCGTTACTGATGTTGACTGAGTTATTCTTTCACCAAACTGCCTTTTTTAAAAAATATGTCATATCTTATTAACTATTAATCAATTATTAAATGAGTTTATAATTATTTCAATAATCAATTTATCATGAGTAATGGAATTGTTTCAGTTTTCGGTTTATCTGCAAGAAATATTTTCATATGTTGATAATGCATAATGGTAGTCTGACATCCTGGTTAAACATGTTATTGATGTAAAATCCTAATCATTTGGCTTAGGACATTTAAACACCTTGTCATGCTCAAACAGCTGTAGGAGGAAGGTGGCCACAGTTGCAGTTATGCCTATGAAGAGGTTGATGACGATGAGGAAGACGTAGGCTGTACTGGGAACATCAAACCAGAAGGACGCTGGATACATGATGGGAGTGATGGACCACCTGCAAAGAAACACTTGTGTGGGTCATGACAGGCTCCTGACCCCTAACCCCGGTCTGTACTGGCAGAGAAAGAATACTAGAGTCTCACCCGTAGAGGAGGAACAGGGAGAGGACAGCTGGGAAGTTGGTGGGGGAGGTGTAGGCTGGGAGGTCGAACACAAACAAGATGATGACACAACATGTGGCAGGTACCAGGTAGTTCAGCTGCAGACAGAGGAGACAACGAGCTGAGCTGAAATGATCTGATCTGGATGCAGGCAGCAGCTGCGCTTCTGGTGGCTGCTGCACACTGTCCTACTCACCATGTCCCAGATGTAGTTGGCCAGCCAGTAGATGACAGGATCACAGCCACTGACGAACTGCAGATGTTTGGCTTTTGTGGATTTCTCTGCAACCAGGAAAACCACAAAGCTGGCAGGTACGAAGGACATGGCAACAATAATGAAGATGGCTATCACCACGTCGGTGCCCTGCAGCCTGCAGATAGAGGGCAGACCAATGTGAGCAACCCATTCTATTGGAACAACTTAATACATACACCCTGAGCTCTTTTACTTCCTGTTAGTCACCAGGCTGATGACCTTTGCCACATGTCTTCCCTCTCCTCATTGTGCACTTTTCTGTCTGACCACTAGAACCAACAAAACCTTTTAAAAAAAGAATCAATTAGAATTGAGGAAGTTAATATATGAGAGATTACCATCACTCTTATACTATACGAGGTTGGTGACCTGGATAGCCAAATATCTGATGTGATGAAGATTGTTTTCTTACTTGTTAAATATCATGTATGGTACACTGCTGTAAGTGGCGAGTTTTTACCCCTTGATATGATTTTTTTCTAAACCAATTTAAACTGTATTACTCCTCACTGAAATACTTGATATGTGTATATGAAAACAAATTTCAAGTTTAAAACTTGCTCCATCATTACGGTTATGTGCTTGTCTTTTGCAGCTTAAACCCATTCTTGTTTCCTTTTTTCCCCTGTCTATGTTGCACTGTTCCTTGTACCTCAACAAATCATTTTATACTGTTTATCTATCAATAACAAAACGAAAAATAAAAATAGAGGAAGAAATAGGGAGAATTAAAACAGTAAGAATCATGAAAACAGAAGAGTGCTAATGCATGCTGTCAGCAGCTCACGACACATACAGTGCTCTAGGACAGGGGTCGGCAACCCGCGGCTCTGGAGCCTCATGCGGCTCTTTGAACCCTCTGATGCGGCTCAGCTTTTGAAAATAATTAATGAGTATTTAATTAAAATGTATTTTATTTTAGTTTGTTCATTTTCAAAATGTAATTCTATGAAGATTATGGCGATCTTTTAACATCTAAAATATTTTAATATTTGAATATTTAATATTTAAAATATTTTTGTCGCTATTATTACACGTCACAACTTCCAATGTGCAGCACCCGCCACTGCCAGTGTGCAGTTTCTTGAACTTTTTGACCCCAGATAGGCCAACTATGGAGAATTCACAGAAAAGAAAAGTGTCTGATGAAAACAGGACGTTCAATGCTACGTGGGCAGATTCATTTGCTTTCACTGCTAACAGATTGGTTTACCAGTGTGCTTAATATGTCATGAGAAACTAGCTATCAACAAAAAGTCAAATGTCGCCAGACATTTCCAGAATAAACAAGCATCCTTTGCTCAAAAATATCCGGATGGAGAGGAGAGAAAAAATGCTGTTTCGGAACTGACACGGACGGCTGATCTGAGCAAAAATCACTTCAAGAAGTGGATGAAGTCAGCAAATTCAAGTGCATATGCTAGTTTTGTTGCCGCTCAGGAAATAGTGAGGCACGGGAAGCCGTTCACAGATGGAGAATATATAAAAGAATCTTTCATTTAGATTTCAGAACATCTATTCATGGACTTTAAAAACAAGAGTGAAATTGTGCAGAAAATCAGGGATATGCCCCTCTCTGCAAAGACTGTCAAAGACATAACCATAAAAATGGCAGAAGACATCACCAGACAGCAAATTAAAGACATCAATTCAGCTGTGGCCTACTCAATTGCCTGTGATGAATCTAAAGACAAAGGTGATCTTGAACAAATAGGACTGTTCTGCTGGTATGTAAACTCTACAAACTTCTTGATCAAGAAGTTTGGTCAAGATAAAACTTCTTGATCATTTCTTCATCAAGAAGAAATGATCGAGTTGATACCACCAAAAGGCCAAACACAGGGGGAGGATGTCTGTGAGGCTGTCTTGAATTGTTTAAGAGCAAAAGGAATAAACACCACCCACCTGGTGTCAGTGGCTACAGACGGGGCACTGAGTATGACGGGAGCACAAGGGCTTTGTGGCTTTATTGCAGAAATCGCTGGACAGAAAGTTGCTGACTTTTCACTGCATCCTGCATCAAGAGGCACCGTGTGCTCAAACATTTCCTCCAGAATGCACAGAAGTAATGAATGTTGTCATTCAGATTGTGAACAAAATAATGGCGAAAGGTTTGAATCACCGACAGTTCCGTTCATTTCTGGACGAGCTGGAAAGCATGTACTCTGATCTCTTGCTGCACAACAAAGTCCAGTGGCTATCTGGAGGCGAGGTGCTGAAACGCTTTACGGCGTGTCTGGAAGAAGTGAAAACCTTCCTGGGCAGCAAAGGGCTCACATTTCCTGAGCTGGAACAGCCAGAGTGGCTGGAAAAGCTACACTTCTTTTCCAACCACTTGGTAGATATGACAGCGCACCTGAACACGCTGAACACAGCTCTTCAGGGTAAAGGACGCACAGCCCTGCACATGTTGGAGGAGGTTTTGGCATTCAAGCGCAAGTTCAGAGAGTTACAGAAAGGTACACTGTCACACTTCCCCAGTTTGAGAGAGTTCAGGGAAGCTCACATGATGAATTTGGAGTATTTACATTCTGCAGTCATCACAATGCAAACATCGTTTGGGAAATGATTCAGTGAGTTCAGAGAGGAAAAAAACACATTATCCTTCCCTGTAACTCCCCTGAGCCTCGATCCATCCCTGTTGAATATGACAGCATTTCCAGGGGTGAGTCCACCTGATCTTGAGATGGAACTGGCTGACATAGCCGACAAAGAAATGTGGGTGTCCAAGTTCAAGCACTTGACAGCGGACCTTGAAGATGTTTCACGTCAGAAGGCTGTTCTTGTTCAGGATCACAAATGGTGTGATTTTGAAAACCTCCCCAAACCAGACAAACTTGTGTTCGAAACTTGGAATGCTATCCCCGACATTTATGTCAACATGAAAAAGTATGCACTTGGAGTCCTGTCAATCTTTGGATCCACATATGTCTGTGAGCAGGTGTTCTCCAACATGAACTTTATTAAAAACAAGCACCACCCACCTCACAGCCTCACAGATGACAGCTTACAATCCTGTGTGAAGATGAAGGTGATCGCATACAGCCTCCACGTGCAGACGCTGTGCGCTGCGGTTCAGGAGCAGAAATCACATTGACCAAGTATGACCAGTATTTTAATTGCCTATTATTTTGCATATATTCATATTTTGTCATTGTTCGGTGAAATAGACATTTTATCAGTGGCGTCAATTCAACCAAAGCTAAGGTATGGCAAGGTTACTAGTCACATGACAGTATCAATCAATATACATGCAGAAATCACATAATAGAAACGCTACTTCCAGCGAGTCAAATACAACACTGATGACTGTTTTATAAAATAGCAGTAGCCAAGGTGTGGCAGCTGCCATACCTTGCCATAGCCAATCGATGCCCCTGCATTTTATTATTCAAGTTGACGGCTGACTGCATGGCGCCAGTAAAAGGATGACGGCACGCAGAGAGAGGACGGCATTTTTGTTTGCTGCCAGTGGATAATTTAAGTTCGGCGTTGTTGTTTTTTTTTCCATTACTACAAGGACTCTAAATAGACATTGACTATTTTACTTAACCTTCAACGCAACGTCTTTTTTTCGGATTTAAAAATATTTTGTTGCATGCAGAAATGTTATTTCATTTTCTCTGCAGTCGTTCATTAATTTCATAAATGTAATAGTATAGTTTGTTTATACATAGCACAAAGGCCAAAAAACCCTGTTATATGCAGTGTTATTTCATTAAAATTTCAAAAGGGTTTTGTGGCTCCCAGTGTTTTCTTTACTGTGTGAAACGGGTCCAAATGGCTCTTCGAGTGGTAAAGATTGCCGACTCCTGCTCAAGGATCATTAGCAAGGCTGAGGAGAAGAAAGTTCAGGAGTTCCACTTGGAATGACAATAGAGGATGTAAAAGAAGAAATCGGGAGGAAAAGTCACTGATGCAACTAGGATAGTGAGCAAAAGAGACAGAGTTCTAGAAGTTTGGAGTTCTAAATTACAACCACTTGGTAAATGTAAAGTCAAACTTCCAAATCCAATAAATAATGAATAATAAACTGTACAGACTGGAGTTTCAAGTGGTGGATCAGAAAAACAGGATCCCATTCCTAGGCAGAAAGGCTGGTTCATGAAGCTGATAAAAGAGCAGTACGAGAACATCCTGCCGGTTTAAAGCTGTTGTGGATCTCCGGAGGGTTGGATGAGGTTCCTGCGGCCTTCTCCACCAGGGGCCGTTCAGGAACATCGTGGTGGGCGTGGTCGGCGGATCCTACCGGCACACCTGCGGCCACTTACCTTGTTGGGAGGAGTATTTCAGGAGGACATCGTCAACACTCTAGTGCCAGAGTGTTAGTTTATAAACGGTAGATTCCAGTTTATTGCTGACCTCAGACCACCTGCTCTGTTTCTAAATTCTGCTCTTGTTGCCTCGCCTCAGGTTTCATTGCCGCGAAACTGTCGGCATTCTGTCAGTCTGGATTCCCAGTGGCCGGAAGAATCATCGAGACCACACGACCTGATCCTCCTGGTTTCCCGAAGAGCCTGTCTCACCTGTCCGCCCTCCAACGCCGCAGTCTCCCATCCTCTCTTTGCTCAAATCCTTGATCCACCGTGCTGCCGATCCCTCTCAGCTCCGCCTTCCCCACCAGCAAGTAAGGTCTCGAACCGCTGAGCTTCCGTTTCCCTCCCGTCACTCTGTTCTCACTTCTGTGTTCCTCTTCAGGAAGACCATTGGTCCGGTTCCGCCCTCCCGAGTGCCTCCCCCTGGATGTTTTCTCACATTTTGCACCGTGTTTATAATAAATCACTGAACTAACTGATCTCTCTAGTGTGTTCTGCGCATGTGGGTTAATCGTGTAAACCAAAACATGACAAAAGCATGACGACTCCAATCAAAGAGGAACTTAAAGATTTGCGTAGAAAAGAAATCGGCACGCGTGGAGCACAGTCATGACTGGATAAGCAGTACCTTATGCTATCAGTGACAAAATCAAATGGAAATCTGCATAGACACCAAACCACTAAACAAAGGACTGAAGAGGAGCCATTTTCCTCTACCCATAACTGATGACACCCTGCCAGGACTCTCAAAATCCAAGGTATTCACTGTTTGAAGCTGACGTGCCAGAATCCATGTTTTACATCCCAATGTCATTTGATGTGAGTAGTTACTTGGCTCAGGATGTCCAGCTCCAGAAGTTTTTAAGAGACACTTACGCAAGCACTAGAGAGTTACAAGCGGTGCACATCATTACTGATAATGTACTGATAACAGATGAGGGAGTCACACAGGAGGATGCAGATAAGGATCATGACAAAAATCTGAGAAGTTTTTTTAGTGAGGTACATACAAAGAGACATTAAACTTAATGCTGACAAGTTTAGCGTACCCTACACTGGACACTTCTTAACAGTACCAGGCCTACATATTGACCAAGAAAAAATATGGGAAATTCAGGAGCTGCTGAGGCCCACAGAAGTTAAGGGTGTACAGACCTGTAGATATGCTTAACAGCCTAGGGTTACGGTTAGGGTAGGGTTAAGGTTGGGTTAGGGACCATCGTTTTGTGACCACCACAAAACGATGGTCACAACGTTTTGTGACCATCTTTCTGAAGAATGTGAAGTTTTGAGACAACTTAAACACAAAGAGAACATGTGGGACTGGACAGAGGTGCACAAGACAGCTTTTAAAAGACTGACAGATACAATAACTAATGCACCACTACTGAAATACTATGACCAAAATGAAGACCTTCTACTGGTATGTGTTGTCTCAGAGATAGAAGCAGGACTGAGACAGGAGGAAAAATCTGTGGTTACAGAACGGTAACTGTCATGAAAAGAGGTTATGTCCAAATAGAAAAAGAATATCTTAGTGTTCAGGATAGAAAAGTTCCAACAGCATACTTTTGGTAGAAAAGTGACCGTACAAAGTGACCATAAGCCACTACTGCTTAGTGCACCAAAGAGATTACAAAGAATGTAACTCAAGTTGAAATATGATATTGATATGTGTCCTCTCTCCGTCTGTCAGTCTCTCTCTCTGGCAGACAGAGAGAGAGACTGTCTATTTACCTGACAGCAGTCAGAGATAGACTGTTGACATAATTTCCGACTTACCTATCTCTCCACAAAGGCTGCGATGCAACAACAGAGTTCTCAGCTTTCCAGGAAGTTATTAGGTTAATCCTGGCAGGATGGCCAAAGCACAAAAAAGATGTGGAGCTACACATTTGACACCCTTTAGCTTATTAGGATAACCTGAGCTTTCAGGATAGCAGAGTGTTCAAGGGCCCTAGTTCCTGAAGCATGTAGGAACTCGGGCCTCTGCCAGGCCTAGTTCCTCTGCCAGGTGGAGGCCTGGCAGCACACCTGGCAGAGGAGGGCTGCCTCAGATGAGCATGTGAGTGTGTACGGTCAGGGAGGAACAAGCAGATAAAGACATTTATTTCCAAGTGTGGCATCTGTAGGTCAGCGGACCCCAAACAACAAAAAGGGACTTCACATCCTGATGACATTGTCTACAGGCCTTGGGCCAAGGTAGGAACTGATCTGTTTTCATGGCACATATCAGTGCCATGAAAACTATCTGATTACTGTGGACTATTATTCATATTTTTGGGAAGTTGATCATTTACCTGACACCAAAAGTACCACAGCAATCCACAAACTGAAAGCACACTTTGCTTATCAGGGGATTCCAGATGTGGTCATTATAATGATGGGGAACAATACTCATGAGTTTAAAATGTCCAGTCAAAAGTGGGGATTTGAACACAAAACATCTTCACCTGGATACCCAGGTGAAGATGGGTATCCAGGTCTATGGGTACAATGTTCAATTAGCACATGTACAATCTCTGCAACAAAGGATTGCAGAGATTAAAAGCAGACTCAGCTACAGACATGTTTATACACACGTTTGGGTGTGGAGACTTGCCACCAACACTTAACCTGGCGAACATCAACGTCATTCTTTTTTTTTAAATCATTTTTTTCTCCAAAGAGTTTTTGCAGCGCTAGTGGCTCGTATTTTTGACAATAGGCAGACAGGAAAGAGGGTGAGGAAAAGGGGGAAGACATGTGGCAAAGCTCGCCGGGAGCGGGAGTTGAAACCGCAATATCCGCGTCGAGGACTGAGGCTTTCAAACGTGGATGCCTCATTCTTAAAAGGATAAACCATCGGACATCTGTGGCTCGTATAGACCTATCAGCCTTATTGGGATAGATAGTAAGCAGTCCTCTAAATTACTTGCAACAAGACTGGAGAAGCTTTTGACTTTCTTAATAAACCAAGATCAGACTGGGTTCATACAAAATCATTTCTCCTTCACAAATATGAGAAGATTACTTAGTGTAATTCAGTACTCAAGCCAAACAAATTGTAGAGCCTTTGCTTTATCTTTAGATGCTGAAAAGGCATTTGATGGGATTGAGTGAAAGTACTTATTTAATGTTTTGGAGAGATTCGGATAGCGGGTGATTTTCTGAAATGCATTAAGATACTTTACAGTTCCCCGTCAGCCTGTGTCCTGACTAATGGTGTTCAATCTCCACCTTTTACAATACATAGGGGAACTCGACAGGATTGTCCTCTATCCCCGCTTCTATTTGCTCTTGTGCTGGAGCCCCCAGCAGTGGTTATTAGAACACAGAAAAATGTACATGGCGTGATAACTGGGAGTAAAGTCCATGAAATTGCGTTACACAAATATTTTGCTATTCATAACAAAACCCCATATCTCAATACCAGCTATCTTGTTCACTAATTATGAGTTTGGTTCCTTCTCAGGTTAAAATCAATTTTGATAAATTGGAAGTGATGCCGCAAGGTATTACTCCCATCCAGGACCTACCCTCTAGTTCAGGGGTGTCAACATCCAGTCCTCGAGGGCCGGTGTCCTGCAACTTTTAGATGTGCCTCTGCTGCACCACACCTGAATAGAATAATTAGGTCATTAGCAAGACTCTGGAGAACTGATCAACACAAGGAGGAGGTAATTAAGCCATTTCATTCCTGTGTTTTGTACCTGTGGCACATCAAAAAACTGCAGGACAGTGGCCCTCGAGGACTGGAGTTTGACACCCCTGCTCTAGTTGTTCCCTGAGATGTTCCCAACATGGTTTTACTTACCTTGGAATTAACGTGTCCCCTAACCTGACAGAGCTATAGAAGCTTAACTTCTCTCCAACACTTAGGAAAATAAGGAGGGACTTAGAAAGGTGGCATGACCTTCCCTCATCATTTATGGGGCGTATAAGTTTAATTAAAAGGAACATTTTCCCACAGCTTTTATATCCCCTCCAAATGCTACCCCGTTGGCTGTCCAAAAAAGCTACTGCGGATATAGAGAGAGCATTTTCCGGATTCATTTGGGATGGCAAGAAGCCACGACAGAAAATCAAAGCTCTACAGCTCCTTGTTGACAGAGGTGGCTTGGCTTTGCCAAAAATCTGTTATAACAATTGGGCTTGCCATGCTCATTACTGTGGGAGTGGTTACATGCTCATCTCAACTCGGACCCTTGCCTTGATTCATGGGCCTCTCAGCCCATGAATCAGCCCAATAGTAAGGCAAAGTGGTTTCAATAAGTAGATGTTGTCTGACTACTGGATTTGAAGTAGCAATGCGTTAAATTACTCGTTACTGAAAGAAGTGGTCCAACGTCAGTAATGCATTACTGTGTAACGCCATACTCAGAGGAGGTGAGCACATAGGAGGATTTCAGAGTCAGATATGTTTTGGTGAAGGTTTTAAACCAGAGAACACTATCAACAATGAAGAATGGTGGTGGCAGCAGCATCTTACTGTGGGTTGTTGCCAGGGGTCTGGTCATTTGCACAAAGGAGATGTGGTAAGGAAGGTGCACCTTCACATCATCCAAACTCACCTTGAATCAACAGCTGAGCATTAAAATGTGGACACAATCTAGAATTTCACCAGACAAATGACTGGTTCTGAAGGATAAAAGGCATAACATTACGATCCTAAGTTAACCCTACTGAACATGAGTAAAATATGCTTCAAAAACCCAGTTAGTACTGGTAGCAACTCAGAAAACAATTCTGAATTCTGCACAGAACAATGGTCAAATATCCAGACTTGGCTCAAGTTTCACTGTTATCACCTGTTTTTTGTGGCTTCTGGAATGTTTTTTGTTTTACTTAATATGCATGTGTTTCATTATTTGGAAAATATCTACACCTAATTCTTGTTTTCCAACATCTTCTAAGTTGTAAAATCTCCAAATTATGGCTGGTAAATGACTTTGTACTTGTATAGCACCTTATCATGCCCAGAGTGCTTCACACTACAGTCATTCACACACTGAGGGTGGCAAGCCACTGGATCGTAGCCACAGCTGCCCTGGGCAGTCAGACAGAAGACAGGCTGCCATGCACCAGCACCACCGTGCCCTCTGACCCCCACCAGCAGGCAAGATGGGTGAAGTGTCTTGCTCAAGGACATAACAACAGTGGCAGGTAGAGCGGGGATCAAACCAGCAACCAACCGATTGAAAAGCAAACTCTACTATCATACTGTCGGCATGGTATATAAAATTGTAAATGCACTTTACTTAAATTTGAATGTAAAAAGAAAAATCTGTTTTCTCCCTTCCTTTTAGCCCTAAAAAGCATTTAGAATATGTTCATGTGGTTAGGTAAACACAAGTCCTGCATAACTCTTAGGATCTACAATCCACTTAATATAATATGATATACATAAGTGCTTGTTGGTAAACTTACAAATAGTCCAAAGAAAGGCTGGCACTGGTTCTATTCATCGGATGGTTGGTCAGTGTGATTCCTTAAATAAAAAAAATAAAAAAAACACACACACAAAAAAACAAAGATGTTCTTCTTCTTCAGGAACAGTAGGAGATGGTGCAGACTGACTACCTGATAGCCTCCATACCGTAAGCTGCAGGGTTTCCTTTGGATGTAGGTAAGTTGGCGCGCAGGATGGCGTTGTTCAGTACATTCAGATAGGTTGGCATGCTGTGGTAGCCTTTGTTGTTGTACAAGACCTGGACACAGGGAGGCGCTATAAGCAACACTGCAGAGGTGCAACAAAGACAGTCAGGGTGCCTGCCCCACCTGAGCTGATCTGCGTACGGCTATCTTGCGAACCATTGGAGGAATGTTCTTTCCGAAGGAGGCAGGGATGGATTTCTGGATGTTCCCCACAGTTAAGCCACCATATCTGTTCCCAACCCAGACAGTACACAGGAAAAATCATGTAAGCTCTGGCCTAATATGACTTGCTTTGAATTGATATTTAAAGCTGTTTCTTAATTTTTTATGCATCTCTGACATGACTCGGCAAACTATCTCAGGAGAAGTTTGAATGTTTTGAAATATGGTAATGAAATAAAACCTGACAGCAAAACCTATCATAAAGACCTATGCTGTATGTTGAGGTGGGGAGGCCACATGAAAATACATGGAGGACAGAAATATCATAAAAAAGAGAAAAATTAGCACAATAAAACCTGGGGAGATTTTCTATGGTGTATCAATATTTTTTAACTGATCAATAAAGCAGTGATAAAGAATTCGAGCCCTCTCCCTGAGCCATGTGACGAAGTTTATCAATGAAAAACGTGGAAATTAAAGGGTGCAACTATGAAGGAGAGGGACTGCTCTCAACCCTGCCATTTTTTTTCTTCATTGTAGAACTAAAGTAGCTAGAGTTGAAAGCACCCATTAAAATCCAGGAAATATTCAATTTCATGTTTCAACTGAAATCCCATCACATCTCACCCGTTCTCTGAGCCAGCAATACCTGTGGAGCCGCACTCTGTCCGAAGTGAAGAGCAGATACTCAGAGACGTTCCGCCCTGTGATGTCCACCAAAATGTCCCCCGTCACCACCTTCATGAGAGGGGGGCGACCTCCAACCCCACTGGGGCAGGAGAAGCCCGTGCCCTGCATGGAACAGGTACAGCGCACCGGCTCACGGATGGAGAGAGGGAGGGTAGGAGGAGATGTAACGGGTTCTGACAAAATGACAAGCATTTATTCACACAGCATATTTTGGAATAACAACATACCGGTAATCTTTATCATTAATAGTTCTAGGAATACTAGTTTGTTTTCTTTCTTTATTTTTATTTTATTTTATTTTATTTTTTTTTACAGAATTAGAATTTGCTTTAATGGTTCTGCTTAGAATAAAATGTTCCAATGCAGAAGGACAACAGAACAATCACAGGCTTCTACAAAGGGAGTTCTTTCTGAAATCAACCAACAAGAAACAAAAACTCCCACCCAATGACACACTTTATGATATTCATTTTGTCATCTACACAGTGAGTGACGTTCATCAAAAATGAGACTGGCCTCATGTTTTTATTTTGACAATATTATAAATGTGAAGTTTGTCAAAATTTGCTTATATTTTCTTTGAATTTATTTTGTTTATTCAACAAGTTGTTTCTTTAGATGTTTATTGGTGTTTAAAGTTCTGTTATGTTGCTTTGGCAATTGGTGGTTACCATAGTAACCAGTAACTGACATCCTTTATTCTGTTGCTGTCTCAGTAAGGTATCAGCTTTGTGTTTTCTTTACAAGTATTATATTTTAAAATATATTTTGGGCACATTTGATGGTGCACAGTTTTCATGAGTAAAGTTGCTGTGTTTTATGTATGTTTTTAAATGTTTTCATTGTTAACATTGCTCATTTTAGCTATGTTTAATTGTAAAATGTTAATTGCTGTGGCTTTGTAGTTTGTTTGGGGTTATTTATTTTATTTCATTTCATGTATAGGGGCAGAAGCTACTGGACTGATGTTAACCACCAACTTGATTTTCTCTTTTCTTAGAATAAAATACAATGAACTTTAATGTGTTTGTCATGAAGTCAACCTAATGGACCTGAGAGAAACATAGAAGGGTCTTCTTTACCAGTTTCTCTCCTCTATCATAATATCAAGTCATAACCTGTGAAGATCAGCCTCTTAATGTCTGTAAAAGAAATGTGTGGAATTAATGTTCAGGTAAGTGAATCCATTTAGTCTTCTGTTGCCACAAAGCTGTTTAAATTGGCAGCACAAAAGCTAAATCAGAATTGTTTTTGACAATGCAATATTTACAATATCAAAGTTGCAACCAATTTCTTGATGCAATATTGGCAGGACATTACACTTCCTTCCTGGATCCACAGTCTACAAACCAATAACATATTTGGTCAGTTAGATGGAGTCCTACTGGACCTGAGACAGTGACGCTTGACCTCATGCAGCAGGTTGGGAAGTTGTGATATTGGAAATGAAAAAGAAAAGTGGGCAAAAAAGTGTGCTATTGCAGATAGTAAAGTCATTCAGTCATAAGAAATTGTTGGAATATTTGGTATGAAATTTGCAATGCAGTCACATTGTTCATGGTCAGTTGCATGACCTTTAACTACTCTTAATCCCTCCTCATTAATATGATATGCTAAAACTCCAAAGTTGTATAAATGAAAAAAAAGGAAAGAGTCAGAAACATGCAGTTCAGTCATAACCACTATCATTGCAATATTCAACAATTGTGTCCTTAGGACCTGAAATCATGCAGCCAGGATCCCAAAATTCAACTTTATCTCAGTTCCATGCCTTTGTAATACTTCACCTCTAGCTTCACTGCGGAGCTCGACTACTGAATGTCAGTAACTCTTATTATTAAAGAATTATGTATTTTCCAGGCATATAGTGTCGTTTTATAGCACAATCCAGTACTATCTCCAGTAATTAGGAAAATGCTGTATATGTGAAACATGACTTAAAAGTAATTTGACTTCACATCATAGTCGTATCTGATTCCTTAAAAATGGACTCTAACTCTTCAATAAGATTTTACCCTTTCCAACACTCCTCCTTCAGGACTTCATGATTACATTGCTCTTCCATTATGAGCAATCAGTTCAGTGAAGAACTGAACTTAAATAAACCGAGAAATTAAAATGAACCATTAGGAGCGCTGCACTGAGTAGGAGTTTGCATGATGAGCTCAGCAGACATGCACTTCCACCAAGTGTTTGCTAATGACTGCTGAAGTCTGAAGTCTGAAGGAGCTGAGTGGGGAAGAAGCTTGGCTGGTGACTGCTGCTCTAAGGGCAAACTTTGGGAAAACAGGTAGGGCTTTTCTGAACAGGTGTTAAGGCTCCCCTGAGTGGTTGCCATGGGAGATTCAAAGAATTCTCAAACATGCATGAAAGAATCTGAGCAACACTCCAGGTATGTTTTTGATGAGGGATTAACATATAAAGCTGAAAAAATTTTTTATTTTACATAATGCCCCCTGTCAAAGCTCTAAAGAATCTTTACTTAAGTCCAGGGACGGCCCAACCCTACATGGGACCCTAAGTGAAATGTGGTTTTGGGGCCCTGTGTTTCTGCCAACAAAGTGGACTGGCTGCAATCAACAGCCCAGTCATTAGATCATTTACACAACTGCTACAAACCTATTGCATTTCTGGCAGTGCTGTTTACATGATATATATGTCTTATATAGGATACATTTATTGGCCAACAAATTTATCAACCAGTTGATTTCTGGGTACTGATTTCCTTAATTTTGGGGGATCGTGATTGGCTGGTACTTATACGTGAAGCCCATCTTATCCCCTGATCTTATCTTCGTCAGCAAAGATTTATGAATCAGCTTCTGTCCTCTTCTCCTCTGCAGCGAGAGGTTTGACTGACAGACTGGCCCACCAGGTCAGGTCTGAATGTTACAGTAACAATATTCACCCACTGTTGCCAACTAGGGTGACTTTCTTGCTATATTTAGCAACATTTCAGACGAAAGAAAGTTCATATCAGCCACAATCAAATTTGGCAGGTAAGGCTTTTTAAAAATCAGTATCCAGGGATTGGCCATAAAACTGCAATTGGTGCAGCCCTACACATATATTCATGACATTCTCTAATTAAATACATTTCTCTTAAGCGTTACTCCAGTAGCTAAAAATATAATTTATACCAAGTGAGTCTTTCTCCCCTGAGAATGTGGATTGGTACTGGACTGATTCTGAGCCTTCAAATGATTTAACAGAAGTTTCACATAACTTAGAAGTTGTTGTAAAAATAATGTTTGTTTTAGCCACAAAATGAATTTGCTCAGCAGCAAACAACAAATCTCTAACTACAGCATAGAGCAACTTATCGATGTAGCAGCTATGTAGCCTGACACAAAAACATTTTCCTGGACAATGTCAAACATTGAGAAGTTTTAATTATTGATATCAAACGTCAAACACGGCGTTTTGAAGCCAAAAATATCTCAGAAATATGCAGAGCAAACAATGAAAATCAACTGAGTTAAAACTCAGTTTCTTTTTATCAATAAAATAATAATTTCTACATACATGATCAAATATATATTATTGTAAAAACAAATCAGTTCATAGTGAAATTGTGTGTTTTTGATATTATAATGACAGAAATTATTACTAAAAAAGAAAATAAAAATCAGCTCCACTGAGGGGGCTCCTAAGTGGCTGCTTAGTTTGCTTTTGCCAAGGGCCAACCCTGCTTGAGTCAAACATTGGTCTTTATGTTGCAGCTGCATATCTCAGTATTGTTAGAAACAAAAGAGGAATGCACACACTCTGGACTAAGACTCACCGTGAATTGTGGTAGTAGTGGCAATAAAACGAGGGTCTGGGTCATCAGAGGGAGCCGGGGAAGGTGGAGGGGGCACAAAGTTGGAGAGGGGAACCCCCTGGGTGAAGGAGTCCAGACACATAGAGTCAAAGTACTGGGCAGCCAGCGTCTTGGAGTTGTTGGCACTGGGGTTGAGGGTCTGGGCCAGGTGGTCCAGGGTGCTGTTGAAGGGGGTCTTAAGGACACATGTTGCCCCCACACCTGAGGGAAGTCGGAGAGTGTTGATGATCTTGTGCGGCCTGGCATCTGGTGACAACGTGCTCCTGCAGTTCCAAGAACCAGACAGTTACACAGCACACTGCTCCACTTATACTTGGCTCAATCCTAGAACCTCTCTTATTTAATATCTGCATAATCCTACTAGCTCAGATTATAACAGGAAATAAGATTAGCTAACATTGCTAAGCAGATGATACACAGCTCCACATTATGATGTCACCAGGAGTGTCAGAACCCATCGAATCACTGAACAGATGCTTGGAAGAGATAAATGTGTGGATGTGCCTCAGCTTTCTACAGCTGAACAGAAACAAAACTGAATTTATTACCTTTTGACCAATAGAAGAACAATCTAGAGCAGGGGAGCCAAAACCTTTTGAGACTAAGATCTACTTTTTCTCTCACCAGCTGGCTATGATATGATTTGTATGACACGAAGACATAAAAATTGTAAATTAAACCCTATTGACTAATTTTCTTTACAAATATACATCAGTTATATCAGAAATGATAAAGTGATAGAAAACCTAATCGGGTTTCGTCCTCAGTGAGATTCTGACACTACAAGCAGTTTACTGGTTTCTCAGTCAGAAGTTGGTTGCAAACCTGAGGCCAGCAGTTAGTTATAGTAGATCTGAAATATGGTTTGATGACGTCAATTTGAGAAACTACAGACTGGAGGAACCAAAGAGCACTGCAAATGTAAAGGCAAATCTTCTAAATTTAGGATATAATTAATTTAATTTCACATAATTATCATGGTAGAAGCCATTTGATTGTTAAAACTTAATCAAATATATTTGTCCTATTTGATGTTTGTGACGTTTACTGCAAATGAACGAGGTAATTAGTCCAAGTTTGTCGTTTATTGAACGTTCAGAAACTACAGCAGCTGTGATGAACCACAGCAAAGGTAAAGAAAGATTAAACCAAACAGGTGATCAACTCAAAACCACTTGCACCTTTTTACTCTCCATCTCACTTTGTCGTGTAAGCACACCCATTGCCATTGCAACCGCCTGCGCCCCGCAAGCCGAGCAGAGATTACGTTAAAAACATAACATTCAGTCTGTTACAATATCAAGTTTCCAGGCTTTATATTTATTTCTTGATTATTAATAAGCCTCTCATGAACACAGCGGTGGTTGATTAGCCAATTTAAGCTCCTGCTCTGCTAGTCAGTCGGTCTTTGAGTCCCTTTTTTTTTGTAAATGGAACCGAAACGCAGTGAATTGCACAACACCTTATTGAAACAATAATTACTGATTATTAATTTTACACATTTTGTTGATTTTTTAAAATTATTATTCTTCAATAAAGCTGCAAACGTTTGGGATTTCAGTGAATATTTTTGATAAGCCTGTCAGAAGAGGAAGTGTGTGTCTCAGCGTCCTGGTGGCCTTCAGTTTGTCACCTCCTGCTGAGATCGACTCAAAACCTGATCGACGTATTGCGCACCTCTGCTCTAGAGTCAATGCACAGCTTCACTTGCTACAGCTGGAAACTACGGATCAGGCCCAAAATCTGGGTGTAGTGAACGACTCTGACCTGAACCTTCAGAGCCACATAAAGACAGCTACAAAGTCGACCTTCTATCACCTGAAGAAGATTTCCATGTGATAGAAGCTACATGTAGAGAAACTCATCCATGTGTTCATCTTTAGTCGCACTGATTACTGCAGCAGCGTCTTCACAGGTCTGCCTAAAAAAAAATCAATCATCCAACTGTAGCTGATCCAGAACACTGCTGCTGCCGTTCTGATTAAAACCAGGAAGATAGAGCACATCACCCCAGTTTTAAAGTTCTTAAACTGGCTCCCAGTAGCTCAGAGAATAAACTATAAAATACTGCTCATTTATAAATCACTGAACGGTTTAGCACCACAATACATTAAAGATCTGCTGTTTCGGACATATAATTTCTGTTTGAAAAGATGACAAATATCAACTTGATAAAGTTATTTATCAAGGTTATTCAAAACTGTCTGAGATGGATGTAAGCATGTAACAAGGAAAAGTTGGGAGATTTTATATATTCATACAAGATGTGTCATTTCTGTTTACTTATTGTTTATTTGCAGATGTGCAATTAAAATATTCTCCCATTTGGCCAGGAGCAGTGGGAACTACAAGTTCTGTGTGTTTTATATCTTCCATGAATGTACCACTTTCTATTCTCCCATAGCTACGAACACAACAACAAAAAATTCCCCAAATGAATAATTGCTTGGGTTTTAAAAGGCTGGAATGCTGCAAAAGGAGCTGGTCCAGGCACCATTCTTGGAAGAACCACAGCTGCTGTTACCTGTACTGGGGCCTGTCTTCATTGGCGTAGGGGATGAAGTTGCCTCTGGGCTGGGTGTAGTTATGATACTGAGAAGGAGACAAGATGAGTGGTGGTAGATCTCCTGTGAAACACAACAGACCCATCCTTCATCACATGTTTTAACCACCTACAGCACAGCCAGCAATAAAGACTGGAGCACAGATTATTGATTCTAACTGGAAGGAAGAGCTCACCGATCTCCGGCACGGATAAGGCCACAGTCATAGCAATGCAGACAAAGAAAGCAGGCAGGAGGATCTGGGAGAAGAGGCCCTTGGTGTTTCTCTTGGCACAGTGGAACCTCTTTATGATGAGGCCATGAAACTGATTCAGTTTCAGCCACCATCCCTCCAGCTTGGAGCTGCTCTGCCCCTCCAGATCTTCCAAATCTGGTGAGGTGGGATTTTCTGGATCGCCTGCAGGGAAGAGGGACGCAATGGTGAGAAAACAATAAAATCCAACTAGAAATGTGTGAATTAGGAGACATTTTTCATTCTTTGTCATTCAGAAAATCTGACTCTTTAGTTTGTTTTTTGTAAAGCAAAAACCCCCCCCGAAAAAAACAACTGGACAGTGAGTGGATCATTTTCTTCTTGGATCTCTGCTTCCCTTTACGGTGAGACAGAACGTGAGCTGACCTCTCAGGCTGGCAGAGTCCGACTCCTGGCCGTTCTCAAACAGAGGGCAGTAATCCCCATAGAAGTCTGTGTACAGCCCCCCCTCATCTCCACGCACCGAGCCCACAGATGAGGAGGATTTCAGTGACACCTGGCTCTGGCCGAGCCTGGAGCACTGCACCAGATTACTCAGCTCAACCTCGGACTTCTCATTCTGCAGCGAGGGTCCGGTCTCAGGCTCTGGTCCATCCTGAGCCCCTGATCCCACTGACAGCTTCCCCAGTGAGCTCCCCCCAGGTGAGCTCTTCATGTCTGCAGACAGATGGAAAACTCCAGGTTACTCAGCCTGCAGGAGAAGAAGTTGGAGACTGAAGGAGTGCAGTCTGACCAGCATCACTGTTGTCCAGAGACTGGTCCTCCTCAGAGACTTTGAGGAACACTTCCTCCAGTGTGGTGTCCATCACTCCAAAGCTGGTCAGAGCCAGGTCAGCCAGGCTCTGCTCCAAAGCCTGCAAATACACACACAGTATGGTTCTAAATTAAAAAGACTATTGGACTTTATTGTGATTGATGGTCTGTCTATATTTCTATCCCTTTTAACTTTATGCCCTGCCACTCTTCTGTTTTTGCTCTTTTTCATTTCTTTTTGTAATTGTTTTTGTGATTTTTGAAAAATATTTCTTCCAAATTAAACCCCTCCCAAAATCTATAAAAAAATTTTTCTAAAAAATCTTAGAAAAAACAAAACGCAGATAGACTGGACACAAACATGTTTATTTTCATAAGTGGCTTCACTTTTGTTACTCGCGAAATCAATCAGAAACCTGACAAACTCCATGTCCAATGTCTTTGAGACAGACCCAAAGCTATTTCTATTAATTGATATTATAAGTTGATCAATGCAATTTCCTTTCTACCTTGTTCCCTTCCTCAAGACATCCGTGCAACTGTGGAGCCAGTGCTCCCAATGACTTGCTCTTAGGTAAGACCACAGAATCAGATACTTTAGCCTGGGAGAAGCCAGCTGTAAGGGGTTCATGGATTTACTGCACACACATCATGGGTACAGATTTTCACCACCTCTTGCTGGCCGCCAGAATGTTGCTACATGTGCTCGGGTTTTTGTTATGCTTCCTGTTGTGTCATTTCAACACCCTGTCTGTTTATTCTTCTTATTATTGTTATTATCACCAGAAGAGCATTTCCAAGCTTAATTACTTTTTACTTTAGACCACCATTTAGCTTTGTAATATAATAGAGCAAGACCTAGAGAAACTCCTGTGAGTTTATAAATTGTGGAGTATTTAGCAAGCCAGAAAAAGAATCAAACAACCAACATTTAGCTTTTTTGTTCCCCTTGTGTCTTTCTTTTGGTTTTGATCATATGTTTGCATTTCCTTCAAATTCATGCAAAGTACTTTGAACTGTCTTGTTGCTGGAAATGTGCTAAATAAATAAAATTACATTCATCTTTATCTTCTGATAAAACATACATACACACACACACGTTTGTCATGCTATCTTTGTGGGGACTTTCTAAAGCCTTCCATGCATTTCTACAGCCTAACCCTAACCAAAACTCAATTCACACTCTAGTCTTAAACCTAACTCCTAATCCAAAAGCAGCCTTTCTCCTTGTGCGGACCAGGCTTTTGTCCCCACAATTCATCAAATACATGGCACACACAAACACACACACACGCACACGCACACACACACACACACACACACACGCACACATGGTCAGAACATGTAAAAAAAAAAAAAAAAAAAAAGCTTCTGCTGAATGGGAAATATACTCTGCTTCCACAAATTCATCAGACATTATGCTGCTCATGCAACTTCATACCATCTGTTCAAATTCTACAAATAAATTTTGCTCAATCTAGAGAATATAGTTCTGAGTTGTGGCTGGAATTTATCTGCATTCTTCTCAAATAATATCTAAACCAAAACAAAGCATTGTGGCAGAAGGATAGCTCAAACATTTTGGTACTAAACTCAGCTAACTTAAGGTTGATCGTCACGCAGTCCGGAAGAAATCTGCAGATTTTCACAGACCCTGTTGACTCCAAGTGAAGCTGGTTGGTACCTGGAACAGCCTCTCGAAGCAGCCCTTCTTGACTGATTCGGAGGGCAGGACATAGGAGAGCTCAGTGTTGGAGTCGGACACCAGCAGGCAGGTAGCCACAAACTGCTGAATAAACTCGGTGACCCGAGTTTCTGAGCAGGGTGACAGCGAAGAGGATGGAGATGAAGAGGAGGGAGACTTGGGCTGGCTGCCCTGGCCTGGAGGGTCAAACCAAGACACAAAGACTGGTAAAGGCACACCACAAGGACTTCAACTGATATGTAGTCTAACAGTAACTGAATGAATCAAGCATCGAGGTTCAACAAATCAAACGTGGCAGGAATAATATGGACTCAATCAGGATCAGGACAGCAAGGTTTAAGCATGGCTTGCAGCTTGGTCATGGGGGAGGAGGAAAGTTGGAGTTTATTTTAAAGCAACATCAACAACAATATTATGCTGCAATATGTAACTTATAAAAATGTGGGACTGATAATGTGTGAAAGCTCCTCTGCCTCCTCTCTGGGGTTTTACTATCATATTCAGAAATGCATCACTCCCAGTCAAAAACAACCAGAGACATGAGGAAAGGCTTGGCAGTGTCAATCAAGCTTCTGTAAGTGCTACTCACTCTACACCCATGCTCATTTTGTACTGCTGCAGCTGTGCTAACGGCAGGGACAACCTAACAATACAGGAGAGCCATTTATCAGCCATCATCGGTGCCCATGCTAACCAGCTTAGCATTCACTGCTGCCTCTGCTGTATCAAAGCAGAGAGCAAGGAGGAGGGGCTTGACACTTCACAGAGACAGTTACCTACTGCAGCTTTAAACATGCTCATAAAACATGGCAATGATTTTACCAAACCAAAGCAGGAGAATCTGAGAAATAGATATCGGTTTAAGGCTGTAGATACACACCTCTGCCTTCACTTTGCTTTTTCACCAGCGTCAGTTTGTATCCATCTCCATATGTGCTTTTTAGAAAAAGTGGCGTTCCACAGCACTTCAGCTTTCCATGCGAGATGATGGCAATGCGATCTCCCAAAAGATCGGCTTCGTCCATATGATGGGTGGACAGCAGGATGGTCCGGCCTGCAGCAGACATACAAACACAAATAATTACTGACAGCAAAACATTAAAGGACAGGAGGAACATTGGCAGCGAAGCTTTGAAAACACACACGGAGCATTACAGGAAGTAATGTTTCCTGTAATTAGCATTAGTCAATGTTTTCAATGGCAAACAGAATCTAAACTACAATACCACCCCATAAAACTCTGAGCAAGGAGGACTTAACTACACAAGAAGAACAGGAAGTCAGACAACACTTAATGAGGCTGATCCCTTTGTGTTTAAGTCAGCAGTTACACACACTGCAAATGTTGCAACACTTATCAACAATATCAGCTTGGATGGAATTAAGACTGCTTCAAGTTCCACTCACCCTGTTTGTACTTCAGAATCAGGTCCCAGATAGCCCTGCGGGCATAAGGATCCACTCCCGCAGTGGGCTCGTCCAGTATGACGGCTCTGGAGCCGCCTACGAAAGCGATGGCCACTGACAGCTTCCTCTTCATCCCACCTGACAGGGTCTGGACCAAGCTGTGCCGCTTGTTAGACAGCTCCAGGTCCACAATCATTCTGAACTCGCACACACACGCACACGCATGCACACGCACGCACACGCATGCACACACACGCACACACACGCATTCAAGTCAAGTTTATTTATGTAGCAAATTTCAGGAGCAAAGTGCTTTAGATGATTAAAACAGAACATAACAAAATCCCGGAAAAGAAACATTACAGTCCAGTAGCAAAATAAAGTCCTAAAAACCTGCAATCCAATCTCAAATTAATCAATATTTCAAAAGCAACTCTAAACAGGTAGGTTTTTAGTCTAGTTTTGAAGGCACTCAGTGTTTCCTCTGTTTTGCAGTTTTCTGGAAGTTTGCTCCAGATTTGTGGTGCATAGAAGCTGGATGCTGCTTCTCCATGCTTGGTTCTGGTTCTGGATGCAGAGCAGAAAAAGAACCAGAAGACCTGAGCTCTAAACGTTTGGTTTAAACTAGTACAATACATTTTTTACATCAGTTGTATGTTACCCTACAAAAAATACATAAATATAATTCAAATATATCTTCTCTTTGTTTTAGATGTAGCATGGAAGAGGGAACGTTCCTCCATGCTACCTGGCACTGCTCTAAACTACAGGGCATTTGCAAAATGTTATCAGACATTCATGGCATCACAATTCCAATAGAACCAGAGATTTGTTTATTGGGGAACTTTACAAACTCCAATCTAGAGAAAAATTATGATAAGAAACTTATAGAAGTTCTTTTGGGAATTGCTAAGAAATGTATTGCAACAAAATGGAAATCAGATGGCCCATTCCGATTAAAAAATAGCTTTGTGAGAACAATAGCTATTTTGATGCAGAATAGAAGTAAGACTTTTTATAAAATATGGCAGCCATTTTTAAGGTATTTGCAAAACCTACCTGGACATTGGATTCACTGATCTTCATGAAATCGAGCTGGACGGGATCTATGAGCGATACTGATACCATCTGTCTCTCACCATATCTCTGATTCATATATATTTTATTTAATCCTTATTGATCACCCCCCTTCCCCATTCAGTCCTTCTTGTTTTTTTTGTTATTGTTATATTATCGTAAATGTATTTTACTTTAAGTATGTCTCATTGTTTGAATTTTGCTTGATCCTGAACCAATTTTGTCCTGTCAGTTAATAATTGTGATGTTGTTACGAAAGAAATCCAAAATAAAGTATTCTAAAAAGAAAAGAAAAAAACTGGGTGATGTGCTCTATCTTCCTGGTTTTAGTCAGAATGTCAGCAGCAGCATTCTGGATGAGTTTTCACATGGGTGAGTTTCTCATTCAAGTTTTGGATGCTCAGACATTAGTCCTCTAATCCTGGAAATGTTCTTCAGGTGATAAAAGGCCGACTTTATGGGAATTATTTACCATCAACTGTGCTGCAGTCAGGTTGCAGTCCTATTCTGATTTATAGCTTAATTCCACAAGCAGACAGAATTCTGCTGCTTTCACATTTACTTTGTTTCGGTACCTGGAGGGTGAGCAGAAAGCAGGGAATTTATAGAGCTCATATTTCCAGGCCTTATGTGTTGATTTTAGGGCTGAAATGATTCCTTGAATGATTTGAGTAACATGATTATTGAAATTTCTCGAGGAAAATTTATCTGCCTAGAAGCTTCATTAATTTTACTTATTATTTAGCGCACCATGTTCCTCCCGGGACATTATTTTCTGCACAGCGCTCTGGCTTCTGCCTATGTTAAATTGAATATAATTTAAATTTAATATAATTTCAGATCTCTGTATATCTTTGTATAACAGCTCACCCAGAAAGTGAGCTGTTATTGTTACAGGTTAATTTTCTAAACTACAGAAAATTTACTGTTAGGTATGCTCAAAAATGAAAAACTGGACTGATGTTGATTTCCAATAGTAACACCAGTGTTAGGCTAGATTTACCAATATTTTATCAATTTATTTATGCGATTACTTGATTAATCGTAAGAATAATCGATAGATTACTCGATTACTAAAATATTCGGTTACAACAACCCTATTTGATTTCTTCAGAAACATAGAGACAGTTGCTAAAGCTGATCCAAGGAAGTTTTGACTCTACTACTGTAGAAAATGAAACCCACCAAAATGCTAATTCATGCCGAGGTTCACTCACTGTTAGATTCAGGCTGTGGTGGAACACAATTAAATACTTTACTATTGTTAGCAGTTGATGTCCAAGAGACATTGTTTATTGTCTTTCAGCAATAAACAATGTTCATGTCTACACTAGTGCAACTCCATGTTGCACTAGGCTCAGCAGGCTGGTACTCACTTGTCCATCTCTTTGCGGATGTCGTCCTCTGCCATACCCTTGAGCCTGGAGTAGAACCACAGGTGCTCCTCTACACTGAGCTTATCAAACAGAACATTGTGCTGCGGACACATGCCCAGGTTCTGACGGATCCGATCCATTTCGGTGCGGATGTCGTGGCCGTATATGGTGGCAGAGCCAGAGGTGGGAGGAAATAAGCCTGTCAGGATGGACCTTTGATGAGGACAAACACACGCATAAAAACATGGTTTGTGGGTACTGCCACTATGAGTCCAAGTCTGGAGTAGAACTACAAGTGCTCCTCTACACTAAGCTTATCAGACAGAACGTTGTGCTATGGACACATGGCCAGGTTTTGACAGATCTGATCAAATTACTTATGTGTAAATAATTGCATGTATTTTTCCATAAATCATCCAAATGGTTTTATTGCAAATAGTCTGATCATTGGAGTTTGAATATAAATAATCTGAACTGAAACGGCCCAGGAGGCTGACTTGTTGGAAGAAAAGTAGTAAATGAGCAATCTAATGATTCTGGTTATTTTCATGAGGGACTAATTGTGATTTTTAACCAGATGATTAAACTGAAATTATTGTGGAATGTCATTTTAAAGCAGCATTTGAAGCAAACTAAGAAATGGATGAGGGGCTGTCCAAGCTGCCTAATTTAACACTAAAAACACAACATGCCTTGTAAAAATTCTAATTATATTTCAAACAAAAATACTTTATTGATCCAAAAGGGAAATTAAATGTTGTTGTAACTCACATCAACTAGAATTCTTCAAAGAATTACTGTAGACAGTGAATTTGAAGAAGCCTCTGACTGAAGATATTCTGCTTACTCAAGACAGTGTCCTAAAGAGAATGGTCAGGATAATCCATAATTTTCTTGAATTTATGAAAAATGCTTCTTTGGATTTTTCTTTATTATGCCTGTGGCCGTGTTTTGACACATTTCTGTATAATTTGTCAAATGCTTTGTGAATGTCTCCAATCTCTGGCTGCACAGTGGTCTGCTCAGGGTTTGCTATCCAGGGAAAAGTCCTGAACACAAAGTTCTAACTGGTTCTAAGATGAGATCTGATATTGGCTGCAGATTTGTGTGCTTCTTCACTCTTGCTAAATCACAACATATATACAACCAATGAGATGCTCCATTCAAGCACAAAACAGTTTGGCTTCCTCCTTACATAGTGGTGGTTTTTCCAGCTCCATTGTGTCCCAGGAAAGAGACCACCTGGTTTTCATAGAGATTGAGGCTCAGGTTGTTGAGGGCCAGTTTGCTGCCGGTCTTGTACACCTTGGTCAGTTTGTCTATGCAGACCACCAGGCTCAGGTGGCTTGGTTCCTCCTCCATGCCCCGCATCTCCTCTGCAGTCACAGATGAACAGGACAAGTGAGAGCTGCATCATAACAACACTTAAAAAAAAACATTATAAACAATGCAACTCATTTCTAATCTATCTCACCTGTGATGTTAGCCCTTTCTAATTTTGGCATTAAAGTTGCCTGAAGATATAGAGAAAAAATAATAAAATATAGAAAAATATCAATTGAATAAAACGTTAATTTTATGACAAATTTGCCACAAACTCAATGAACAGACCTTTCTCTCTGATACTTCTTTATATAAGCAAATACTAGCATGTAGTTCTTCATAAAGACAGTTAGTATGAGGTTTTGTGGCATGCTTCCTGCAGAAAACTGGTCATATCCATGAGATATGACCAGTATCTCATGGATATGAGAAACTGGTCATAGTTTAAACGATGCTCAGAATCAGTTCACAGCTTTTATCTTCTAGTCATTTTCTTTCTAGTGAAGGCAGGTTACACTATGCAGAAGTGACTGGACTTTTTGCAGAAGTCATTTTATAAAGTGGTGACCCACAGGGGGTCCAGTCAACACCAAAAATACTAAAAAATAGAAATACAAAGAGAGAACTTCTCTCACTTGACCACATTCTGATATTAGCTGATTAACACAGACCTACTGGTGAGAGAAAATTGTTTTTAAAAACTGGCATCGTCATCAACATCCTGCCTTCCCAGTATTCCAGGTAGGTTAGTGTTCCAGCTCAAACCTGAAGGTGTTTCAGGGAAAGGTCAAGAATGTGACCTGAGAGCATTCACACCCATCTATAAATCTGTAAGGACATGTTATTTCTACAGAAACATGCCATAGTGCCAGCTATGACCAGGATCTTTAACTCCAATTAAAAAGAACTGAATTGGCATTTCTTGCTTAGAAATGCCAAAATGTTTACAGGCTCTCCTGTAAACCACCTAGCAGAGTAAACTGTGACTCTGACCTTGTTACTCCTGGTAAAACCAGAAACACTGCTACCAAATTCGATTTGTTTTCATTTTCTGTGTCTTCTAAGGCAGTGGTCCCCAAGCCCTGGGCTGCGGACTGGTACCGGTCCGTGGACCAATTGGTAACAGGCAGCACAAGAAATAATTTGATATTTCCATTCTATGTATTATGTGTGTCTGGAGGATCTTTTAATTTGAAAATTCTTTACCCGGATTCTCTCGATTACGTCTTGCGCGCCAACATTGAGCCACAAGCAGCAAAATGAGTCAGAACCAGGTCAGATTCTTTGGAAAGTTTATTTTCGAAGGGAAAAGGCCCAGAGCAGAGACAGGAGAATGGATTTATCCCGGAACGTGGGACTGTGATTCCCACATTCCAAGCTGCTCTGCATGATATGATGACCGGCTGTTAATGAGGCAATGAAGCTTCAAACTGCTTCTCCACGTAGAGACCAAGCACCCTGTGCATAACATAAGCTTCAGCAGTTATTGTTTCCCAGATGGGACTGTCTCATTGCAGAGAAAAAAATTCATGGCTCCCATTAATTAGTCGTTATCATGACTTAAAATTTTTATGAAAGTAAAATGTTTGTTTTTGTGGTGCATCTGTATCTTTGAAGGGATATGTAAATGTTACCATAGCGAACAGAGTCAGAGAGAGTTAGGGCAGCGAGATGAGAGGAATGGAGCTTGTGAGGTTTAGGTCTGGTTCACACGGCATGATTTAAGGATTGTTGGCCGATTTTCCAAACCTCTGTGACCACAGAGCTGATAGAAGTATAACAGGTTAGATCGGTTCGTGTGTCCAGTCACACGGCACGAAACGATTTCACTAATGAACATCTCGATTCTAGAATAAAATGCAATCAACCCGCACTACGGGTTGATTGGATTTTATTCTTGGTTACGTCTTGTGCGCCAACATTGAGCCACAAGCTGCTTGTGGCAGCATTTTGCTGCCACATCGAATCCAATCAACCCGTAGCGGGTTGATTGGATTCGATGCTAACAGCAAACCCAATCAAAGACAACATAATCACGACATGATGTCTGTCTATTTAAATATATATATATTTATTTACAAGGGAGAAAGTAGTTTGTAATTCTTGCCAGTAATATGACAAAAATCATCAGTGGCTCATTGTGCGAACCAAAACAAATAAAATCATAAATATTTTACTATGTCATAGGCTACCTGTATGAATAATGCAGAAAGTAGAGGCACTTCACAATGTGAAACCAATATTCTGCTATATGGGGTGTAAAGTAATAAGTTACATTTACACTGTGAAGTAGATTTTTCTTTAAAGAGAAAATCTTTTACTTGCATCATACAGTAGCATAGTCAAGACGTTTTTTCATGCAGCTGCAGAGGATGTACAAACTAAGTGAACAAGACGTGTCTGTTGAAGTTTCCCAGACGGGTTATTTGGGAACTTCCTGTTTTTCCCGTCGTCTTCCCTGCATGGAGATGAGTGTTTAGTTTTCGCATCCCAAAGACATGATAGTGAATGAGCGTGTAAGGTTGAATTGTTCCGTCTGTTTTCTTTTGTTTCTTTTGTTTGGTCTTAGAAGATTGAGTCTCCGCCTCTGTTAGCAGAGAGAGGTGAATAAAGCAACTATGCAACTCTGAGTTTGTTAGAGCAGAATGATTTTTGCCTAATGCAGTGGACTTTTGCACTCCGTCTGCAGATGTATTAAAGATTGTTTTTGCTCCATGACTTTTGTCTGGACCCCAGTCTCTGAATTCTGCACTTCACAACATTTACTGATATCATTACAATTTGTCTAACTTGTCCTTTAAGTTGTTTACAAAAGCTGAACTTTTTCTTTTCCTTGAATTTATTTTGAATAAAGTTACTCAGTTACATTTGAAAGCATATCCATTAGTACATAAAGATAAAAAAAAAAAAAAATGCCAGAAAAATGGCATTGATCTTTTGGCTGGGTTTTTATGGTGTTGCATCAATGGAAAGAAAGAGGAGCAAGGAAAACCTGTCAAGTTTAGTTCAAGTTAACTTCTGAGTAGGTCTGTTGCGATAAACAGTAAATCAATTAATCGCACGATAAATGAAAGTTATCGACTTAATTTTAATTTATCGGCTTTATCGTTTCTTCCATTCCTTTTCTCTTTCTACTGATGACAATGGATGAAAAAAGGCTCAACTCCGGTGCTCTCCACTGACCCTTCCCTTTCTCATTTTCTTATTGTCCAGTTCACACTACACAATTTTAGAATTGTTGGCCAATCGTTGACCATTTTCAAAACCTGAGAGACCACAAACTTGCAGACAAAAAACAGTAGGTGTAACGGGTTCTATTGGGTTCGACCGTGCAGTGTGTCCAGTCACACGGCAAGACACAACACAACACAACACAACCGACATTCACATTTCAGGCAAAAAAAAATCCCGTAAAAGCCACTATATCACACTTGAATTTAGTGTAAACAAACATGGCTGATGACGAAGCAATAGTGATAGTTTGTGAGCTTATTTTAAGCGATAAAAGATGTAACAAAAAGAAAAGACATTGGATAAAAAAGTGGAGGACAGAGCTTTATTTGGTGCATTATGATTTTGAGGTGAGTTATTCTGTTTTTTCGTCTTTATCATTTGTGTGTTTAAGCTTCATCGGTTAATTAGTATTTATTGTTTTAATGTTTAAAATTACATTGAGAACAATGGGCGCAAATAATGGCTACAAGTCCAGTTAACTGAGTTTAAAACCCGACATTAATCAATGTTATACTGGAATCTACCTGAAATGCATGTGGCTAGTGTCAGCGTAAAGTCCTGACTGAATGAATATCATTATAACCTATTTATCTCATGTTAACAATGCACAGCTGAAAAGTTATCAACTACAGTAACAGTTTCGCTCCAACTCCTCCCCTTGATTTTTCTGTGGATATTCTTTGCATGAAATATTGAATAAATATTCATGTAATTTCCACATATCATCTCTGATGTCCACTGAACTTTGAGTTGCACCATGTCAGCAGTTTGTGATTCCCCTCCGTAATTTCCCCTCAGAAAGCATGGAGGGCAATCCGTGCTTTCTGATTGGCTACCTGTCACATTCAACAGGCTGTGTTCGCTCCCAGTGAGGGAAAACCACACGCTGTAGTGATAAACTGGCCAAGACAATAAAATAAATTGAATATGCCTGATTTAGATCAATGGCCACAATGTTTTACCGACTGGACCCGATCAGTCGTAACCAGTGATGACAGTAACGCATTACTTTGTAACGTATTACATTTCGCGTTACTATTTTCTTTTCTAATTTAATTTTATTTTGTCTATGTGTTTTGGGGAGAGACCATTGTTTCTATGCGAGAGTATCAGCAGAAAAAGACTAGAATTGTTCCCCCCCAAAACAATCATTGAAATGTTTGCATTTAAATAATATCAATATGAAAAGGCAAAAGAAACAAAAACTAAATAAATCTGCCATTTATCTCAGAAAAAAAATAAGAATAATTATAAGAATAATTTTTTTTAATGTTAGAACAATTATTCTACCATTGTTAGAACAATGGTTCAGTCCAAAGTGTTGGAGCAACAGCAGCGAATGGTAAAGGCTCGAAAGAGCGCTAAAGTTAGGAGCTAGCTGTTAGCTGTGGCTCTGCAGTACAAACATAAACCTCTCCAGTAAGTAAATACTTAAAGCAAAAGACATGTAACACATTTTATTTACTTTCACTGCTCAATATGAAGAAACACATTAACAATACAAATCTGACTGCAGTTTATTTCATTCCTTTGATTGAGTCATGATAAACTGCCTCATTAGCAAAACTGCTACACTGCTATCATAGACTTTAGCTGTTTTGTTTTGTTTGAGATGTTTGCTGCTTAAAAGTAGCAAACATCTCATTCATAGTTATCTCTTTAACTTTTTGTTAAATTAGAAGAGTTTGAAACAGTAGGGAGGGGCTGAGCAAGTGAACAGAAGAGAGAACAGATAGAAATTAACAAAAAGTTATGCCTTTATTTCTCACCGTCTTCAACGTAAAGCCTTTTAAAACCACAAAATAAAAACGGAATATTTTTCTATATAAACCCAGGCGCTTTAAATGTTACGTTAAAATGATAAAACTCCCCAGATATTCATTTCTATCTACTTGTCGGTTCTCCATCACTAAGGACATGGCAAAACTCAAAAAAGTTGAAAAATAAAGCAATTCAACAAGTTATAATTTAAATAGCCCATAACTTGTATTCGGAGTCTTTTCAATAAATCAATGTTTATGAGGAATTTAATTAAGAGAGTTACTCATTAAAGCTTTTGTATTTAGAACCTTACATTCTTGTAAAGGTGTAGCAGGGATTAGATCAATCAGACTGAACAAAACTCGTATCTAAGAAACATTTGAATTTTAGTTTTACTTCTCTGCAGGCTGTTTACTGAGAATAAAACATGCTTGATGTGCATTACTAATCATTTTTGGTCCTGCAATTTGAATGTGGTTTAAAAATGTTTTAAACCATATCTTACGTTACATTTCACAGTAACTTTGCCGACCCCCCAAAAATTGATCTTAAGAAATTTTTTTGTTTATGTCCCCCAACACAGAGATCATTTGGCTGCAGAGAAAACTTCTGACTTTCATTTTATCAGGCTGCCACAGTACTGGACTAAATGCCCAGTTCGCTGCAGGCAGCATGAGTCGGTCCCATTGCTGCAGGTCAGAATCAGATGTCCTGATATAGAGGACATCTGGTAACAGGTGCACTGCCTGTTACCATGACGCACCTCAAAGCCCCGGTACCGCCTGCTCACTGTTCGCTCTCTGCTTCTCCTTAACCTAACCAGGCGAGTTCGCACCGCTGTTAATAGATCGTGAAAAATTATTGGTCATTATTTCCTGTGATGTATTTATGAACACACACAGGTGAAACACAAATATTACACCATATTGTAGCCATGGCAACATAATAATCAAACTATCAAGATGATTCTTTAAACTTTTACAAAGTAAACTTCCTAACTATGTCCCAAGGGACTTTGTATTATTTTATCTTTGCTGAATGCATTAAATAAAAATTAATCACATTGTCGTTGTTCATAAATGTCTGCTACAGATTTAGATATATGGTCTGTGTTGCAATTCAACCATATATAGGGCCCTAGTCTTTCAGAAGATCTCTGATAGATTTTTCTAGGCAGATCTATGAAGATACTGTCACAGTGATAACTGAGCTTAAATGTGTGGATGTTTCTCAAGATCTTCTTGAATGACAAAATCTAATGAAAATAATTTATTAACCTTACAATTCTAGATCTCTTTGAAGTGTTAAAATCATAAAATTATGTACTTAACCCCCCTGAGCTTTTTTGATCTTTAAAGCTGCCTGCAGCCAAGTTTCTATGGAGGCTAAACAGTCAGATATTATCAGGGTTTATTTAGCAAAATAGCAACAAATTTGCTTATTTCATGACTTCATAACCAGCAACCTTTTCTTCTATGGTTTGTTTAAAAGCTACAGTCTCAAATCAATATGATATAGTGTGATCTTATTAAATATTACATCCTTGATTAGCATAAGTTGTTGCACAATGATTTAAGTTCTTGCTCAATGTGCCCCTTTTTAATTTTGAGCCCCCGCCCCTCCAATGGTGTCTGCACAGCCCTGCTATCTAACCTATCACACATCATTTTATCCCCATAGTAACCAATAGGATAGAGAGCATTGAGTAATTCCTTTTACATAACAGCAATTTTTTAGATGGAGTAAACCAAATTCACATCACATTCACAGATCTGTGTCTGATTCCATTTTCATCTTTAACTGAAGTGTTGAAGTTTTTCACAGTAGAAAGGCTTTGTGTAATTAATAACACAAGGCTCCTTTTTCAGAGAGGTATTAATTGGGGCCCTGCCATAGCAATGCATAAGGAGGCAGTGACAAAGTCACTGACTCCATGCATTGCATGGCAGGCACCTATTAATCTACACCCAATAGAACGTTTCTTTATTATTGGGGCCCTGCCATAGCAATGCATAAGGAGGCTGTGACAAAGTCACAGACTCCATGCATTGCATGGCAGGAACCTATTAATCTTCACCCAATAGAATGCCTCTTTATTATTATTATTATTATTATTATTGGGGCCCTGCCATAGCAATGCATAAGGAGGCTGTGACAAAGTCACAGACTCCATGCATTGCATGGCAGGCACCTATTAATCTACACCCAATAGAATGCCTCTTTATTGGGGCCCTGCCATAGCAATGCATAAGGAGGCAGTGACAAAGTCACTGACTCCATGCATTGCATGGCAGGCACCTATTAATCTACACCCAATAGAAGGTTTCTTTATTATTCTTAACTTCTTCTTCCGTTCCCGTTAATGCGGCTCGTACCGCTGCGTGCCCACCCACAAAAGTGGTATCAAAACGTGCGGCTCGTTCCCGGGAGGGGAGCTATTACTTTTGGTGGGATTCGGAGTTACGATGAAAAAGTAAAAAGCGAAAAACGATCAAAACTTTTTTGTCAGTTGGAAACTGCCCAAACTAGAGTGTAACTGACGTTTCGTTAGAGTGTGGGAAGCAGTGCGATTCTGACCCCAAAATAAATTTTGAAATCGCCGTCACGCCCACAAATATCGCCTTATCGGTATGAAACTCGGTCATGATATCGATACGCATGCCTGCTCCGGTAAAATGTTTTCAAAATTTTCCTAGGTCTTACGGTTTTCTCTCAAGGTGCTTCAGAGCGGAGTCATGCGACAGGATTTTCACACGCTCAGCCACATTGACTTCCATGTATTTCTGAAACATGTCAAAACCCCAGCGCACACCATTTTTATCTCGTCGCTGTTATTATTGTGAGTGATGTACAGATATGAATCGCGGGAATATCGGAGACGAAAGATAGGCCTCTCAAACGCTTCAAACGGTTTTCCGATACGTATCACGGTTTCCGAATGGGAAGGAGTTGTTCGGACTGCTTTTTTCATTCAAACTGACTGAGGTGTCTCACAAAGATAGAATTCTTTCTCCACCATTCTGTCTCACACACATCACAGGTGGCAGGCAGAGAATCAATTACCATAGCAACGGAAGAGAGGAGGGCAAGGAACTACAAATACGCATCATTGTAGTTTTTACTATGGCAGAGCTCTGAGGAAGGAGTTGGCCTTTAGAACTACTTGTGTTTTGGGCATTTTAGAACTGATTTAAGCCAACCATTGTTAGAAATGGAGTTAGTATGGCAAATAAATAAATAAATTAATTAATTAATTAAGCTTAATGAAAATTTCAAAATAAAAGCCCTGACATTCTTTTATATTATGTAAGTGCTCTCTTGGGCATTATGTGACTTTTTAAAGAAAACCCACTGTTACACTTGGGATTAGCTTGGCAATTTGTGAAGCAAACTGAAAATTTCAAAATAAAAGCCCTGAAAAGTTTTACATCAGGTTATTGCTTTTTTGAGCATTGAAATAACTGATTTAATCCAATCAATGTCAATCATGGTATTAGTTTAGACATTTGAAATGAAGCTTATTGAAGATTTCAAAATAAAAGCCTTAAGATTGATCTGTGGCTAATGCAGCGCCGCAAGGCGCTGCAATGAAATTAGCTTGCATTATCGTTTTCTCTCAAGTTAGGGAACTGCCTTGCGCAGCAAGGCAGAGCATTAGCATTAGCCTTTTACCTTAAATGAGGTATTAGCTATTTCCCTTACTTATTACCCATGTTTAGTGTACTGAATGGAGTATGCCAGGCTTGTTACTCTCCACATGCTATTGATTACATTGGAGCTTTCTTTAGCATTGATGCTAATGTTTAGGACGGTGGGTTCAAATTGACGGGCACACTTTGGCAGGGCCCCGGTTAAATTTCTTCAGGAATTTTCTAGTTAGTCTTTGGTCTTTTTTAACCTGTAGAACAGGGGTGTCAAACTCCAGTCCTCGAGGGCCACTGTCCTGCAGTTTTTTGATGTGCCACAGGTACAAAACACAGGAATGAAATGGCTTAATTACCTCCTCCTTGTGTAGATCAGTTCTCCAGAGTCTTGCTAATGACCTAATTATTCTATTCAGGTGTGGTGCAGCAGAGGCACATCTAAAAGTTGCAGGACATCGGCCCTCGAGGACTGGATGTTGACACCCCTGCTGTAGAACATGGAAACCCTCATCGAAAGTTCACAATAAAGTTGAGTTCTCCATACCGGACTGGCGCTGATCCATGGCACAAGCCTGGTCTTCCTCCATCACACTGAGCCTGGCAGCTCCTCCTCCACACCAGGGCCAGTCCCAGGTCTCAACACGCCCACTGCCTGACCAATAGGACCTCTGCAGAGGGAAGTACCATGGGCGTGGCAGCCCATACATCCCTACGGGTAGAGGAAGAGGGAAAGTTGTGTTATGAGATAATAATGGTCTTGAATTGAGGAAGCAGTCTTTACCCACCTGGATGAACAGCTTCTATGTACCAGGTTAGCACACCGTACACCCCAGCATCTATAATGAGCATCATCATGGAAAGGCTCAGATTAAAGTCATCGCCCTCTACAGGTGACTGACTGATGGTGCGCCACTGGATGCCAACACCTGCCACCTCATACAGGGCAAAATACTTGGAGCCAAGACCGAAGGCTGTGGTGGACATAAGAGACTGGAGCCAACAGAGAACACATGCACTATGAGTCAGCAGCACAAGTACAACAGCAACACATGAAGAACAATGAAGTGGCCTTACAGCAATGCATTTCTCAAAAGCAGTGATCTTGTCATGAGCCACCTCCTCCCTTATGGCTACGTACATGTAGGGCACATAGCTGAGGAAGTAGATAATTCCTCCACAGGCTGAAGCTAGCTTAGCTTTGGAGTAGATTACTGACACCAAGAAACTGAGAAAAAAAGAGAAAACATTTCAGAACCAATTACCAATCACAATCTGAACTAATCAATAGTTTCTTAGTAAAGTCAGACTTCTTTTAAAACAAATGTTGAAATTCAACACATTATCACTTTTATGTAAAATCTTAAATGTTTGTTTGGTACAAAATGAAAATTCAAATAAAGCTGGGTTTATACTGCAGCAATCACATAAATCTGTTGTTATTAAGCCAATGTATGAAAAGGCAGAAAGGCAATTTCATTGAAGTCAAATAATAATTTTGGATCAGCACATTAGTAGAACCTTTGCAAATATGTGAGTCGAATATGAATGCAAGTCTTTACTGATGCTGCCTTACAACATTTCAGGAGGAAAGGGCATCTTAGAATAATATAGAATGATTTTCTAAAATTATTAATTTACTGCATGTAGCTGAGAAAACAAGAGGGATGAATGAAATCTTCTGTGTGAGCAGGAGAAATATTAACATTTCAGACTTGGAAAATGAGGAAGCAGTTAGCGGCCGTATCCTAACCATTCACACACTGTCCACCTCAAACTGATGAACCAGTCAAACACAGATACACTATGAAGCATTTCATTATGAACTGTAGCTGTTAACAGATCTCACTTCTCAAAATCTGAATAAAGAACATTATTTTATGAAATAACTTGGCACATGTATTGACCCTTTGTTTGGACTGGCTGAAGTTTAATCCCAATCAGTGTGTGATAACACGTCGTTCAGGTTGACAGGTTCAAAGATAAACTGGGAAAGATTCTCACTGACTGCTTGGTGACTTCACCTGCTCTGTATGATGCAAATGGTTATCCTGCAGCACACATTAGCATTCACTGCTTTTCATGATTATCAGGAAGAAACAAAATTACAATAACAAATGCAAATGCATTAAACCTGACACTATGTCTGTGACTTTACTCTTGTAGACATATATTTTAATGTGAAAAGATACTATATTTTTTATTAGGGCTTCAATTAATGATTTGAGTTATCAGTTAATCTATTGATTATTCTGACAATCAGATTAATCGTTTCAGCATCAAACAGCTGAAACTATTTATCTGGTAGCTTTAGATTAAACTGAAATCAGATAGTTTTCAGATTTCAGCTGCATTTTGTACCTACAGGTTGACTTTTTTTTTTTTTAGTTAGTTTGTATATTTACATAAATCACTTGCTCCCCCAGAAAACTTGCTAAAGGGCCAGGATATCTCTGCACTTGGCTGCATTCATTTTTCCTTCAATTGCAACCAGCTGTCCTGTCCCGGCAGCTGAAAAAAACCCCATAGGATGCAACTGCCATCACCATGTTTCATGCTGGGATTGTATTGGGCAGGTGATTAGCAGTGCCTGGTTCTCCCCTCACATGCCACTTAAAATTAACACAAAAAAGTTTAATCTTCGTCTCATCAGAGCAGAGAATCTTACTTCTCAGTCTGAGAGTCTTTCATGTGTTTTTTGGCAAACTCTGTCAGGGCTTTCATAGGTCTTGCACTGAGGAGAGGCTTCAGTCAGGCCACTCTGCCACAGAACCCTGACTGCTGACGAGCTGCAGTGATTGTTGACTTTGTGGAACTTTCTCCCATTTCTCTACTGCACTTTCTGAGGTCAACTCTAAGAAGGTGCAACCTGCATTCAGACGCCAGTGTTTGGAAGTGAAACAATGATGCATTCTAGCAGTGTTGAGTGAAAATCTGAAGCACTCACCAAAACATGATGGTGGCCACAGCATAAATAATTAAGAAGAGCCAGATGATCAGTGGGTCGCTATGGAGTAACACTCTACCGTACTTCAAGATGGCTGTGAGAGCAGTGACGGAGATGGAGAACTGGACAAAGCCAGTGATGAACCAGGCCACCCAGTGAACGGCATTGTTCAGGCCCATCATCTTCATCACCTGACAAAGGAGCCCACTGGTTACATGGGGCTTCACCGCCTTAATTAACAATTAGATAAAAACATGTGGAACTCTGATTGACATTGGTTAAGATCCAAAAACACCAAACTTCCAACTTCAATAGTTGAAAGTTTGGACATAGCAGTGACATAACAGTGATGGTCCAAACTTCACTGTTTAATCAAAGTTAAACGTACTTTGATTTTCATTTGATTTTGAACAGTATAATCTTGTGGTCTGAACCTACTAATAATGGTTTTAAATATCAACATATCAAATGCAGGTTTCAGCATGTTTTCAGTTTTTTCATGGAACAGTTGCATTGAATTGCCACAACAGAACGAGATCAGTATCAATTACAGTGCATCACTAAAGTGAGTACACTGCTCACATTTCTGCAGATATTTAAATATTTTTTTATTGAACAACACTGACAAAATGACACTTTGACACAGTGAAAACTAGTCTGTGTGCAGCTTATATAAGAGTGTAAATTCATTCTTCCTCTCACAATAAATCTATGTACACTAAAGTAGCATAGCTCACATAAGCATTAGCTCTTGCTAACAGAAAAATATGAGGAGGGCAGAGTTGAAAACTACCAGACATATAAATAAATAATCTGAATTATCCAGCTTTCTTTGTAGTTACAGAGTCTCAAAATATCTGTGTTGTAAAAATATTTGTGTGTGTGTAATATTGGATTTGTAAACCTTAAAAATAAAACAAACCTTCTCCTATACCTACAAATATTGAAAAAGTACGCACAAGTCACTTGCAGTTTTGTGCTGAGTGCACAAAACTGCATTTGAGCACAGATCCGGTTACGAGTGAGACTCATTTCACGCTTCTGGAGCTCCCAGATTTGTGTGTAAATGGTGAGTTTACATGCTAGTAGAAAGTTGGGTCATCATTTTACCTGTTGGGGAAAATATAGTATATTTGCTTTGCATTTCCCCACATGATGGCAATGCTATAGTAGGATTCAATGAAATTCTTGATTATTATGGATTGTTGCTATGTTGTTATACGGTGTTTTAAGATCTTGTCCAATGTGCCTTTTTTAACTTTGTGCCCCTGCCCCTCCATAGGTCTCTGCACGGCCCTGCTGCACCTTCAGCTGTATAGCGGTCCTGCTCATCCAGTCAGAACGAAACTTATTTTCAGTGCCAGAGCTTTATGGATCTGATTTCTTTGGCTTTTAAAGGGTCTTTAAAGCGATGCTCCTCACCTTAAGGGGTATTGCTTCTGAGGGTATTTAACCCCCACAGGAGAGATCTGACCTGTTAAAAGCTGAACGTTGCTTGCTAACAGCCATGGTGAGAACTAAAAACTTATCGCCGTCCTTAATGGTGAGTTGTTTGATCTCTGTTGCCTTCTTTAAAACAGCCTCCTTCTCATTGAAATAGTGGCATTTGATCATAGTAGCTCGTGGAGGCTCATTCCTGTTGTCTGGCTTGCTGCACAGAGTGTGACGTAACAGGTGTTATGCCGAGAACCGCATTTCTGCCGAGAATTTACATGCCCTCTCTATTTTCATCAAATATTATCCTATTGATGTGAAACTCATACCATTAGTTCATAAAACTACTCTATGTATAAAAAGTTATTTCACTCTTAACTCTTTATTTCTCCAACTTAGCAGGGCGATGGATTTTTTGGCAATATGGATTTTGTTCCTGCGAAAATGTGCATGCCCTCTCAACTACTGATATGAAGCTCATATCAGTAGTTCATAGAACTACTCTGATTATGTAGAAAAAGTTATTTCACTCTTGACTATTTCTTCAAGTTAGCAGGGGGATGCATTTTACGGCAAAGCCTATTATTAGCCTGCCAATATCTGTATGCCCTCTCTATTTTCCTCAAATATTATCCCATTGATATGAACCTCATACCAGTAGTTCATAGTGTAAGACTGAAAATTGGAGTTATGAAAATGTAAAATATTTTGGAAATGTGTTTTTTTTAAAGGCTCCCCAATGGGGAGAAGGGGCAAATGTTCAGGAACAGCTGAGTGTGGGGCAGCTGATTAAGCAGCGGAGAAGAAATTAAATGTTCAACACTGAGAAAGAGCTCAATATTTTCCGTGGATAATTCTACAAAGGAGAATCACAGTATCTGGACACCCACAAGTTTTACAATAGAACCACTCTGGTTATGTAGAAAAAGTTTTCTTTATTATTGCTATTGCAAGAATACTGAAGGAAATAAATCTGACAATGCAACCTTGCTAAATGTAAAACAAGTACAAACAATTTTTATTTTGGTTTACCATAACTAAATAACTATTTTATTTAATTCAACAAAAGAATATTCATAACAGTAATTTTCGGAAAACCAATTATGTCAAAAGAAAAATTATGTAACATGTAAAAACTGAAAATGCACTGAACTGTAGTCATTAAAGAAGTAGATTGGTGTAAACATAAAATCTATAAACACATTGCACAGCAGTAGTCTTTGTCGGTTTGTGGGAACTTAAGCCATCCTTGGTATTACCACCGGTTGCATCTGTCACATGCGATCTGTAAATAAAATATCAAAATGGTCAAATAACAACATAAAAATATTCAACATAAAGAATGTTTTTAGTTCTTTATATGTTGACTAAAGGTGATATTGGGTTTTGTCAACATAAAGCTTCTTCTTAGTCATCAATATATGTTTGGTAACTCAATATTTGAGGAGATGACAGCATGTTCTTTACATGTATGGAGGTAAAAAATATTCTAGGACCATAAGCAATTGTATTTAAGAATGATTTTACGACTGTACTTTTAAAAAAAAACAACTTAAACAACTTTCCACTTTGCTTGCCTTGTGTGTTTATTTATTTTATTTAGATTTATTTTTGTATATCTAATTCCTTTGCAACTATTTTAAGGATGGTACATGGTTTGCTTGAATTTATTTTTCACTACATTACATTGTTGTCTTACCCACATATCATCTTCTGTGTCCCCACTGCCACAGTGTCTGCAAAGGTTCTCCACTTACTCTACAGCAAAACAAACCGCAACTTTAAATCAATGTTATAAAATAAAATTAATGGTTATTATTTTTAGCATTTGTTTTTTGTTTGTTGTTATAATTCCATTTGTTAGTGTTCTTTTGAAAGTTGAACAAAATCTAATCTAATCTAATCTAATTTGATTAGATGGAAAAATGTGAACATTTTTATCTTTGATGTTGATGATGATCTAGGACAACATCCTTTTTGATGATGTCTCGTCTCATGCACAAATACAAGTAATAGAAACGACACATCATGTTCACATATTAGGGATGCTCACATTGTGTCTGTCTAATCATGAAACACATGTATTTGAGGTATTTCTGAGATTTATGGTAAAAGAAAATATCACTTAGTGTTTTTATTGTTATCATTTTCTCCAACTTAAATGACTGAAAGTATAAAAATGACATTCAGTAAATTCAGAAGTGACTTGTTTGGGCTAAAAAACACAAGGAATGGACATCAGACCAGTGGAAATCTGTGCTTTGGTCTGATGAGTCCAAATTTGAGATTTTTGGTTCCAACCACCGTGTCTTTGTGCGACGCAGAAAAGGTGAACGGATGGACTCTACATTCCTGGTTCCTACCGTGAAACATGGGGGAGGAGGTGTGATGGTGCGGGGTACTTTGCTGGTGACACTGTTGAGAATTTATTCAAAATTGAAGGCATACTGAACCATCATGGCTACCACAGCACCTTGCAGTGCCATGTTATTCCATCCGGTTTGCATTTAGTTGGACCATCATTTAATTTTCAACAGGACAATGATCCCAAACACACCTCCAGGCTGTGTAAGTTATTTGACCAAGAAGGAGAGTAAAGAGGTGCTGCACCAGATGACCTGGCTTCCACAGTTACCGGATCTGAACCCAATCGAGATGGTTTGGGGTGAGCTGGACCGCAGACTGAAGGCAAAAGGGCCAACAAGTGCTAAGCATCTCTGAGAACTTCTTCAAGACTGTTGGAAGACCATTTCAGGTGACTACCTCTTGAAGCTCATCAAGAGAATGCCACGAGTGTGCAAATCAGTAATCAAAGCAAAAGGTTGCTACTTTGAAGAACTTAGAATATGAGACATATTTTCAGTCGTTCATACATTTTTGTGAAGTATATAATTCCACATGTGTTAATTCATAGTTTTAATGCCTTCAGTGTGAATCTACAATTTTCATAGTCATGAAAATAAAAACTCTTCGAATGAAAAGGTGTGTCCAAACTTTTGGTCTGTGTATATATATATATATATATATATATATATATATATATATAATAATTCCCTTCTCCCCCACCGCGGGTGGTTCTTATCCTCTGAGCTCGGGTCCTCTACCAGAGGCCTGGGAGCTTGAGGGTCCTGCAGTATCTTGGCTGTGCCAAGGACTGCACATTTCTGGACTGAGATGTCTGATGTTGTTCCTGGGATCTGTTGTAGCCATTGATCCAGTTTGGGGGTGACTGCCCCGAGGGCCCCGATGACCACAGGCACCACTGTGGTCTTCACCTTCCAGGCCCTCTCCAGTTCCTCCCTGAGGCCCTGGTATTTCTCCAGTTTCTCGTGCTCCTTTTTCCTGATGTTGCAATCGCTTGGTATTGCTACATCTACCACAACGGCTTTCCTCTGTTGTTTATCCACTACAACAATGTCTGGTTGGTTCGCCATTACCATTCTGTCTGTCTGGATCTGGAAGTCCCACAGGATCTTAGCTCTGGCGTTCTCCACCACCTTTGGGGGTGTTTCCCACTTTGATCTCGGGGTTTTCAGTCCATATTCTGCACAGATGTTTCTGTACACTATGCCCGCCACTTGGTTATGTCGTTCCATGTATATATATATGTATGTGTGTGTGTGTGCGTGTGTGTGTGTGTGTTGTGAAATTTGTCATTTTCTAAATGTTAATTTTATGAAAACACAGTAATGATCTTTTTCCAGTTTTATACTTTCACAAACTGAAAATCCTTTTTGTTTCAAGAACAATTTTAAGTTGGTTTATTATCTTTTTGCCACAACAGTTACTGTTTTACTTTGGGCTGTGTTATGTGTAATTTATTTAGTAGAGATCAAGGCCAGGTGTATTGAAATATTCTTCACTAATAGAATTTGACATAAACACTAACATGATTGTACTTCACACATCTGCAAAGTTCAATATTTTAATATTTCTAATAAGATAAAATAGCTGACCTGACAATTTTTTTTGTGCATGATTTTACATACAATATAGTATTCTACCCACATAGGAACTGAATAAAAAATGTTAAAAGGCACCTGATTCTGAAAGAAGTGTGGAAGAAATGCTGAGCTGCATGGTATTAACAGCTGCTGCTGTTGATGGAAAGTTCAGATCCTTGTTTTCCAGTATGCACTCTGCAAACCATAAAGACAAATATATTTTCTTGAAAAAAGAAAGAAGATTAACAGGGGACACACTACAAAGACATATTATTTGTCAAAGCATTATATTGTGAGATAGAGGTCATGACATTTATGAATAATTAAAAATGTTTACTATACTTATTTCAGACTCTTTTGATTGTCTTCAAGATAAATCAACCATGTAATAAATCAATAGAATTTATAAACTACATTATATTTCAGGCAGACTGCACAGTTTAAGTTAGCCAAAACTGTTAATCATCTTTAAAGTTCTACTCATGCAAAATAACATTACATTAATGGTGAAGTGATTATTCGACCACCACTTTCAGATTAATCTTTTTTTTACATCAGCAACATAATCTAGCCTGTATACAAATATATTGGTATGTAATTCTAACTATCTTCAGACATAGATATAGACAGATATAGATATATGTGGAAAGAGACAGCACAGGACACATAAAGGTTATATAAATTGATTTGTAAACAGACAATATTCGACATTACATAGGAAACATAAGTAATCATAGTCAAGTATATATATATATAAACAGCACTTACTTTCAGAGCAAACACACCACATGAAATGACATCTTGTTGGACGGCATTTTGGACTGTTTCATATTTCAACCTTGACACTTTCATCCCTTATTGAGAGGATAAATAAGGGCATTTATCCCCTCAATAAGGGGATAACTACAATTAACATTGTAGTTATGCAATTATGACATTTTTGATTATAATAAAACAATAATTGTTCTTGTTTTTCTTACCTTGTTGCTTCCTACTGGTTATGAGTTTCACATCAATAGGATAATATTTCAGGAAAATAGAGAGGGCATGCAAATATCGGCAGGCTAATAATAGGCTTTATCGTAAATGCATCCACCTGCTAACTTGAAGAGATAAAAAGTTAAGAGTAAAAACTTTTTCTACATAAGCAGAGTAGTTTTATGAACTACTGGTATGAATTTCACGTAATGTCTATATGACAGTTGTACTCTGAGTTACCACTATAGGTTTTATATCAACAGGACAATAGACATAGGATGCAAATATTAGCAGGCTCAGAAATTAAAATGCATCCCCCCTACATTAATAAACTAGACAGTTGAGAGTGATATAAAACGTTCTACATAATGGGCCTCTGTTTTATAAGGCTTTAAGATATTATGGTGTTACAAGATATTTAGGCTTTTTGCTGGTGTGTACAAAAGAGTAAAGACATACTCCTTTAAGTTATAATGGTCTTATACTGGTTCCTTTCAAGATACTAAAGCTACAGAAACATTATGATGCTTTTTTTTTTATGCCAAGTGTAATGGGAAACACACAAACAGTTCAAATTTTGTCTTGTCAGACTGGAGAGAGCAGGCAATCACTTTTTTACACAGTGCCAAGGAGGGAAGCTTTGGATTCCCCCCCCCCCGTAATAATAAACACTTTAATTTAGAAACTATTTTCTGTATTAACATGTGGTTCCCTTGACGAATATCTAAATATGTTTTGAAACACTGTAGTGTCACAAACATACAAAAAAGGAAATCAGGAGGAGGGGCAAACACTTTTAATAGCACTATAAAAAATGTTGTATGTGAATTTAAAAACAAAATTCTCATCATCATTGAAGGTATTTTGTTATTCTGTAACAAAATCATTCTGTCCTGCAGGGAGCAGTATGCAGGAACACTGTCACATTGTGGAGGCCCCTCTACACGTGATGCAATTCAAATCAAATGAGTCTGTGCTGACGGCAAAAATAAAAACTCCAAATAATAAAATACAAGCAGAGATCAGTGAGAATAAATCACAACTAGACTGACATGAAACCATGGTGACAACAGTCCACAGTCTGACCTCTTTGAGCCGATGTTCTTTCTCTGCTACTATGTGCTGAATCATCATAGCTACGGAATATACCCAGGATATCACCATGCAGAGGGGCATCATGTGCTCAATCACAAATAGGAAACTAAAGGGAACAGAAAGAATACAACCATTAGACTACACTTCACAGCAGATGCAGAGCTTTAATTTCAAATAAAGTTTCAAACACTACGGAGGAATTTTACTGCCATAAGTCAAGAGTACACGTTTTCAGTATGGAAGCAGGACTTCATGGCTTTCTTCTCAGAACTTGTAATGCTTGTATTGAAAACTCCTGCTCTCTTTCAAATATTCACTGTGCTTTCTCAAACCATTCTCACACTTAAAACCTGTCTCTGCTCGGATCAAATCAATCAAATCTCTCTGCTCACTTGCAAATTCCTTTTTGTTTTCTTAAAGCAGAAAGTACCGTCGCCTGGCGACCTCTCAGCCAATCGAATGAAAGCAAGTTCACCGTGCTACAGCAAATGGAAAGGGGCAGGGACAGACCACTGTCTGTCTCATACTTTATTTGGAAATGGGACCATTGCACTCCGGAAGTGAAGGGGGCGCCATTTCCTATATTATCTGTGGCCTCCCAATTTCATTTTCTTTTTAAATCTGGGATATATCTTTACCTTTTGGAAAGAGTTCCACTCTGTATTGGACCTTCTTGCTTTTATTTACTTCAGAGCAGCTCACAGTACTTAAATTCTGTAGCTTTCTGTGTACTTCTAAATCTGCTGTTTAGTTGCAGTTTTAGGGTCTGCTACCACCTCTATTGGCGTGAGAGTGATAACATAGCAAACATAACTACATCACTAAATGAAAATAACACAGTCTTCATCATTTACTAATTCTAGCATTACTGGCACCTTAAAAAATTAATTCTCCACTAAAAGACCATAATTTTTTATTAACTTGACATTGTAGAGCTAATTAAATGACATAAACAAGACCTTTGTACATTATAAATAATATCTATATATCGCCATCAATTATAAGAGGAATAACAGAAATAAAGAGACATGAAAAGCAACATGATCAACTATAATAAAATACCATTTACAATGTACATGTAAGAAACTTAATTGAGCAAAAGTCAATAACGAACAAATAAATTAGGTTTACAGAAGAATAACACATCTGACTGTTATAACCAGGGTTGTTAAACAAATACAAGTAAAAAATCACATTTTTGTTTTTATGGTGCCATGTATATTATTCTGAGAGATGTTTTGTTGGTAGAGTCTTAGATATAAGAAAAAATAATATTAAACACTAGTTAATCTATCATGACGGAAATTTTCCTTCAACTCTAAAACAATAAAATAAAACACTTTCATAGAATCACAATATCAACAATTTATTCATAGAGTAAAACACTAAGCATGCTAAGATTAACTATTGCTCTGTCAATAAATGACGTCTAATAGATGTTCTGAGTTGCCAGAGGAACACAGTAACGCTTTCATGAGCTTAGAGGTTCAAAGTGATAAAATATTCTTTTATGTCTTCCATGTTCTTTCAAACAGTTGAGTTGTCATGAAGTGTGGTGGAAGTGGTGAGGCAGGACTCTGTAGACCCAGGTTGAAGTAAATAATAGAGATTTAATGATGAAATAATCCAAATGTTAACAGTCCAACAGCCAGGCAGCACGGCTGAGCAGAAGCAAAGGCTCAACACCAGTAGCAACTGGTGATTTGAATAGACAACAATGCAGACAAGATAGACGCTTGACAGAACTGACAAATGACAAGGAGCCACGATGAAGAAAGGACACAAGTGGGATTAAATACAGAGGGTAATCAAGGAGATGAGGCACACCTGGAAGTAATCAAGGGGAGACAGAACAACACGCAGAAAACTCAAAACAAATACACAGAAAAACACAGATTCTGACATGAGTTGTTTTTTGTTTCTCCACTACTTACCTGCTATCTTATCTGCCATTAAAAGTATTCTTATAAGTTTGTCTGTTGATCTGCAGCTCATGTGACCAAACCAGCCTAAGAGATGAATAATGAAAACACTCCACATTATCTTGTACACAACCTCTGGTTGAATAACCCCAAGATCACTAGGTTTTCTTAAAAGATAAAGTCTCTGAGCACAGTTCTTTAAAATAGAGTCAGTGTTTTCAGCAAAGTTAAGCTGACTGTACAGGAATGACCCACGGTATTTAAAATTTTCCAGAGTTTCAACAGGTTGGCCTTCGAGAAAACAGGATCCAATTTGAGGTCTCGTGTAGGTCATTTAATTAGCTCTACCTCCTTACGAAAATGAATAATAATTAGAGATAATTAGTAAAGACGCTGTCTTATTCTCATTTAGTGACGTAATTATGTTAGTTGTGTTACCACCCCACACCACTACAGGCAGTACCAGGCCCGAAAAGATGTGACTAAGGAGCAGATTTAGAAGTACACCGGAAGCTACAGAATTTGTTAAAAACTGTGAGGTGCGCTGAAGTAAATAAAAGAGAGAAGTTCAAATACATGCTGAGAGTGAAACTCCTTCCTAAAGGAGGAACCAACCCCCATCTGGTTCCTAAAGGTAAAGATATATCACAGATTTCAAAAGAAAATAAAAACGGGAGACCACGGATAATATAGGAAATAGCGCCTCCTTCACTTCCGGAGTGCAATGATCCCATTTCCAAATTAGGTATGAGACTGACAGTTGTCCGTCCCCGCCCCTTTCTTTTTGCTGCAGAGGTCCTTCTCCATAAAAGCAGTATTATACTGGGCAAGTATGTTTCCTTCTAGTGGGTGTGCCTCTGTATCTGTCTAAATCTCTATATCAGTCAATAGATAGCGCTGCAGGAGAGCTTTTTTGTCAACAACCATCACAATCTGCATCTTGAAGAATTAATGAGTTACAACAACATTTAATTAAATTTTTTGGAATTAATAAAGTGTTTTTGAATTGAATTGAAATCACACTTTTGAAAAGCTCAATAACGCTATTGATCAATGATCACCAGTTGCCATTGGGCGGATGGGGGAACACAGATGAGGAGGGAGCGAGCGCTGTGCTTTTATACCCAAACCAGGGATGTGATTAAGTTGTACCAAGCTGGGGTATGCTGTGGTGGCGTAGGGGGTTAGCACAACCCATGTATGGAGGCCTAAGTCCTTGACCCAGCCATCAAGGGTTCAATTCCTGGCCCCGGCAAGACTTGTCACATTTCTTCCCCTCTCTCTCCATCTTCTCTTTTGCGTCAGCCTACTTTCAAAAAAATACGGGCCAGTAGAGCCAACAAAATTCTTGGAGAAAAATTTACCAAAAAAAAGTTATTCCAAGCTGTACCACTGAGAAGTAGTGAGACACTTTTAGGCAAAATAATGCCAAACAAATTGGCAAAATTCACACAGAAACATAAAGATGGAACCCTACATGACCTATTTAGACAGCTGTAGACAAACTTTATTTTGTAGTGGCGGTGGTAATGGTGGCTCTGAATTGAAAAAGATGCTGACCCTTGCACTAGAAGGAAATAAATTCACCCAGTATAACATTTATAACCTGTCAGCCATTCTACTGGCTGACAGGTTACCAGGCAACAGTACATGTTGTTTGGAGAGAAAGCAGATAAAATTTGTAAGTGAGAAGAGAGGTTTGCAAGCAAAGATTTGATCGGAGCAGAGAGAAGTTTTGAGAGTGAGGAGACAGCTTTGAGAAAGCACAGTGAATATTTGAAAGAAAGTTTTGAGTGCAAACACATGAAGTCCTGCTTTCAGACTGAAAATGGGAGCCACTTATGGCATTAAAATTCCCCCATAAAAACCACTCTCATAAGTTTTATTTAGCTAAGAGATATATTTACATGTAAGATTATTTGTTTCTGTCTGGGATAATTAGCCTTATAAGAAGCACAACAAATAGAGTATAGAAAATACATTAGTGAGAGGTTGACATAAAAACCACACTACTTACTCATCTCTGGTGTAACATGGGTAGGGGAACATCTGGACATAGTTACCGGGTTCCACCACATCATGACCCACAAATGTGTTGATTATGGCTCTCTCTATCATATCTAAAGGAAAACATCAAAGAGAGACACTCCCATAGGAGAAAATAACAACTTGAGGATAAATCTGTGTTTTTATTTGTCAGTGTGTGATTTCAATCTCTATGCTCATATTTGAATACAGGAGGCTGCAACTATTCCCTTGGAAGAAGCTTATTTTGGCCATGCTGCAATATTTACCACCAAATATGAAATGATGCTTTGAAATGATGAAACTAGTGTAAACTTTTGTATTTTTCTCATAACATTTCCAGGCAAAGAGAAAATATTTTTTGAATTTCTCTCCAATCCAAATTAATGTGCAAATAAGAAATGGGCCTGCAGTGTCTGGGTGAAGACTGTGTATTGTTCTTTTCTCTCCCTCCGCTTCCTGCAGAAGAGCTGACCTGCCAAGGAAAAGTGCTTCTGCTGCCGCTGGCTCAGGCATCTCTTCCAGCTCACTTTGCACACTGGTAAGCATTTTCTGCCTATAAATGCCAGTCTTTGTAAACCAAAGAAAACAATACATTTGACCTGACAGATGTGTAGATCTAGGCCTTGATTTATGGCTCAGCCTCAGACAGTAGCACAATGCCTCTGTACACAATGTCCATCAATGAAGAGGATTTGGGCAATTTATGACTTGTAAAAAAATGCTTTCCTTAATGTGATGGAAGTGATTAAAATAAGGTCACATCTGCTAGTCATGTCATATGAAATGTTTATGAACTCTAACCAAAAGAACTATTTGGGTCATATGTACGAGTTTGGACATGTAGTGGAAGTTTGTTTTCCATAGCTACATCAGAACCAGACTGTCTCACCCCTTGTTTTTCATCCCTTATCCTTACATAAAACTGATGTGTTGTCTCTGCGTGGCAGAGCTTTGCATCCAGACTTGCTTTCTTTCCTGATTGTCTTATGAGCTCTCTGTATTGTGAACAATATATGAATAAACCTGATTGAGTGATTTTACCTGAGCAGTGCTTATAAATAGTTTTTTTCCACGACACTTAATCTGAGCTCATCCATGACTTGTCTGAGCTTCAATATGAACCCAGTTTTGCCCGTGATGGCAGTAGAAGGACTGAAACTTCATCACTCACACCTGCACACTGAAAAACTAATACCAATCAGGAGCACCAGAAGACTTACCCTGAATCCACACAAAACCATAGAGGAAGTAGAATTTCCCACCGGTGTTGGGGCCAGGTCGCCAGTAGGCTCTTCTGACTTCATTAGTCTTCTCTGTGAAGCTGGAGTTCTGTCTTATTTTGTACAGAACATGAGGTGGCAAAGAACCATCCTTGTTAGTCTGAAAAATCACGCCTGGTGACAGAAAAACATGTAGAACATCAAAAGTCCATAATCACTATGATGGCGACTGAATAACCCAAATTTCCACAATCTCCAACGAATATATGGACAAAACATAGCTTTATAAAAGTTATAAATCCATTTATTTGGATTCATAGAAACAATGTAGACTAAACTTCTTGCATGTCATGCATTCTAATATTTTTCAGTTTTTTGATGGAGAAAAAGGATTTGTGGTCATAAGGTGACAAAATGTCAAAAGGTGTAAATATTTTAGTAAGGCATTGTAGATAGAACGAAACGACTCACTGGCAAACACAGAAACATTGTCCTGGTAAGCCTGGTTCAAGGTGTAGTTGACTATGCTGTCCTCATCAGGGAAGCCTTTGAACACATCCACACTGACCTGAAAACATGGGGAAAAATATTTGTCCACAGGAAAATGGATTTAAAAGTATGCCTCAGTTAATATAAATCATATTGGTTATTGATACTGATCTTATTGTGTCCAGTCAGTTTTAAACCTGGGTGAGACTAAACGTTCTGCTGTTAAATTCTGACAAGACAGAAGTTGTTGCTTTTGATCCAGAACCTCTGAAAAAGAAATCGCTTGATCTGGAGAGCATTAAATTGGCCTCCAGTGTGAACTGTACACGACCTGAAAGTGTCCCGCATGTGCGGTAGAGGGCGCAATAATGTCACACATAGAGAGCGTGCTCAATGTTTTGCCTTCTGTCATGAAAAAGTAGTGCTCAGTATTTGCAGAAGTAAGCTTGGATGCTGACGATGGAGCATAGCTTACAATTAATGATGGGCAGACAAGGCTTCATCGACTGTGTCTATACTCTTGAAACTGTGTTGTCGCAGATGTACTTTGCTGGTATATCTGCTGGATTTACAAAGTCATTGCAGGCAAATTCAATAAAGACTGGAGACAGAGTGAACAAGGTTCATTCACATTTTCATTTAGAAACATCAGCAGCTGTTACAGCTTCAGGCTGAACCGACTGCACCGTTTACAAACCATTTCTTCTGCTTTTGATAACACTCTTTGACAGGGCACTGATGATGACAGTGTACATAGAAATTTAATTGCAAGTTTGTACAATGTAGGGTAATGTAGTCTTTACATTTCCCAGTATTGTAGCACGTCCTGACTGTGATCTTGGTGTGTTTGCCCCAGAGATGCATATTTATACCTTGATAATGGCATCAGTGGTGACATTTGAATCGGCCTTATTCTCTTTGATTTCCATGTTCACCTGCTGCCACAGGTTGTCATTGGAGAAAAAATAAAAGGCATCTGTGTTACTAATTTATTGTAGTTACATAGAGTGATTACTCCAATCAATCATGTAATCACAGTAATTAGCACCACTGCTACCTACAGTGGCGCTACACAGGGCAGCAACTGAGTAAGGAGTCAGATCAGGACTCCTCATAATCTGACCTGGTTCAGATCAGGTCAGATTAGGACCTGATGTCAGACTCCTCCATATCAGACTCCCGAACTCTTCTCTGTTCAAGAGTGGATACAAAGAGAATGGGGATCTGTTCAGGGAGTTTTGCAATGGACTACTACAGGTCTCCAAGGAGACTAGCACTTAGCTGGAGTGACCCCTGGGGCTTCAGGATCCCCATATACCCCTCCTTAGTATGCAGGGCCAGAAAGTTCCTGGTATCAATGGGCTCACTGTAAAGTTTTGTAAAACCTACTGGAACATTTTAGCAGAGAACCTGCTGGATGTCTACAATAAAAGTCTGCTCACTGGTTCACTCCCGTTGTCTTGATGCAGAACAGTTGTAACCCTGTTGGCTAAAAAAGGGAACCTGAAAGACATAAAGAACTGGCACCTTGTGTCCCTCTTCTGCACCGATTATAAGATCCTCTCCAAGGCCCTGGCAACTAGGCTGAGAGGAGCTACGGAGCAAATCATCCACCATCAGACCTATTGCATCCCCAGCAGGTACATGGTAGATAACATCTACCTAACTCGAGACGTTAGATCTCTAGTTCATTGGGTCTACAAACAACCTTGATTTCACTAGATCAAGAAAAGACATTTGACCGCTTTGAGCACAACTTCATCTGGAAAACCATGAGGGGGTTTGAGTTCAGAGACGGTTTTTATGCTAGGATCCCAGTACTGTACAGTGATATTGAGAGTGTGCTGAAGATCAGTGGTAGCCTGTGTGCTCCTTTTAGGGTGTGTAGAGGTGTTCGTCAGGGCTGCACGCTCTCTGGGATGCACTACACACTGTCCCTGGAACCTCCCCAGGAGGTCAGAATGGTTGTTTCTGGTTCTGATTGTTTGATGGACCAACCATCAAACAATCATCCAATTCTTGCCAAGTAACCAATGTTGAAAATGTGTAATTGAATCAATGTTGTATTATGGTTGAAATCTAATGAATGAAATCCGGATGTCTGATCAACATCTGATCAATGTTGAATCAATGTACTGATTTTAGTCTTTTAAAGTTTTATCAATATGTTTTTAAATCCTTTGCCCTTTCTAAATTAGTCATTCACAAACACATCACTCTCAGCATTGGCTTTTAGACGAGCCTTTAGTCTGTGGGTCCAGACTGGATATGTGTTGCAGTGAGGACTGTTGGAGTCGCTGTGCAGGTCCAAGACGACAATGTTGAAACATCTAGTGGAGACAGTCGGACCAGATTTTTCCAACACCCAGGCCGTTGCGTCTCTATTGGGAGTCCAGTCTACTAGACTTGTACAGCATTTCCTGGCCATGTTGAAGGAGAGGATGACGGTGGGGGAGAGGCGTCTCCTGCACCTGCTCCACGAGGGACAGGTTTCACCAGACCAGACAGACTCCGTCCCTGTTTGATCCTGATCACCGGCTTCACAAAAGACAGTGGTCCTCTGTTATCCAGCAAAGACTCACAGATGAGCCTTCAGTACTCATCTGTACTCTATGGTTTTGGGCCCGTACTCATCATCAGTACGGGCCCAAAATTACTGTATAGAAACTGTGTCAAAGTCCTGAGTGAAAGAACTCTGCAGAAAAGAGCCATGAGCGTATGGACAAACTGACAGGGAGGACAAACCCCTCAGTGGAGGATCCTCTACAAACCTCCTATAAAGAAACGGACTGGTGATCTCAAATGGAGGATCCTACACAGCGCCATAGCTACAAATTTGTTTTTATTGGCTACTAGTCCAGGGGTTTTAAATGAGTGTCCTTTCTGTGGTCTGTCTGAGAGCATTTTTCATGTTTTTATTAACTGTAGGAGACTGATAATCTTTTTTAGTTTATTGATGAGTGTTTTTAGCTGTTTTGCCATTGTTTTTACCTGTTCTGCCATTGTTTTTACCTGTTCTGCCATTGTTTTTACCTGTTCTTTTACCTATTATTTATGGACTGCGTTTTAATAAAGCCCATAATCTGAAAATCTTAAACCAAAGTGTCAGATTTTAAATTTCTTAATTGCCAAAGCAAAGGTGACTATTTGTTTGTCTTGTAGAGACAAACTTCAGACTGGACCTTAGCTCAATGCCGTGACTCTGTGGAAGTGCAACGTCAAGGCCAGGCTGAGGTTGGAGTTTTGCTTCCAGGGAGCCACTGGGGAAATGGTGGATTTTCTGCAGCTATGGGGCTTCAATGGGATTTTGTGCACTACATCAACTCAGGGAGAATTGAAACTTAACAAAAACTTAACAACCACCATTCATTTTTAAGCTTGTCCTGATGTGATATTTTTGTTTACAGTAATTTGTTTTTAATCATTGTGCACTTTATAAATGCACAATGAAGAAGAAAGAATAAATAAATGTTTTCTTAAAAAGGAAAAACTCTTCTCTTTTGTATGCCGGTTGGCAAACTTTTAGATGCATTACCACCGTCTTCCAGATTGGAGTATGGATGAGATGCTTTTACTACTACAATCTCCCCAAAACACCAGTTCTTCTTAAAAAGCTAAAAAAATAATGCAACCCACAGATGTGTTGAAACAGTTTCTCCCTCATAAATGCAATTTTTTGTGTTCACAACCAAACACCACAGGAACTGTATTGGTCACGTGGTTTTTCATGAAGTGATATGCGCACCGACACAGGGTTAAGTCATGTTTGAGACGTCTGTGTCGTCTGGTCCATCACTACTTACAATTTTGAAGTTGTTTTCTGACCAGAACCAGCACATTACAAACTTAATCCTCGTTTCAATCCACCATGGTTGTCATTTTTCTTCCCTCTTGCGTGTATATGGACACAGAATAGAGACATTTGTCTTGACAAATGACAATGACAATGTCGTTCAGACTCAGGTCACATGTGAAAACATCGGATACGTATCTGATTTCCAAGTGGCCTGGGTCACATTTGGAAAAAATCTGACATGTGATCTGTTCATGACAGTCTGAACAACACAGACCTGATTTTTTTTATTTTTAAGTCAATGTCCGATACATATTCAATTCAAATATGACCTAACACCCATTTGTTCATAGTCTGAGAGGCCTGAATACTTTTAAGGCTAGCCTAGTATAAAGAATATAAATTTAGTTAGCATAACAATATTGAGAATATACATTTAGTTAGCATAACTATAGAGACAGTTAATCTTTAGACATACAAAATATTAGATGTAGCATGAATGTTTAGGAGTAGACTTTACGACTGGTAAAGTTAGATAAAATCCAAACTAAAACAACTGGTGACTCTCTGAACTTACATACATTTCTAAGGAGAAGGCAGTCTTCTACTCCCGTAAGGAGGGTTTTCAGACAGGGAGTGTAGTTGTTATCAGGATCAATAAATTCTTTGGTGTTGGTTCAAGAGTTCAGTGAAACATTAAATGTATAAGAAAAGTCTTCTCCAAAGTATAATCAAACGTATTAAGATATTTCCTTAAGCATTAAACAGCATGTTTTGAATTAGTTAGTTTTAAATCATATTACTTGCATGCAATTTATATTACTGAAATACAATAGGAGTATAATTAAAATATTTCAGGTATTTTCAAAGGGCTTTTTCCAGAATAGACAACCCTGCAGTTTTAAATTCAAACATATAGTTACTATTTTTTAGCATTAGATTTGTTCCAGTTTGTATAAAACATAAACACTTTCTGAGTTGAAGCACTGAGGCAGAAAGCAAACAGGCCTCGGTGGAGGTCATAAATTCTCTCTGGAATGCATAGGAGGAGGCTGGTACGGGGAGACTCTGGTTTAGGAGGATTTTGCTTTCTCTCCATATATCTGCCTTTGGGGCTCTTTAGCAGGTCTCACACAGGGTAATTCAATTAACATTGGAACAGTCCTGCAAGGAGAGGGCACACCTTCTAATACATATATTTAAATGAGGGGAATACACATTCGTATAAAATGGTCTGTTTTACAGCAGAAGTTTGAATCTCTTTGTGCTGAGTGAGTGATTCCCAAAAATGCAATTTTGTCTTTCTTTTCCTTTCAACTCGTTTGAAGGTAATTCTATGTTTGTCATGTGTTGGACTTTTTGACGTTCTGGGTGTAATGCTGTTGTAACATTCTGTATGCATTGAATTCTTTGGATAAAACTCTGGAAATATCTGAAGTCAGCTGTCGTATGTTTGGTCTCTGAAAGTCCACTGTACACGCAGAGTTGTTGGAACCCAGAAGATCAGAGGAAAAGTAACGAGCAAGTAAAATAAGTAGATATATTCCTCTGATTTTCAACACTAGCCTTAACATAGGCTTAAATATGTTAAGCCTGGCCTTTACCCTTTCCAGGCAGATGTTGCAGATTTGCAACAGCTAGATGCTACTTAGCTAGTCTTTGCAAGTAATTTGAGCCTGAGAGGGTTAAAAGTAGGCTAGGCTAGCCTAGCAGTTTATCAGTTTTTTGGTAAACTGCAAAAATGCAGTTTTGCAAAAAACGCATTTTTGATAAAGCCTAGAGCTGCTTAGCTAAATTATCCCGAGATATCTCAGTAGTTATGCCTCCATATGGTCAACTGACCACTTCTTGCTCTTCTACTTTCTCCTTCTCCTCTCCAACTGTTATTTCAAGATTTAACAATCTTTAACCGAACCTGGCTCATGCTAAACCAGGTTCTGCTGAAAGTTTCTTTCTGTCATAGAAGAGATTTTTCTCTCCATTGAATAAAGGACTTGATGCAATCTGCTGGGTTTCCTTAGATAGAAAAACTAATGTGAATAAACTGGACTCCAGTCATGTTTAATAACTGCAAGACTGGATTGAATTGCCTTTTGGTTTTTTTTAAAGAGGCTTAAGATGATGTGTTGTGAACTGGCACTATCTAAATACTTTTGTAGTTGAATTTTGTCAACTATTTTTTATGAGCAGAGTTCAACCTAGACTTTAGTCAAATACAGACATTTATCATTGTCAGCCTCGGAAAGCAGCAGTTCAGTGATTCAAATGTCAGCGTGTCAGAGGAAACTCCTGCGTCAAGAAAATTCATCAACTCACAAAATATTCAGTCAAATTAACTAACCCGAAATGCTATTCAGATGCTATTCAGATATCAGTATGTCAAAGCTCTTAGGTTTAAACTTACAATAATAGTCAACATCCACACCATTTGGTCCCTGGAGTGCTAACCTTTGACATGAAGCGTGTCCAGACGCAGGCAGCATTGTCGATTGTGTCCAGCTGCTCCAGCAGGGTGGAGGTGTTGGGCAGCGTGTAGTTTCCCATCATCAGCGCCTGCGTCAGCTCACTGTCGGTGCTGTTCAGCAGCTCCGGCTGCTGCTGCAGCTCTGAGGACAGCTGGACAAAGACAGGAAGAATGAAATGACCCAATCACAGCTGTAGGCAAATACAGCGCAATACACAAGTATTCATAGCCTCTATACTTTTCATATTTTGTCATGTTTTGATCAGAAACATCAGTGGAATTCAGTTTTGACTAGCAGTCCAACACAAAGAAGTGCAGAATAGAGAAGCAGGCTGAAACACCTGGTCCCCTCAGGAAAAGTCAGAACTACTGTCCTCTGTGTCCTCCACCCTTCATCTCCTCTACCACCACATGTATCCACCTTCTTTCTGGCTTCCTGCCCTGTGAATCCAACCTCAGCATCCTTTAATCAATGTCATCATTGTTTCTCTGAACATGTCTACACTGTGTCAGTTATGCCTCTCTGACTTTATCTCTGATGTCGTCATTCTATATCCCATCATCCTCTGTTGCTCCCAAACAGAAGCTGAACACCTTGAGCTTTGCAGCTGCCAGTACCTCTCAACACCCTGTACTGCTGCTCTCACTATAGTACATCTTTTCTTTCATTCTTACTGTTACGCTTTTGTCACACCTGATTCTTTTCTTCACCCAATCAGACCTGTTTGCACATGCTTCTTAATCTATTTTCCACATTCTCCTTTGCTGTGGACCAATCACCCTAAATTCTTAAAGTCTCTACCTTTTAACTTCTACTTGTTATAACGTCACTGTTCCACTTCTGCCCCTTTCATTTACACTCAGGCATTCTGTCTAGCTGCAGCTAATGTTCATTTGTGTACCTGTGCCCTGCTCTCACTGCAGCTCATCTGCAAACATCACAAACCATGGAGACTCCTGCCATCCTGCTACTGGATTTCAATTACAAATACACTAAATGATGGATGGCACAATTTTCTGAATTTTATTTGAACGAAATATTGAAAATTGTGTATCTTTTTCTTAAACTTATAGTGTGCTACTTTGTGTTGGTGTGTCCAAAGCAAAACAATCCCACTAAAATACTTTAGAGTCTGAAGTTGTAACACAGTAAGAAAATGACAATGCTCAAGAGGTGAAAACATTTCTGTACATCTTAGCAGCACTGTGTACCTGCTGGAGCCACAGCAGATGGCTCTGCAGGTGGCCCTCCTCCAGAAAGGTCCTGAGCTGGGCAGAAATGTTCAGCCACATTCGGGTGTAGTGGGTCACATTCCCAACAAATGCAAATGTCTCATTCGCCTAGGATTGAAAAAAGAACAAAGTCAACTATACTGACTCTTACACTATGGCCTTTCTAAAATTACAAACTAAAAACTACAAACGTTGCTGAGTTCTCCAGTCTGCTTGGCCTAAGGAGTCAATTCTCAACTAAACCAGAGTGAAAAGAATTAAACTCTGCCTAGAAAGTTTTTTGCTGAATCTTGGTTGTATCAAGATGCAGATGGTAAAATTATTAGAATCCTCTATTTAGAGCTCTCTGATTGGTTCAGGGCTCTCTCATCTGTGGAACTGAATGCCAAACATGTCAGATATGGACTGGGACATGCTGTTCTATATAACATGGTTTCAGAGCTGCCAACTTACCTTCTGAATCACTTTGTCCACCTGAGAGCCAATGGGGGAGTAGAGGATCTTGGGATTTGTAGTCATCAAGTGAACGAGCAGGCCAAGGTTCCTTTGTTCTTTGCTGGTGAATCCCAGTGAGCTCATATTCCCCTGCTTCAGCGCCTCTGGCTCAATGATCCTGAAATAAAAGTGAGTCAAAGTCTTCTCCTGAGTCACAGAAAATGACTTTTCTGTCTTTTACATTAAAACCAGCTGCTACTACGGCTACTATTCAGTTTTCTACCTTATACATGAGTTTGCTGTTTATTCCAAGACCGTGTTGCTTGTTTCTCCTCTACAGTCATGATACAAAATAGTAGCAATAGGTCAAATATATGTAGAAATGTTCCAATGGCTTTCAGCCCATTTGGAGTACTTTGACAGAGCTATCCATGTAGCAACAGACTACAATCCTATCTTCTGTTTTCTCCTCAGAGCGTTTCCAGAACTCCAGCCTGATCAGTGTGAGATTGTGCTCCAAGTCTGTGAGTCTAGAAGTTGATGCTGAATGGGCCTTAAGGAACTGCTGAGTTCATTTATGCCATGGTCCAGTTGTAAATTTGATCAGCATTACATGGTGTTAGATCCACTAGCTGATGACTTCATTTGAATTTATCAGAAGGGCAAATAACTGGTATTTGTTTTAATTGTATTGTATTTTTTTTATTTGTTGTTTTTAAGATTCTAGTTGTGAGTTTAGGAATTGTCAGCAATGTTTTCCAGTGACATAATTAACCAGTAATATTTTTACATTTCTTGTCAACTTAACATATTTAATACAAAAGCACAGTGGGTTAGTGGTGGACCGCCTCCATGCCCCGACCACCAGGCTTAGCAAGGTTTCCAGGACTAACTGTTTTTCTCAGGAAAAACAAATGAACTGTTCTCATCTCTGAAAATAAATTAATCTTTTTCAACACATAGTAAATATTCTTTGTGAAGACCAAAGATTATTATCAGATTGGGGAACAGATTGCTTAAGTGTTTGTTAAATGTAAGAAACTGTTTGATTTATTGATTATAATAAGATGCATATAAACAAATAAATATCTGTTTTAAATAAGAAAAACATTGTATTGCCTAAAATGCAATATCAGCATTCCTTTAGTGAATGCCTCATCATTTGGAGCAAAGGCTGCAGCTTAAAACACATCTAACATCAGCAAGTGAAAAGCTCAACACTTTTATCAGCAGCATGCAGTTTTGACCTGAGGATGATGCAAAAGATGCTTAGTAGGAGATTTTTGTTTGGAATTAAATTTGAACCAGATGAAGCTAGAACAGCCACTTCAAGAGCTTTGGGTGGAAAATATCAATCAAAGTGATTGCTCATTTTAAACACAAAATCTTTGGCTTCCTTACAGATGTAATGAACCATTGTTGAAGCAAATGACCTTTTTTGAGTCTATGCTTCAGTTAACGAATAGATTGCTAAATTAGCTGATGATTTTCTGGTAATTGATTTTTTCTTCTTTACTTAATTTGGACTTTATTCCAAAACCATCAAACTGCATTAGTAAAAAACAATGTTATCTGGTCCTGCTCTCAGTCGGTTGGAGCTTTCACAGACTCGTGTTGAGATTTCACTCACCTGTTGTTCCCACACAGAATGGGCTGCAGTCCTGCCCACAGTTGAACAAAAGCCGAGAACTGAGAGTGAGGATTCTCCTCTCCCTCTTCTTTCCCTTCGCCCTCCGCCCCCTCCTCTCCGTCTTCTCTGGGAACATCTGTTGTGTTAATGCTCCATGTGGTGGCATTCAGAGGCCACGTTCCGTTGCTCGGGGATACTGGATTTTGCCTGGCGCATGCTCCTTTGGGCAGCAGGCGGGCCAGTCCAGACAGTAGGTCCACATCCTTCAGGAGCCTCTCCACATCAGCCAGGTCCTTCAGCAGAGCACCCAGCTGGGACTGGGACAAGGGGACCAAAGGGCCGGCCTGCCCCACATGAAGCTACAGAGTCACACTTTGGTCACTTAAAATAACATTTAAAAGTCAATACAATGTTATTTTTCTTAGAGGAGAAATCCTTTGTTCTGTTACTTTTTACATGATGCAAAAAATCTATATTATTCTTGTGTTACAGTTCAATTGTTTTGTAAGATTTTCTTTTACTCAAAATGAGGACAATCAGGGATTGCAGACTGATCTGCACATCTGTCAGATCTTCATTCATTCCATAAGCCTGACACTTTCTCAAATGAAACTGTGCCACAAAACATTGATTTGTGGACTGAGCATCTAGTGAGGTCAGAAAACGCCAAAGCATTTCCCTCCACACAAACAGAAAACAGAACTGGTTTTTATCCAGATATCAAGGTGTTTCCCTTTTGCTTTATAGAAATGGTCACCTGCTGCCTTCTGCACATAAAGCTATTAAGTCCCAGATAGCACACGAAGGTAATTCAACACTGAATTATAGTCAGAATGGTTGAGTTTTGGTTGAGATCGACAACTGATGGTGGATCAACTATCAAAAATAATCCAATTCTAGCCAAGAAATCAATGTTGAAAAGATGTCATTGAATCAATGTTGTTTTGTGGTTGAAATTTAATGATTGAAATGCCATCTCTACCATCCACCCCCACCCCTTATCATTGCCTCTTCACCTCCTTCTACTCCTCCCCCAATTTTCCTCCCTTCTTATCCTTCCACTGCCCCCTATTTTTTCTATCCTGCCCACCACTCTAGGCCAAGGTATGAGATTTTTTGGGATTTCAGTTTTTAAAAGTAAGGCGGGTCTATTGTTTGGTCTGGGAGAACATGTGATGGACAAGGAAGTTTAGGACTGGCTGCTGCAGGTGGGCTGTAAATCACTTGTTTTACATTTTTATTATGATGCGCTTAGTGATATTAGATGTGCCTTTATTCCAGAACAGCTGAGTTAGATGATTGTGTGATCTCTTCTACAGCCATCAAGAACTGCAGGAAGCTGTTAGTCATCCACAGATTTAATCCAGGTGTGACAGAAGGAAAATACCTAAAACATTTACGGCAGGTGGGCTGAAACACTGATCTAAACCTGCTAAAGACTGAAACAGTTTGTTGATTCTTGGATTGGTATCAGCATATGAATATTTTTAATGAATTTAATCAATTGTTTATTTGGACATGTTTGTGGTTAAAGGAAGATTGAACCAGTTATTTGATGGAAGTTTATTCTGTAAATATTGTAAATAATTTTTCCAACAACAGTACAAATCCCCCTTTGCTCTATTTTTCTGTTTCTGTGTTAAATTAACCCTGATCCTCCCTGAGTTTTATCTTTAGATCTTTTGGCATGAGTGCAGGATCATAAATGCTACACTATGCTGCAGTTTGATGGGTAAATGTAATTGTATATGTCAACTAACATTAAGATAAATATTAATGAATATCCATTGATATTAATTTAACTGAGTGTACAAGGGCAACTGTACGATTTGTTTGTTCTTCGATCTATAACCAATACACAATTTAATATTTCAGTGTCTTTCAGAGCTTTTCAAATGTTTATCATCTTTTTTATCTGGCGCCTTCCTCACTCTTAATTTTATGTTTTTCAGCTGCTGTGCAGCAGTTTGACCCAAAGTTGACTGACTGCAGGAAAACTGTCAAGAAGTGTCTTCATTATGTGCCAGAACGGGAGGAAAGCATCAAGGTACCAAAGTGACACCAACCAGAGTCAAACTTGGGTCCCCCCAACAGTATGAACTATATGAACCCCTGGTCCATACAGTTGTTAGAAAAATTATGTTTTCATATTATTCTGTGTGTTATTTTCTTGACTCCTTTCTTTTATAGTATACCCTTTACTGTCTTTTAGGTTTTCTCTTAAGGGTTTAAAGATGTTTCTAGGTTTCCTCTTAAGGGTTTAGTGATGTTTCACACATTCCTGTGTTACGAGCTGCATTGATCTTTATCTGTATCCTGAGAGTGGTCATCCTTGTGTCCTAACAATGAGACATCAACGGAAGATTTCCAGAACATCCTGTAGGATCGTTTGTTGGTCAATTGTTTGTAATTGCTTGCATAATTGTGTGAAAAAGCCCACCCCTTTGTTTGTTAACGTAATAAAAGGCAGTTGGGGACTGAGAGCCAGCGGAGTTGAGACCAGACAGTGTTTAGCGACGGTTCTCCGTGTCAGGCTCTCTCCCCTTTTCTGCGGAAAAGTAATTTGTGTCTTTGGTTGATTCTTGCAGGTTGGGGAACAAAATAAACCCAACAACAGTACAAAGCCTAACCTCATGGATGCTGTTCTTCCATGGACAATAGACTGTTGTTCTAACAGTCAAATAGGAGTCAAAGATGTTTACAGATCTATCCCTGTTTTATTAAATAATGGAATATTCATACCATGTTGTCATTTTTGAAGCTTGTGTACACACACTTTTGGAAACAACACAATACCCATTGAAGAAACTTTTAATGGCATGTTATGATGTAGACCTGTCAGACCAAAACATGTACATGAATCAACATTGATTCCTGAGCTTTCATTCAATATAAAATCAACCCAAATCTGCATGTAGCTCTACATTCAGATGATTGTTGAATCAACATTGATATAGTGTCAGTAATGGTTGAAATCCTAACATTGATTCAACCACTTTCAATTTCATTGCAATGTCAGGCTTCAACCTGGATTCAATGTTTCTGCCTAACATTCATATTTTACTACCTGAGGTGTTTTGTAATGTAACAATACATGCTAATATATTTTAATATTCCAGATGTCTTTGTTCATCACCTTATTTTCCTCTATGAAGGTTTGTTCTGTTGGGCTTACTATGTACTGCTTAATGTGTAAATTATGTCATTCTGTTTAAAGAATTGTCGCATTCTTTAAACAGACTAAACAATCTTCATTCAGTTCAGTTTGTTAGAATAGAAAAGCATTCATTTAATTCCATATGGCAAAATCAGTCCACTTCTAACACACAGAAAGTACCTTGTCAGCCACACTTTGAGTGTTGACCTGCTCTCGTAGCTCCTTGCTCAGCTGTCTGAAGCGCTCTGACCTTTGACCCTCCTCTCGGCTGCACATTAGGCTGTGATATGCCTGCAGTGCAGGCTGCTTCTTCTCAGGAACCAGCAGAATCTTCCTGAGCTGAATGTCGCCACGCTCCCCACAGGTCAGGAACTTCAGCATGGATCCAGTCAGAAGAACTCCCTGGAAAAACATTTCATCTGCTAGCAGGCAACGTAGAAAATAATCACACATCAGTTCTTCCATTTCTGTGTGAATCTGCTCTGTCATGTATGCTCTGCATGAGTGATTGCTGTAAAGTCAACGACAACGCAAGTAATTCCTGCTGCCAATTTATTTAAGGTGGTAAACCATTGATTACATATTTGGAACTGACATTATAGCGTGTAAATAATTTTGCTTGTGTTCAACTAATATATTTACCAGTCAATATCTAGACATAAGGTCTATGAGGAATATCTTCCCTTTATCTGATTTATTATTATTATATAATTATTCAATTTAGAAACAAAGTGACAGGGAAGCCCAGTTCTATTACATATCTATCCACATAATTTAGTTTTTAGCAATAAAGACATCATTTTGCCTGAGTTAATGTCAGAATGATATGGAGAAAATGTTAGAAATACCTAGGGTCTCATTCACCACCTCATTTGTGGCGAATGAGGGAAATGCATGAGAAAAGATGAGCATACCTCCAGCTCCTGGATCCCCTGAAGCTGCTCGGCCCGGCTGTCAGAGGCGGCCGACAGGCCCAGCGCCCAGGATATGATCTGGACTACGGCCTTCCTGTTTGCTGCTCTGTCTGGATCTTCACCTCCATCCATACCCTGAACACCTCCCAGCAGCTTCTCCTGCAGCACCAGGTGATGGAGAGGTGTTCATGAAAAGCATCAAGTGTTGAGGTTTATTTCACTCTGGCATGTAATATGGAAGAATTAAAAATGAATAACTCTTCATCATAACTTGGTCAGGGGAAAAGTCCATTCACTGAAGCGATGCGAAGCAGCTATGCCTGTCTTCCCATGAGCTGGACCTTGATGATCTGATGCTCACCTTAATCTGCAGAAGCTTGTCTCCATGCTTCTTATTGAGGAGTTTTGATTCATGAATCCAGCTGGTTGGCCCTCCTCTGTCTCTGAGGGAACTATCAAAGACCAGACTGTACACCTAAAGAGAGCAAGAATGATAATGAAGATGCCAGCAACTCTTCAGTTATTCATCTTTATTATGGATGGATGGCATAACTCAGAACAATAAAAATAGCATATCAGCAATCAATGAGGATATTCTTTCACAAAATAAAAGAAATATTTGATTCCCTTTATTTTTTCTGCTAGCAGCTGTCAACCGTGACTCCTTCTCTCATTCCCTGTGCCGTAGCAACTGCCTCGCCAGCGTCTGTGCTGCTCGCTTCTCCTCTTTGGTCCACGCTTGTACATTTGGTTTTTGAAGATGTTCTGGTGCTTCAAATTTTAACGCCATGCACTGCAAGGTTCTCAGATGCTTCGGAAGAGAGACAGGACAACAGCATCACACATCCTCCAACAGCTACATCAGTGGTGCTGAGCTGGTCCTCCACATATTCAGCTTTGTTTGGTCGAGCAACAAAGCTGACAGGCCGGTGGCTGAGAGAAATGGCTCTCTGTGTCACTTTATATTTAAACCCCAAAGAATTAGAAAGTCATAGATTGCCAACGAGAAGTTCCTATCAATTTTGATCAATGTAAAAAAAGTATGATTTAATTCCAGAACACTCTTGGGTTACATTTAATTTAAAGGATACCAAAAAGCTTCTCACTGACTGTTTTTTAAAACATTTCTTCCTTTACATAATTTTCTTCCCTCACAGAATAAATATATTCAAATTAGAGACTGAAATTTTATTGCAGATTTTGGCACTGCATTTTCAGGCTTTTATGCTCCAGTAAATGCCACATGCCATGCAAGTCTAATCATAATGCTAAACTATTTCAGCTGATTGGGATTAAAATATAGTTTTATTATCTGAAGGATAAATCCACAATACTAAAATGACTAAGTTTGTTTCTAAAATTTCTACTTCAGACACATTCCGGACTCTGTAAATGTTCCACCCACAATTTAAAGAGTGCAACCCTTCCACAGACAGACTTTTTAAATGTAAAAGTTTAGAAAACTGCCACAGAGCAGCAGAGGAGCCCAACAGGAAGTGAACCTGCAGCTGAAGGTTGGAAGTTTGCTCTTGGGTCATAAATGTCAAGTAAAAAGGAAATGACAGATACTAAACTTCATTAAAAATGGACAGTTCCGATTTTTTATAGTATCCCTCTTCAACATATTTTAATAATCATGGCTCATATTTTCTATCAATCAATAGAAAATATGAGCATGACAAAGTCATACAACATAGAATCAACAATAATATTACATCAAGTCAAGCGCCATTGTTACAGTTTTAATTAATTATGTTTCAAAAGCAACTCTAAACAGGTAGGGTTTTAGTCTAGTTTTGAAGGCACTCAGTGTTTCTGCTGTTCTGCAGTTTTCTGGAAGTTTGTTCCAGATTTGTGGTGCATAGAAGCTGGATGCTGCTTCTCCATGCTTAGTTCTGGTTCTGGATGCAGAGCAGAAAAAGAACCAGAAGACCTGTGTGAAATGAAAATTGCATTATTTCTTTGAACAATTTTATTTAATTATTTTACTCATTTAACATTAGTATTGCTCAGTCTGATAAAGTATGTAGGCCAAGAACCAGTCAGATAAGTTTCCTGCTGACCTCTCTCTACAGCAGTTACAGCAGCCTGATGAGTGGACTAATGTCTCACCACAAGTACCAAAGCAAGGCCCCAAAGTTTGTTAACAGATAACAACAGATAGTTTAGGTAAATATAATAAGATTGAATAAGTCTTTAGGTCTAAAAATTTTCTCCATTGAACATCACAAGCTGAGAGTACGTACAAGGTCTGACAATGTTTTTGGTATGCAAAATTGTTCCATTAGCATCCTGATTTTTGGAAACTCCCATATTTTGAACAAGAAGAAGTTTATCATCTAAATAATTAACTGACCTTTCAGTAAGGAAGGGTTTGCATCCTGTCCACTCTGTGGTTACATGACAGTCGAGTAAACCTGTTCAACTGGATGATTTTTTTAGGCAGACCTGTGAAGATGCTGCTTCAGTAATCAATGCAACTAAAGATAAAGTTTCTCTACATCTAGCTGAGACATTAGTCCTCTAATCCTGGAAAACTTCTTCAGGTGATAGAAGGCCGACTAGTTACGGTAGCTAATCTTACTTCCTGTCATAACTTGGGAAAATGGGATCATATAGATATTGAATAAGAGGATCCTAGGATTGAACCTTGGGGTACACCACATGTGACTTCTGTCCGCTTCAATGAGAAGTTTCCTATTGAAACAAAGAAATCCCTATTGTTCATGTAACAATAGGGTTGAGTTCTGGACCGGAGAGTCTGACCCAACTCTTCGGTGGTTTCAGTAATAAGTCATGGTCAACAGGGTCAAAAGCTGCACTGAGGTCTAACAGAACCACCGCTGTGGTTCTTCCACAGTCTGTGTTTATATGGATATCATTAACCACTTTGACTGGGCTAGTCTCTGTGCTGTGGTGAGACCAGAAACCAGACTGTAAGACGTCAAAGCAGTTGGTTATCATTAGGAAGCCATTTAACTGTTCAAACAGCATTTTAATAACTTTGCTGACGAATGAGAGGTTGGAGGTCAGCCTGTAATTCTGCAGTAGTGATTTGTCCAGATTGTTCTTTTTTACTCGTGGTTTTTTAAAGCCTGAAGGAAAAGGCTTGATGAGAGTGACGAGTTTACTATTTGGACCAGATCATTAGCAATGATAGACAGGAACTTCTTAAAGAAATGTGTAGGTCGGATATCCAGACAGCAGGAACTTGAGCTTAACTGACTTATAATTTCTTCTAGGCTTTTAGACTTAAATAGTTTGAATTGGGTAATTTTTCTTGCATTTGTTTTGTTTGGGCATAGCATTGGAACTGGATTTAGTGTGGATTTGCAGATTAATCCTCTGAATTTTTGGATTTTCTCTGAAAAAAGCAGAAAAATTGGTTGCATGCAGCATTAGATTGAAAATCAGGCAGGAATGTCATTGAGGGTTTGTGAGCCTGTCAACTGCTTGAGCATTCTAGCTTAAATATGGAATGCATGTTTCAGCCGTTTATTCCATCATGGCTTCTTTCCCTGATGTTTTCCTCTCCATTACATCCTCTGGTTGGTTACAGAAAGATTTCATAATAAGGAACTTTCTCATAAAACCTAACTAGAGAAAATGAACTGCAGTAAACAAACATCAAAATTTCAGTTTTTCAGAGTGGAAGTTAGCAAGCTTTATGTTTGGACTATCTTTTAAATCATGTCATGTGTTTGTTCAGAAATGAAGCAGATGAAACCATCCTGATCCAATCCAGTGTGATATTTCAGTTACAGATGAACAGAAGGATGTTCCCAGAGGTTATGAGTATGCAGTCATGTTACCTGGTATCAGTGTGATGCAGTAACACTGACTCACCTCTTGGAGGTTCACTGAGCTGTTGAGCAGCGTGCTGGCTGTGGAGCTGGAGAGGGAAAGATTCCTGACTAAGAACTGCTGGAAACCTTCCTGGTTCTTCAACACACCAGCCAATGGGAAGCCTTCACACACACATATACACACATATTAAAGCTGAGCCTCCTGTACAAGTTATTAATGAGCATTGGTATATTGGGATTTTTAAAGTTATGTGTTCTATACAGGGCCAGGCTCAGGGCCCTACTTAATCATCATTATAATTGGTCTGTACTGTATACAGTACAGACCAAAAGTTTGGACACACCTTTTCATTCAATGAGTTTCCTTTATTTTCATGACTATTGACATTGTAGATTCACACTGAAGGCATCAAACTATGAATTAACACATGTGGAAATATGTACTAAACAACAAAGGTAAAACAACTGAAAATACGCCTTATATTGTAGTTTCTTCAAAGTAGCAACCTTTTGCTGTGATCACTGCTTTGCACACACTCTGCATTCTCTTGATGAGCTTCAAGAGGTCGTCACCTGAAATGGTTTTCACTTCACAGGTTGCCCTGTCAGGTTAATAAGTGGCTTTCTTTCCTTATAAATAGTCATGAAAATAAAGGAAACTCAATGAATGAGAAGGTTGTGTCCAAACTTTTGGACACAAAAGTCATGTCATGTGTATATACACTGCTCAAAAAAATAAAGGGAACACTCAAATAACACATCCGAGATCTGAATGAATGAAATATTCTCATTGAATACTTTGTCCTGTACAAAGTTGAATGTGCTGACAACAAATCATTGTTGATTGTCAATCAGTGTTGCTTCCTTAGTGGACAGTTTGATTTCACTGAAGTTTGATGTACTTGGAGTTATATTGTGTTGTTTGGCAACACAGATGCATCAGTGCATGCGTCAAGCCCTTAGACAAAACTCTGTGTCGGTGCGTGTATTACTTTCAGCAAGTATAAGGAAGCGAAAGTGTCAATGGGACACATTTGCCAAAAGAATTCTTGATCTTTTACAGTACAGTGTCAATATGTCGACAGAAGACTGAAATGGATCAAACATGAAATATCTGTAATATAGAACCAAGCCCAGATTTTAGCATGGGCTTATCCGGACTGCAGCCTGGGGCCCCAGCTCTTCGGGGGCCCAAAAGATGCTTTATATTTTTGTAAATGAATGAGGTCAGAATGCCTTAATTTTATCACTGGCCAAGAGGATTTTGGCAGTGATGTTGAAAAAATATCTGATTTGTTCTGATCACCAAATAAAAGATTTGACCAGAAGGCTGAATACATTCCAGCATATCTGTTTTCTTTAATCCTTTTGACTTTTCTTATGGAACATACTGGGCTGATTAACAGCTGCTAAACGCTAGAGCCACGACATGGCTTTAGCGTTTGGAAGGTGTGAGGAGCTGTTAGGTTCCAATATTTAATTCAAACATTAAGGTTCATATCGACCAGACTGGGATTGGTTTTCTGCTTTCCAGTAGGATTCATCTGTGCAGAGAGCTGCTGATGTGGAAGAGACTGATCTTTACTTAGACTTGCTCAATATGACAAAATGTTCCAGTTTATGATCTAATATTACATGACATGGGTTTCACCTCACAGTTATTCAGCTTCTCATCAGTAAATGAGTTTGAGAAAAAGACTGCTCACACCTTTTTTAACAATGAAAGCTTAATTTTGCTGCCTTAGGTGAAGAATATGTAACTGTTACAAACATCTCAATGAGCAATGAAAACACCTAAAGGATAGATTGTGTCTGAGCTCGACTTCTGGATCCAGCTCTGTCTGTCAGTGGGAGGCATGAGCATAGTTCTGAGAGCAGAGCTTTGTGAAAACACTCGGACCTTCCAGCAGAAGGAATCCCGTCCTGGAGGTTAAAGAATGAAGCTTGTTATTGATAAGAGTGAAGCTGAAGCGAGTCAGACCTTGGCTGCTGTTGAAGCTGTAGTCAGGTGGTAAAGGTGCAGCGCTGAGACTCTCCAGGTGCTGCTGCAGGGTCTCCAGATCCTGACCCAAACCCGGTCTCTCAGATGTGAAGAGGCGGTTCTGTTCAACCACTTCACTGATTCGCTCCAGCAGCTGAGTCACTCTGGAACCAGATGGATATGAAACTTGGTCAGGTCCTGGTTCCAGTCAAACGTGGCAGTTTACAGTCTATACCCATCATGACATTCTTCACTTCTCGTTTGTCCTGTTAATATAATTACTTTGACCAGTCCTGCCAGGATTTCACAATTGTTTTTATGATTATTTGCAATCAAAATCACTCATCTTGTAGTGCTGTTTAAGAAATATTTGCAAAGAATTTTGCAGTAATTTTCCCCTACTCATGGAGAACAAAGGGATTCTACGGAGCCCCGAAGGAGAAATGAGGAATTTTTTTTGCTTTACCTTGCAAAACTTTTGCGTTCCCTCGCAATACTGTACTGATCAGTTATGCGGCATAATTGAATACTGTAAGCTTTTCTTACGTTGGCCGTTGTACTTTCTGCTTTAATATAAGGTTATGTGAGGTTTTTCAATTAATGTTAATATTTCTTTGTGAAATATCTGAAGTTTTATATCTTTTTCTTTAGAACAGAAAGGCACCAAAAACCTATGATATGAACAGAAACGTTCTGTAAGTAGGAAATAAATAAAAAATACTTCCTAATTTGGACTATTTCTGAGTTATTATCGCAAAAATATTGCGAGGGAATGCAAAAGAAAAAAAATTCCCATGTCCCCTTGGGGGCTCCATAGGGTTCTGATGTGCTCTGTCCTTATGTTTAAGGGTAAATAAGACTTTTTGTTACTTATAATGATCAGGGATTAGTTGGGGGTCATCAGTCACTTAAACATGATGTTCATGACCTTTTTTGTAGAAAATCTGCAACAAAGTCACCTTAATGTGGAAAAATGCAGGGAACTGTTGATTTAACATGAATTTCCAAAATTGCAAAAAAAACTGGAAGAAGTGCTTTTGTCTTCACTGAAAAGAAGAGAAACTTACTATGGCATTTAAATTTATGTCTGAACATCAGCAGATGTCATAAAACCCAACTTTAACATTTCACTGTTTTCTGATGTTCAACCATTCGTGCAGCACACGAGGCTCCAGGAAGCCTGGACTTTATATTAACTTCATAATATGAGTCAGCTGCCTGACTCAACTAGAAGGTCAGTGCTGTTTGTATTGGATGGGAAATATCCAGTGTAAATAGCACTGGATGTTTTCTCACTGGCTTTCATGCCCAGTGTTTTATCTACGGCTGGAACTAAGGATTATTTTAGTATTTGATTATTTTATCAATCATTCTGATGACTAAAGAACAAAAAAATTGGCACATTCTGCATATTTTTCAATTAAGCATTTAAGCCTATTTTAGACAATATTAGCAATGCACTAAAACGCAAATAAACAAATTGATTCCTTTTTAAATCAGAAAATTAACATTTTATTTCCTAAGATACAATAACAGCATTAATTTAATGAATGCTTGATTAGACGCCTGACTGCTTAAGGAGGAACAGCTCACCCTGCTCTCTCTCGTCCTTCCTGATAACTCTGTCTGTTAATTATTTTTAAAGCGACAGTTTTTATAGTTATATTTCCATTATTGACATCTTAACTGGATTACTCCAAACCTAAGGACTGGGGGATTTTCTTACTTTTATTTTCACCTTACTTTTCTTTACCTCCAAGTTAAACCAGGGCAAAATGCCTCCGGCTGACCCCAAGGTCATGAGCAGCATTTTACAACCACTTCAGCCTATAGAAATGAACCACCTGAACTCAATCCAATGCTGCCTGGAACAAGTCTTCCAGCTTCTTTTCAGAGAAAATTAAAAAAATCAGAGGATTAATCTGCAAATCAACTTTAAAGCCAGAACCACTGCTGAACCCAAACAAAACAAATACAGGAAAAATGACCCACTTTCAATAACTTAATTACAAAACCCTAGAAGAAATTATAAGTCAATTAAGTTCAAGCTCCAGCTGTCTGGATGTCCTAGATCTATAACTCTAGAACATTTCTTTAAGAAAGTCCTGCCTGTTATTGCTGCTGATCTGATCCAAATAATAACTCATCACTCACATCAGGCGTTTCCCCCCAGGCTTTGAAAACAGCAGTTATCAAACCAATGCGAAAAAAGAACAATCTGGACAAATCACTACTGCAGAATTACAGGCCGACCTCTGACCTCTGACCTCCCATTCATCAGCAAAGTTATTGAAAAATCTGTGTGTAAACAACTAAATAGTTTCCTCATGATGACCAACTGCTTTGACTCTTTCCAATCTGGTTTTCGTGTTCATCACAGCACGGAGACTGGCCTAGTCAAAGTGTTCAATGATATTCATATAAATACGGACTGTGGGAGAACCACAGTGCTGGTTCTGTTGGACCTCAGTGCAGCTTTTGACATATTACTGAATTGACTGGAGAGTTGGGTCGGACTCTCCGGTTCGGTGCTCGACTGGTTTGATTCTTACATAAAGAACAGGGATTTCTTTGTTTCAATTGGAAACTTCTCATCAAAGAGGTCAAAGGTCACATGTGGGATACCCCAAGGTTCAGTCCTAGGACCCCTCTTATTCAATATTTATATTCTCCTACTAGCTCAGGTTATAACAGGAAATAATATCAGCTACCATAACTATGCAGATGATACTCAGCTCTACATTACGATGTCACCAGGTGACCTTTGACCCCATCCAATCACTGAATAAATGCTTAGAACAGATAAATGTGTGGATGTGCCAAAACTTTCTCCAGCTGAACAAAAACAAAACTGAAGTCATTATTTTTGGACCTAAAGAGGAACGATCTAGAGTTATAGATCTAGAGTCAATGCACAGCTTCAGTTATTACAACTAAAAACTAACGATCAGGCCCGAAACCTGGGAGTAGTGATGGACTCGGACTAGAACCTTCAGAGCCACATAAAGACAGTAACAAAATCGGCCTTCTATCACCTGAAGAACATCTCCAGGATTAGAGGACTAATGTCTCAGCCAGATCTAGAGAAACTCATCCATGCGTTTATCTTTAGTCGCATTGATTATTGTAACAGCGTCTTCACAGGCCTGTCCAACAAATCAATCCTCCAGCTGCAGTTGATCCAGAAGCTGCTGCTCATGTTCTCACTAGAACCAGGAAGATAGAGACATAACACCAGTTTTATGTCTCCCTGTAGCTCAAAGAATAGACTTTAAAATACTGTTGTCAGTTTATAAATCACCACAATACATTAAAGATCTGCTGTTGTTGTATCAACCTGCCAGACTCTCAGGTTCTGGTTCTGGTTCTGCTCTGCATCCCCAGAACCAGAACCAAAAGAGGAGAAGCAGCTTTCAGCATCTATGCACCAAACATTTGGAACAAACTTCCAGAAAACTGTAAAACAGCGGAAACCCTGACTTCCTTTAAATCTCAACTAAAAATGCACCTGTTTAGAAATGTATTTGAAATGTAATATGTAACAATGTACTTTTTATTCTATGTTGCATGACTTTGTGTTTTGTGTTTATGATGTAAAGCACTTTGAAATGCCTTGTTGCTGAAATGTGCTATACAAATAAAATTTGATTGATTGATTGATTGATTGATTGATTGATTGATTGATTGATTGATTGATTGATTGA
>VMRN01000106.1:360686-390576 GCA_010277015.1 Poeciliopsis turrubarensis | reverse complement strand
TGATTGATTGATTGATTGATTGATTGATTGATTGATTGATTGATTGACTGCAGCTAAAAACACTTCTAACATCAACATATGAAGAGCTCAAGCCTTTCTGCAGCACTAAATTATTATGTGATTATTTTGGGACTAACTGATTAATTATTGGATAGCAAAAGGTACTTAATAGCAGATTTTTTTTCTTCCTTACAGAATTGGAATCAGATGAAGCTAAAACTGCTGCTCGAGTTCTGGGTAGAACACACAAAGAAGGTTTTTCATTTTAAATGCAAAAAGTTGATTTTGGCTTCATTACTGCTCTGACTGTTTTGCTCTTTCAGCAAATGACCGGTTTATGTGTGTGACTCGAATGAATGATTACCGTATTTTCCGGACTGTAAGTCGCACCAGCCATAAAATGCAGGCACATACAGGGGGGTGGGGGAGGGGGCAACGGGGCTTGAGCCCCTGCCCCCTTTATCCTTGACGCCCTAGTGCCTTTTTTTATTTTTGTTTTTGAAAAAAAAAAATTTTTTATTTTTTATTTTTAATCTGTATGTCAGAAGGCCTGTTTGTGCCCCTCAGCAATAATATTTAGCTAAATATAATAATTTAGCAAAATCAACTAGTCTGGCTGCCCTCAGTCTAACAATGACTCAGTTCCTGCCTCCATGTTGTTCAGACTCCGGGTCCATGGTGATGAGGAGGGGCACTGATCTGTGCCTCTAACTATCAAATTATGGGCAAGAACATTTTTTATACACTGGTTTGTGAATAAAAACGTAGGTCTGATGTTGACTTAGAAAAACTGCGAGGACAATTTTCACAATTTTCATAATTTCATAATTGTCCTCGCAGCAAGAATGTCTGTCTTTATATCAGACATCCTGATATAAGACATGGTACCGACAGTCACCGCAAGTCGCAACGCAGCTCAAAGCCCCGATACCACCTGGTACCACCCGATACCACCTGGTACCACCCAATACCACCTGGTACCACTGGCTCTGCTTCTCCTTAACGTTTCTACCAGGTGGGTTAAAACCGCTGCTGACTGGATCTGGCTTGGGGGGGACGGCTGTGAATTTAGAGGTCACAAAATAAACATCAGAGAAAATACTGGAGCAATAATTAGAACCACAGCATAAAGCCAAACATGCCACAATTAAATGAATATCGGCGGGCTGGCATAGGGCCACCAGGGGATTCATGGTAGATTCCAGAGATGAGGATCGCAGCAGCTGTTCATGCAGGGCCGGCCCAAGGTAATATGGAGAGAACTCCCAAAGCCCCCAAACCCTTCCTACTAAGGACCTCAGCATCACTGACATGTTTAAATAAGGTGAATTCTGTGAGAGGGAGACCAGGTTTATTGTTGGAATTTAAAATCAATCAATGGTTATTTGCTGTGATGTATTTGTGAACAAACCCAACAATGATTGCACCATATTGTAGCCATGGTAACACAACAATCAAACTATCAAGATGATTCTTTAAACTTTTACATAGTAAACTTCCTAATTAAATCCTAAATGTACTATTAATTTTTCTCAGCTGAATGCATTAAATCAAATTTAATAACATTGTCATTCTCTATAAATTATGCTACAGGTGTTGGATGCTGGAGTTGTAGGGAGCCGTTTTGTCCACCAGAGGGAACCACGAGGAGTCTTCTGGAGGAGGGTGGTCCCCTGCTCCCCCGCGCACCTGTGCGTTATTGGCCTCATCAATGCCTGCATAAGAGGAGCGGGTGGCCGGTTCTCCAGCGCCCAAGTGTTTACCGATTTTGGTACTCCGAGCCCTCTGAGCCTATTTATCTGAGAATTGGTTCATGTTCCCAGCTGATTCAAGTTTTTGTTATCTTCTCTGACCTCTTGCAGGTTTCCTCTCATCGAGTTTGCCTGCTCCAAACCTAGGATCCTCTGTTGTTGATTTCCCAGCACAGCATCTGGAGAAGATCTGCTCCTGACCCCGCTGACGGCCTGACTTCCAGCCCGCCCTCCGACGTGTGATCAGTCACCCCTGATCCCTTCGGCCCTCAAAACCCGGACTGCACCCTCCTCTAGCACAAAGACCCAGGCTCCAGCATCCAACCTTTCCCTCCCTGGCGGATTCTCTTCATCTCACCCAGTAAGCCCGTTCCAGTTCTCATTTCACCTGTTCTCACTATCCACTGACCTCTCATCTCCCCCAGCCCTCAGATCACAGAAGATCCAGATCCAGTGGTCCCAGAGAGACATACTCAACCCCATCAACTATCCTGTCATAAAATACTTTTTTTTTTTATCTGATTCCTCCCTCTCTTGTCTGTGTTCTGCATGTGGGTTAAGCGAGTTGCGTCCAACATGACAACAGGTTTAGATCTATGGTCTGTTTTATAATTAAATCATTTCTAGAGAACCCTGAATGGCCCCTATGAGCAGCTACTGAGTTTTCTTTGCCTTGATTTCTCAGTCTTATATATCTAAGTCGCAGAGGTGCTAACATCAAACTATTATATGGCGTTAACCCCTTTGAGCTTTTTGGATCTATAAATCAGTCTGGAGCCAAGTTGTTGTAGAGGTTAAGAAGATATTATTAGGGCTTAATTAATAAAATGGCAGAAAGTTTGCTCATTTCATAACTTCATAATCAGCGACCTTCTCTCCTCTGGTCTGGGCTTAGTTGGTCTGTTCTCAGATCAATTCAGCTCTCCAGCTTTGTCAGCAGCAGAAACAGCAACAATATACCTGTTGGGGAAAATGTAGACTATATTTGCTTTGCATTGTCCCCGAATTATGGCATTGATATAGTATGAACCAATTAAATTCTTGATTGTTGCTGTGTTGTTGTACGGTGTTTTTGTTCAATGTGCCCCTTTTTTAAATTTGAGCCCCTGCCCCTTCAAAGGTCTCTGCACGGCACTGATAAAATGCATAATAAAGAAGAAAAATGCATATTTAAGTCGCTCTGGAGTAAAAGTCGCATTTTTGAGGGAAATTTATTTGATAAAATCCAACACCAAGAACAGACATGTCATCTTGAAAGGCAATAAAAATAGAATAGAGGCAACAACAGGCTGAATAATTGTACGGTATGCTAACGTTACGACACATGAACAACGAACTGGTATGTTAACATGTTAAGAGTTATTCAGATAACTATAGCATAAATAACATGCTGACAAGTTTACCAAACCATCCGTGTCTCCAAATCACTAAGCGCAATGAAATCTTCATCTTGGGTGTCGCTTGCAAACAACTCTGCTAACTCCAAAGGTAGAATAACACAGGCCTAGAGCGCCCTCTTGTGGTTTAGTGTGAAAATAAATTGTGATATGACATAATGATGTGTTCATTTCCACAGATAAGTCGCTCCGGAGTATAAATTGCATTCCTGGCCAAACTATGAAAAAAATTGCGACTTATAGTCTGGAAAATATGGTAATCCATTTCTAAATTAGTTGATGATCAATTCAATAATCAATCACAATTTATAGATTAATCATTTCAATCCTAGTTTTGTGATAAACCCACCTGTGTGGCGAAACCAAGCCACAAATTGGCAACATTTAAATCCTATTAGAATTTCACCTTTTCAATTCATTTAACAAATACCTTTATTATATCATGGTGGTTTTAACACCATGATATTTGGTGTTAAAATATCATGGTGTATACGGTACACCATGACAAAAAACATAACATGATCGTCACAGTAATTTGATTCAAGATAATATTTACATCTTTGACCTCATTATTAATATCATATGGTAACATCAAAACCCACACCTGTGGTTTCAGCATCAGACTGGTTCTTGAAATTAGTCATTGTCGGTATGGTTTTGCAACTGTTGGCAAGAACTCCATGTCTTATTGCTGCTTTTGGTGAAAGCTTTTCTGATAGTGGTACTTACTGCTAAAAGACAATCAAACACAAAGTGACTCAGGAATGTCTAAGAGCAAATCCTTTGCTTCTTTCTACTTACGTAGAATTGCTATACTGCAGGAATCCAAACTCATCCCTCTGCCCATCTGGACACAGCGACTGCATGATGGGAATGATGCCGGCTGAGGTGAGTGGCGCTGCACTGTAAAAAGCTTGGTGGAAGAAAGAAGCAAAAAAAAGATGGAGGAATAAAAAGAGGGAAAAGCCAGAGATATAGGAAGAAGTCATAAGAGTGGTAGACAAGAGGTGGTGAACAGTGTTAGAAAAAGATCAAGTAAAACTAGTCATATCGTGAAATGTTCCATTAGACAGTAATGAAAAAACAGATAGTTTCTGTGCTTGTGTTAGAAAGAAGGAAGTGGTGAGAGAGGCTCCTGCATGTCAGTGCTGCATTTACACACAATTTCTCATTGTTCAACATAAACAGCCTCCATTTTTCAGAAACATTGATGAAGCAGTTCTCAGCAGAAGTGAAGACCATCTGCATCCCCGGTAAAGATGTGCAAAGAGCAAAGGTCTCTTCCTGAGCTTCTTCAATAAGCTTTCTACAGATTTTAGGTCTTAGGCAGGAGGTTCAATAGTGTCTGGTGAACCATTTCTGTGTTGATTTGGTCATTTGTGTTAGATCATTATTCATCCTTAAAAACTACATATTTTTCAGTTCATCAAACTCTTACTTAAAAGCTCATACTACTTAAAAATGGTGCTGAGAGCCACATTTAGAACAATAAGGACTCATTGGCTGGAGGTGCCAGATCCCAAAGACAAGAAATTTCTTTGGGAAAAACAAATACGTCTCTCAGTCAAATAATAAATCCTTCACCCAGGACACAAACTGTTTGCACTGCTACAATCATGGAAACGGTACAGACACAGTGAACATCCACCTTGCTAAAAAACAGCTTTTTCTCCAAGAGCTGTGAAATCAGACACACTCTTACGCAGCTCTCTCAGGACTAATTAAGTCTTTATTACTCATTTATCACTGCAGGTACCACTCCAATTTCATTAGGTTCTAGAAATATAACAAATAAAAATCTTATGTCTGTCATTTTGTTAAAGGTTCTCACTATTGTCCCACATTTACTTTACAACAAAACTATTATCGCCTACAATATCAGGCTGATTAAATGTATGCTAACTAATGGTGAGATTTTTGCATAAGCTGCTGAAATATATAAAGCATGGCTTTTAACACATTTACTTAGGATGCCACTTGATGTGATGATACTGTATGTTACATAGTTAACCTTTCTACAGCTGATCTTTTACTTAACCTTCCTGTTACCTCGGCTCTCTCTCCGTCACTCTCTGTCTATGTCTCTCTTGGGTCCGTGTGACCCGAGGACAAGAGGAATAGGAGGAATCTAAATAAAAGCAGAACATGTAATTTTACTGACTTTTTTTTTAAATGACTTAACCTTAATAAATTGCAGAAACTATCAGCATGCTGACATGGGTCCTCTTTGACCATCCAGGTGGGAATTCAGGATAAGTACAGAAAATGAGTCCATCATCAGTAGAATAGAAAGATATTATGAGGTTTTCATCCTGCTGAGTGGAACAGAGTTAAACAGACTGGAGAGTAGGAAGCACACCACAGGATGGTACTGGAGCCAGCACTGGTCCATCAAAACACACTGCTGCTATAAACAGTCACATCAAAGTTGTTATTTAGAAAAGTGATGGAGAATATGATGTACAACAAATGTTCTCAGAGAGGAAGTTTGGTGGCCAGCAGTTTTTTAGACTGAGTTGGCGTTCTTGTTTCTGGACACAAAGTTTATTTCTACGTTTAGATGACTCAAACCATTCATGATAAAAACATAACGAATGGACAGTTAAAGCTGCCAGTCAGTGCATCTTTCTTGTAGTGTGGTGAGGATTTCTGAGTTCTGCAGTGAACCTCATCACTTTAGACTTCCTCCATGTAGGGCTGCACTCTGGTCTTTTACCTAAGTAGTGCAAAGACGGAAGTTGCTGTGTGAGGTGAGGAAGTTCATGCGCTGGCTCCTTAACCATCCTGACACCGAGATGAGACTCAGAGGGACCTGCAGTAATCAGAGCTGCTGCAGTCGGTCATTCAGCAAGCACAGACCAGCTTCAAGGCAAGACATCTTGTTTGTAGATTATCAAATAAAAAACAGCTTCTGCTGTGGTTAAAACATAAGAAAACATTTATTCAGTGTGAGCAACAGACACAATATTGTGTCTGTTTTCATATTTTTTTAAAGTTACTTCTGTGTTTGATTTATCGGCCTGATCCCAGATCCTTCACAGGAATAAAGGCGTCTGGATCACAAAGGAAACATCTGGAGCAAAAATAACAAATGGATCATGACAAGTACTTTAGAAGGATGTATGATTCTATTGCTAGTGATGAATTGGAGGTCTTCTCCCTCATCAGAAAGCTTTCAGTGCTAAACTTGGACAGTTTAGCACTGAAACTGAAACTGAAACTCCATGAGCCTGGTTGGCCAAACCAACCAGGCTCATGGAGATCCACAACCAATTAAAACATTGTGAGTGCTATTTTTAAAACTTTATAGCATTGCCCCTGAAACACCTGAGCCTCAACATTCACAAAATGTTGGCTTTGCTGAGGAATGACACGATCTCCCGTCTCTTCAGATCAGAGCTGAAGGTCGATGTGTCGCACAAAGCAGCAGCAGCCGGATCCGTCAGACAGTTCCTGAGTCTTTTATTAAACACTGCAGGTCTCAAAACATCAAGTGGGTGTACTGAATCTCACTCCAATCCCACTGAGAGACTGGCACGGGTCTTGGTGGGAAGTTCCTGATTGCCATTTAGTTGCTCATGTATGAACACTGAAGGCTGGAAACAGTTCTGACTGTCTGAGTTCAGACCAGGTGGGGACAGAAAATCCTCCCTGGTGCTCTCAGGCTAAACTGAAACTTCACACAAAGTTTGGACTTCTGTTGCTACTTTACACTTTTTAACTCACAAACAACAGTTTTTTTTTATGTTGCACTATAGACAAAAGCTTGCTGTGTTGCTGAATGACTGTTTTTTGCAAATTCAAGGTTCAACATTTAGTTCAAAGATACACAATGAGACAAAGGCACACAGGTAGAGGAAGATAGCACATCCTGATTCATGTGTCTCATCACTAGAGACAGTTTTCTGTTCATTATACACTTACACACTGCTCCATCCAACAGGTTGGGGACATGCATAGGAATGAAGAATAACCATGGACAGACAGAGAGAAACAAAAGAAGAATAGCAGACAGAGGGTAGAGGGAAGATGAAAAAACAAAAAAAGTGTATCAACTGGATGCTACTGTTCAACTGGTGTGAGCAACAGGGGGTGCTCTAGGGAACCAAAGCTAAAAAGAATCCGGTAAGAATTAATCAGAACAAAACTAAACTATTGAATAGGGTGGTGACAAGACATGTCACATCACTAAATTTCATACAACTGAAACCAGAAATGTAGCTACACTCTTTGAAGCTACATACCTCTTTTTTCTCATTGCCTGAGGACAATTCAGACCAAACTTCTCTATGCCAAAAGAAATCAGAAATCAAAATATCAGGAGGAAGACTGAATGGCTGCACCAGTCTGGCTCATCCTTGGTAATAATTTCCAGATACCAGACAGTGAAGCATCCATCAGGAGGAATGGGCCAGAATTCCAGCAAATTAATGGCAAAAACTCAAAAGGTTTGGTCCATGTTATACAGCTCTATAGTGTATAACTTACTGAGGAAGTGTACCTAAACTTCTGATTTTGAAGATATTCAGAAATAAATCTTGCATGTTATTTATCTAATTGGTGTAGTGTTTAATAAATACAAATAATCATGGAAATTTTAACTGATCTAAACGGTTTCATTTCAGACTGGGAGAAAGGTCATATGAAAACTTCTGGTTTCAACTGAAAGGAAACAATAAAAATATCAAATAAAAGACGTTTAGATGACGATGTGCTTACAGAACACATGATAAATACAACTGAACAGCAATATAGGTCAGTATAAAGGTAGAGAGTAAAAACCTGCAAGTAAAACTGTTTTCTGTACAGTCACACACACACACACACGCACACACGCACACCCACACACTACACATACTGTACATACAAAGATACCACACCTCTATAGTCCCACTCTACTGGAAGAAGGAAGAAGCAGCTTGCAGCTTGTTGACTGTGAGTCAGTGAGGACACAGAGCAAATAAATTCTCATTTCATCAGTCTGATGATGTCTGGAAGTTCTGAAATATCAATAACTTTGGAGAAGTAACTGTTGCTTGCCATCAATCTGAAAAGTTTATAAAACCAGAAAAACAAATTGAAATCCAGAATTTTTTGCCAAAAAGAATCGAAGGGAAAAACCTTGGAGACAGCTGCAGTTGACATGGGCTTGTATTGGGTTGGTTTGGATAATTTCTTTCCCTTAATCAATAAAATCAAATATTGAAAACTACTTGTGCCATTTGTTCTGCTTGTCCTTGTAAGACATGAACATTTAAGTCCATTAAAAAAGCAGAAACAGAAGAAATCCATCAGGGGGAAAAACTATTTCATAGGATTATCCAATCCTAAATGACATAATGCTAATGTTATCAGACATCAATTAGGACAATATGAAAAAAGTAAAGTTGACTACCAAAAGCAGACACAGCTTTTCATGAGCAGAAAACCTCATTAAAATTTTGCAAAATCAGAAGGCACTGCTTCTTTTATTCTGGATAAAGGTTTGTAGGATGCAACATTTTGTTACAATAAGACTCACAGTCGGCTGCACAGTGGCGCAGTGGGTAGCGCTGTTGCCTTGCAGCAAGAAGGTCCTGAGTTCAATTCCCGGCCCGGGGTCTTTCTGCACGGAGTTTGCATGTTCTCCCTGTGCATGCGTGGGTTCTCTCCGGGTTCTCCGGCTTCCTCCCACAGTCCAAAAACATGACTGTTAGGTTAATTGGTCTTTCCAAATTCTCCCTAGGTGTGAGTGTGTGTGTGTGTGGTTGTTTGTCCTGTTTGTCTCTGTGTTGCCCTGCGACAGACTGGCGACCTGTCCAGGGTGTACCCCGCCTCTCGCCCGGAACGCAGCTGGAGAAGCACCAGCACCTCCCTACCCCGTTAGGGAGAAGGGTCAGAAAATGGATGGATGGATGGAAGACTCACAGTCAAAGTGAAATAACAAGGGCTGGGACTTTTCCACATCCATTTTGATTAATTACATTGATTTTAATGTGTCACAATTTTTGAGGCAATCTGCAAACAGCAGCGATGAGTGACTAAGTCGATTCTGTTGGCTTCCTGGGGATTCATTCTGCTTCAGAAAGCAATCTGTTGGGACAACTACTGTTTTGTTCAAGTTGTGGTAAAAGGAGTTAGTCTGTCGGTGAAACTATCGCAGCCTGAAACAACATCATTTTTTTTTTTTATTAAAACAAGATGAATTGTGATGAATTATTTACAGATCTTGCAATTATTTTCATTAAAAAATTTTAAATATCTACATAGGTGTGCAGAGCCTATTTTATTGATGTATAGTTTTGTGATTCAATTCAAATTAATTAAAAACACAACCTGCAATTAAATCAATTAAAAACTTTAGTCGGAGTCCGACCAGGAGGAATGAGCCAACAACACATCTCAAACTGGTCACGCTGCTACAGTGAAAGAATCTCTGTTGACACAAGTGAACAAGGTTAACTAAAACTTTAACATCATGTCCATTGTCAAAACAAAGACCTTCAAAACAAAACAATGACATTTTGATGATTGCTCTTCTAAAGAAATTGGAATTTAATCAAATTGTCAATTAAAAATGTTGGATATTTTACCTAACACTTTCGCTGGACATTAATAAAGACACAGGGAGACAGTTAAATTTTCTTATGCAATCTTCCAATTGAATGGAGAACTCTGCCCAGAGACATCCCGTTATCTCTGTCGCCGGACCAGTTCTAATGTGCTTCTCTGCAACTGCATATTTTATTACATCGAGGCGTAGCTTAATTACAAACATTTGCATAGAAGGAGTGGCAAACACAATACACATTCTCAAGGTACTGTCTTTGCATCTCCTGAGTTTACAGTTGTTTGTTGTCTCTCTGGACCATAAAACTAGAGTTTCTTGAGACATCTAGCCTTTGATCCACTCTCCTGCTAGGCTTCAACTCTTTCCCCCTGGTTGGCATCTGTGGTCCCTTTGTCCTCCTGTCAGGGCAATGGTGACTGCAGGCATCCTGCTCCGTTCCCAGGATTCTCTGGTTCAGTTCCCGTCCCCCTCTGGGGTCGTAAAGTTCAGTTCCCGAGACTCTGGGTTGTATGCAAACCACCCATTCTTCCTACCAGGCTAACTGTCACCCTGGCCGTCCGTCTCCAATGAGACAAACTCATTGCTTCCTTTAAAGATAGTAGAAACACAGATCCCAGGGGAAAACAAAGGATTCTCAACCCTTATAGTATCCTAATCTTGAATATTTATATTTATCTAAAAACCTAACAAAAAACAAGAAAGGCTTATTTAATATTGACAGAAACTAACTGTTCAAGGGCCAGTAGCTGCATCTACAGGACGAATCCGAATCTAGCAAAAGCGTTGTCATAACTACAGAAGTTATTTAGTACTTTAGAAACTATACTGAGAAATCCATCACTAGCTTGATACACCAATTCTGTAAAATAATCCTAAAATGTCTTCTTTCCTTTTTAAATATTTACAGAATATTTATTTAGCAAATGATTCTAAAAAGGCAGCATATGCAATTTAAAGCATTCCAGACGTGGCACTGAGTCAGCAATAAGGACTGGGATAAAAATGGAAATCTGCTGGTGTTTCATAGAACTTCCCACCCTTGGCTGGGTGTCTTCCTCCAAATTAAACATGGAGGATTTGTCCTTGGGTACAGGTGAGCTTTCCTGGACAACAAACTGCTGCTGTTACACAAAGTTTTGCAAATGACATATTTAAAAATGCTGAGGAGTCTCTTTCCAGATATCTGTGTAAGCCGCTCAAACTTTTAGAGGATGCACATGAACACAGAGTTTACTGTAGTCTCCAACCTGCGTACCTTCCTTGACGGGGATCGCTGGTTTCTTCTGCCTCAGACCCAGGAGGATGAAGAAGAGGACTAGCGGGATGAAAATTTCAAATGCTAGCACCCACTGCAGAGGAGAAAAGACAGGAGATGAGAACCTTACTGAGTATCTGCTGATAAATGGGCATGGGGCAGGTCTGAGTTCAGCTCATTGCTCATATGAAATAAAACAGGAAGAACAAGACATATTCCTGTGTTAAATTCAAAGTGTGACTTTTTCTTGTCCTTTCTCTTTTCATAGAACAATAGAAAAAAAATCTGCAAGTACCTAAGAAAAAATATATCTCTTAAGTGGAGACAAAGCAGGATGCCAGAGCTGGCTGCAGAGATGCCAACAATAGGAACCAATCCAGAGGCTAACCCCAAACCTAACCCTACCCCTGGCACATTAGATGGTGAGATTTAAAATAAACAGGATAACCGACATTATCCGACATTATTTCTGGTCATGGGAACTTCAGCTCATGCCAACATGAACTCACACAAACCTGGAACTTTCCAGATATGCTTCAGCTGCACACAGACATTCATTTAATCCTGAATGTCATTTCTCCACTTCACTCTCCAAGAACTGGAGAAAAGTGGAGCATGATACCAGAGTCACATGAGGACACTGACCACTCTGCCTGACCCTGAATAGCCCTCTCTTGTTACATTGTTCATCCAGAATTGTGAGAACAATAAAGTCTTTTTGTCTCTGCTTTCAGCACCTGCCAGAGAGCATGCATGCGTGCACACACACACACACACACGCACACACACGCACACACACACACACACGCACACGCACGCACACACACACACACACACACACACGCACGAAAGAGAAAGTCAAACCAACAATTGTCTCTTGTCAAGTAACCACTGACAACCAAACCTGAATGATTCAAATAAAGATTACAGCACATAGTGCAAGCTTCAGCAATATACACCAGCTCAGAATATTATGAAAAACTTCAAGATTTTTTGTTAAAGAAAATGAAACATACAGTCTATCGTATATAGACTCAGTACACAAAGAGTGGAAGATTTCAAGCTTTTATTTCTTGTCATTTTAATGATTAGAGTTTACAAATCATGTCTCAAAAATTAGAATATTGTAAAAAAAAAAATAATAATAAGTAAAGCTATCTTATTCATAGAAAGTTGAGTGGAAGGGAAAAGTGTGGTAGGAAAAGTTGCACCAGCAACAGGAAGAACTGAAGTATTTGGGAAAGCTTCACAAGGTGTTAGAGCAGAGAGAGACACATGTCCCATTGCTCATATCTAGAAACTGAAGAACAAGCTGATCTCCATGCCACGCCACACTGATGCAGTAGTTCATGCAAACCAGTGCTAACTGCATCTAAATGACTACTTTTGTATTATAGACATTTGTCGGGAGTATGGGGTATCGGGACTCTTTGATACGGGCTGTCAGGCCCCTGTATAACCAGTGTCAGAGTCTGGTCGGCATTGCCAGCAGTAAGTCAGTCTCCTTTCCGGTGAGAGTTGGACTCCACCAAGCCTGCACTTTGTCACTGATTCTGTTCATTACTTTCATGGACAAAATTTCTAGGCACAGCCAAGGTATTGAGGGGATCCATTTTAGTGGCCTTGGAATTTCATCTCTGCTTTTTGCAGAGGATGTGGTCCTATTGGCTTCATCAGGTCAGGCTTTCACTGGAACTGTTAGAGTGTGAAGCAGCCGGGATGATGATCCATGTCTCCAAATCCGGGGCCATGGTCTCGAGCCAGAAAAGGGTAGAGCCTTCGCTGGGTTGGAGGGGTGTCCTGCTCTAAGAGGAGTTTAAGTATCTCATAAGCTTTGAGTCATGACTGAAAGAACAAGATCACGGACAGAAGCGGTTGAAATGAGTTTTCTTCGTAGGGTGACTGGGCTCTCCCTTAGAGATAGGGTGAGAAGCTCGGTCATCCGGGAGGGACTCAGAGTAGAGCCGCTGCTCCTCCAGTTGAGGTGGTTCAGGCATCTGGTTAGTATGCCTCCTGGAAGCCTCCCTGGTGAGGTGTTCCACCAGGAGGAGGCCCAGGAGAAGACCCAGAACACACTGGAGGGACGTTGTCACTTGGTTGGCCTGGGAAAGCCTTGGATTTCCCCCAGAGGAGATACCTCAAGTGGCTGGGGAGAGGGAAGTCTGGGTCTCTTTCCTTAAGCTGCTACCTTACCCTGGATAAGCGGGAGGAAAGTAAGCTGTAAAAATAGACAGTTGGATGGACATTTTCAATAAAAATTTACCTTGTTTTATTAATCTTATGTAATATTCTAATTATCTGCTACGGTAAATTTTGGATTTCCATTATCTGTAAACTATAATGCTCAAAATTTGAAAAAAAAAAAAAAAAAAGATAAAAGATAAAAGAAAAATAGACTTGAAGTATTCCATTATGTGTAATAAATGTATGTGTTTCACTTTTCTGTAGTGAGTATTAAAAATATTACTTTTTCATGAATGTTAATATTTGAAGTTGTTGTTTTAGATGTTGGTTTCAGATAATCCTCTTGGTTTTTTTTCTTTTGATTACAAACCCCACAAGTACAAGCAAACTGTAGAAAATGTATGATTTATTTTTAACTCTATCAAAGCCAATTTACTGACAATAAGTTTATGAAACAGATGTACATATACAGAATAATTTAACATTAAGTATGGACACCTTAACAGGGTTGTAATGTAATAAATTCATTTGAAGTAAATATTAAGAAACTTTAACTACATAACCCTAACTTTCCTGAATCATAACATGTATTGTATTTATTAAACATGTCTAGTCATTTTAAAAAATATTTTCAAATGATATAAATAGCTGTTTTCCAACTGTTTTGTTTTCCCTTACTCATTACATTTTCTATTGAAATGAACAATTATTACTAAAATATCTCAGAACGTGTTCATTATTAATTCCACAGCCACTATTTATTTTATTTCTGTTCAAATTGTCAACCCGTGGCGCGTGCGTTGCTCCAATTTACATGCCACTTCATACTTTTACCCGCACTTGGCCAGTGGCGGGTTCCAATTTCCACCCCTGCTGATATCAAACAAACCAATAAAATGTTTGCCATTTTTAGGCACTACTGATGTTGCATAGTTCCATTCACCACATTTATGTAGTATCATCCACAACAGACATTTACCAAAAAAGTGAATTTAATCTACTTATACAGACAAATCCCATGTCCAGTACATACATTCTATTTGTATTAAGTTACCAAACAATGCAGTCACATTAAGTTTGTTGTTTAAAAAACCCAGCAGATTGCATTGAGCTGCTGACTTGCATCACTCACTCATACTAGACGAGTGCTGGCAACAGTAGACAGACTTGCATTGCGTCATTGATTTTACACCAATCTCTCACATAGGTCATGCATGTCGTAAAAGTGGAGTAACAACCCTCTAACAGGAATAAATACAAATATAACTTTTGTATTCATAGATGCTGCAGTGTGCCTACACAAGATTTTTGGGTTCAATTTCCTTCAGATTGTTTGCAAACCTTCTATAGAGCAAGTTTCTGATTTGTGTTCATGTTTGATTCCATATTCTGTTTATTGAATCTTTGTACTGACATTATGAAGTGTCATAAAACACTTTCCATAAAAAGTGGTCCCTTGTAGTTCTACAAGGGACCACAAACAAATTCAAATTTAATTATTTAAAGATCCAGTTAAAAACAGTTAATGGACCTTCTTTGCAATAGAAGAACTCACTAACTTTCCAATTTAAGAATATATATGTATGTGTAAATATGCATATTTTATATATAACCACAGCTTCATAATGCATTTATTGCCTGTTTAATCATTTTGAAGACATGAGTTTTACCTTTCCAAGCCGTCCTCTCACAGCCATAAAACTAGTGAATCTGGAGTTTTTCCCCACTAATAGTAAAACCACTGAACGCTTTTCCACCAGACAGAACCACTTTGTCCTCTGGACGCAGGGTACATATGGCTGACAATAACAATAAGGCTGAGGACTTAAAAGTGTCATCAAGCTTTAGCACCAGCTATAAACAGTGAGAGTCCCAGTCCAGTGACTGTAGAGGAGAGGCTGCTGGCTGCAACACAACAGGCACTATATGCAGCATAATTACAGGCAGGATGGGGAAAAGGCTGTTCACTTATAAACTGAGAATGAAGGGATAATCTGTTTGCACCAAATCCATATCAAGACCAGAGAAGAACGCTGCACAATTGTGCCAAAAAGACTGCTAATCGGGTGCTGTGGTGGTGCAGGGATTAAGCACTACCCACAAAGAGGCCTTAGGCCTCAACGTGGCCATCGCAGGTTCGATTCTCGGCCTGGTGACCTTTGGCACGTCTTCCCTCTTCTCTCATTACTCACTTTCCTGTCAATTCACTATCAAACAAAGGCCACCAGAGCCAATAAAACCTTTAATAAAATAAAACACTACTACTGTCACATGGACTGCTTGTTATCAGAAACTATCAGTTTCTTTTAAGTCTGTGTTTGACAAAATAAATCTTATGGTAGTTGAAACCAATACAGCTAATTTGTATAATGCACCATCTCAGAAGGACAGGATGATATTACCATTAGAAAATTAAAAATAAGAATTTTGACACATTAATTTTGATGCATTGAATATTTTAACGCAATGAAAAAAATGCTATTAGGACTTTTTTTCTTTTTTTTTTTATATAAACATTCCCAGTCAGAACTTTTGTATTTGCATGTTTCTGATACACCCATGAAACAGACGCATCGATGGACAAGTAAGCCGATTCTGTTGGGGATTCATTTATGCTTCAAAACACGTTTTGTTGGGGCAACTATCGCTGTGTTCAAGTTGTGCTAAAAGCAGTTAGCCTATGAGAGAAGCTATTCCAGCCTAAAACACCATCTTAAAGTTAACCATGTAGTGGCACCACAGACAATGCAATTAATTAATTATAGACCCTGCAATGGACAGGATTAAAATTTCAACAAACTAGGTTAAACATTTGAGAGCAATGCCTAGAACTGGGGAGCTTTTACTCTAAGTATTGAACAAAAGACTCTTCTCTATCACATTACAGGAACTTTTGGTTACTGCTTCTCATTGGGTCCTGAACAACCAGCAAGATCATAAAACCATTACTATAGAACAGCCTTATTACACCATTTACCCAACACCACAAGGAAAGAAAGCTGCAGGGCTTTCCTTCATCTCCAAAATGTCCTCTGATTTTCAGTGTGATTTTTGTCCAAACAGGCCTGATACCTGCCAGGTCAGGTCATCTTCCAGCTGACGGCTCAGAGCCATTCCAGCCAAGAGCATAAAGGCAGCTCTTCCCTCTGGAGCTGAAGAGAAGTGTAGCGTGCAGCATACAGACACAATGAATGTCTTAGTGAAGTATTCAGCCGTCTCCATAACAAAGGGCCCGTACCACCGGAGCTGATGTATTATTAAGCAGACGTTCAGAAGTGGGCTGAGGCTGACATGACCGTTGTCTGCGATGAATGAGGCTGTGGGGGGAATAAATACACCGTGCTCCAAATTATTATGCAAGTGATATTTTCTCAGATGTTCTTAAATGGTCAATGCATATGATGGTCAGTATAATTTTCAAGTCATGAACTATTACAGTATAAATCAAATTTTACTGAACAAAGCTCCGCATGAGAACAGATTTTTTTCCAAAATAAAAAACTCAAAATGCACTGTTCCAAATTATTATGCACAGCAGATTTTCTAAACATTTATGGATTATAAAGAACTGCAAATGGCTATTCTTTGAATGTGCAGCATTAAGTGGTCACATGTACTAAAATCAAAAGCTTTTTCAATCAAAAACAACTTAACAGATCAAGTTACATATTAACATAGGACCTTCTTTAATATCACCTGCACAATTCTTGCATCCATTGAACTTGAGTTTGTGGAAAGTTTCTGCTTGAATTTCTTTGCAGGATGTCAGAATATCTTCCCAGAGCTGCTGTTTTGATATGAACTGCATTCCACCCTCAGATCTTCTGCTGGAGGAAACTCCAAAGGTTCTCAATAGGGTTGAGGTCAGAGGAGGATGGTGACACACCATGAGTTTCTCCCTTTTTATGCCCATAGCAGCCAAAGACACAGTGGTATTCCTTTTAGCATGATATGGTGCATTGTCATGCATGGAGATGATTTTGCTATTGAAGGTCAGGCTCTTCTTTCTGTGCCATGGGGAAAAAACGATCAGTCAAAAAGTACTTTATATATACTTCGCTGAGGTCATTTTCACACCTTCAGGGACTTCAGGGACTCTGAAGGGGCTGACCAGCTTGCTCACCCCCATGATTTCAGCCCAAAGCATGACTCTACCACCTCCTTGCTGACGTCACAGCCATGTTGGGATGTGGTGGCTGTCCACTACCAATCCACTACTGCATCCATCTTGACCATCCAGGGTTGCACACCTGTTCAGTCATCAGTGAACAAGTCTGTTATCCAAGAAAAAAGGCTAAAGGGTTCAGTGGGCAGCTCTTACTAATACCATATCAAAAAAATTGTTCAACTTACATTCACCTAGAACATATCCTTGTTGTTATTTCACATTAAAAATGAGCTCTCTCTTACTGGTTGCATTGTGGGCTCGTTAGGATATTCATGCTCTCGCACTGTTGCATTTAAATATGTGAAGTTATCTTTAAAATTCTTTTAGACACACTGCTAAAAGAATTGTTTGGGGCCCGAGAAGTGAAAAATCTGATGTTCAAAACAGTCCATGTTCACGTTCAGAATTGACCATAACTCCAGCACTTTCTGCTATTCAGTTTCAGATTTTCTGACTCCTCTCTGTTACATTACAGGAAATTATGGTTACCTCTTCTCAAAACAACCCAAAACAAGCTGCTCTGATCAGTTTCAGCCTGGTCCACTGCTTTCTCAATATTTACTCTATTTACAGCGATGTGGTTCGCTGTACAGCCACATTGCGTCATTGGTGCAATCCATTCCAGTACTTAGTATTCATGTTGATGCATTTTTTTCATCCAGTCAGAACTACTAGGCCCAAGAAGGCCCAGCAGGCATTCTATATCCTGCAGCAAATTAAGAAGAACAACATACCAAAGGAGCTACTGCTCATCTTCTACACAGATCAAATGAGACATTGTGTCTGTGACTGTGTGTGTTCTGCTCCTCAAAATGAAAGTTTGAAAACTGGTGAAAATTAAGAAGAATAGAGAATGAGCAAAACCCCAGCAGGAAGAAGTGTTTAAGTCAAGCCAGGTAGACTCATATGATAAAGGAAAGACAGACAGCAAGGATGGAGAAAACATAATGTTTGTTTTGTCTTTCATACATAAAAAAGAACAGTAGAAATCTGTTAGGTCTCAAAATATCCTGCATTACATCTAGTTGTTATAAAATATCACACACCTGCCTGAAGTTCAGCAGACAGTGAATCCAACATTTTTAAGAGATTAACAACAGATATCATGTTTCTCAAAAATTATTTTCTCTTCATCCCTGCTGAATCTGGAATGGGTTTTAGAAACTTTTTCCTGTTTTCAGTCACAAAAACTGATAGATCCCACCCACTCCAACAGATCTGGCCTACTTTTACTGGTTAACTTTATATCTTTTCTTGAAAAAGTTCCATTGTTTTTTTTTAAACTGGACCATTTTGTTTGTATGAAGTCTGTCACATTAAGAAATTAATCAATCAGGATCATTTAAAATGAGCTCAATAATTTTCATTCTGATTAATATGTTTGGAAGGGCAATTTTGTTAACAGAGACTTCATCAACCATTTTATTTATTGTTTAGGTTGGGTTTTTTATTTCTATTTCTATTATTTTTGGTTGTGTTTTATTTTGAATATTTAAACCATCTTCCTGTTAAGTGTGCTTTCACAAACTTTAAATTTCTTAAAATTAAAATTTAAAATTTTAATCTAAAATTTAATATTGCATTTTATGCAAGAGCGATCTTGCATTATTATGCCATGAATTAAAATGATCTCAAAATCAAAATATCGTTGTTTATCCCAATAATTACTGGGACAATTTATCACCTGGCAAAATATATAACCATGACAGGCAACTTGCCTTGGGAGAAGTTCTAGTTGTAAAACGTTTCACTTTAACTTAAATTTACCTGACCGGACATGAACTTGGTTAAGTACATAAACACATCTTCTCCAGCCCAAACACTGAAGATAGATCATTTATGTCATGCAAGTCAGCGCATCAGAATCTACAATGAGATCTGATCCAGTCTTTTGCATCAGAGAACAAGCCTTTCTAAAACCATTTTCATTAAATGTATCTTCATGGAGTGTAATTTTTTTTGTGATCAAATTTATATTATTCTTTGCATTTTAGTATAGATGTTCATATGTACCTTGCAGAAGCACAAGGTGCTGAACAAGAATATATACATCTGTACACACGGTAAAATAAAAACAAAACAAAAAACAACAACATAGAAAACGGAAAAAATGGGGAAAGGGAAAAAACAAAAAAACAAGAAGGGAAAAAAAGGAACAAAATCATAACCTCCTGATAAAACCCGACTCCAATAGCTTCAGAGCCTGTTCACATCTTATATCTGAAATGCATGAAGAGTCTCTAGAAGCAAGCTTCATGCCTCAACAGAAGATTGTTTGGCTCTGATAACTCTCACTCTAGAGAGTTCTAGATAAGCAATGTCCAAATATTTCAAAATTTATGTCAAGACAGTGAGTACGGAGGTTTCCAACGTGTTGCCACTGGTTGTTTTTTTTTTTGCCAACTTCTTGCCTCCAGTGTCAGCTCCGATTTTGGCAAGTCATTCAAAATTATTGTACCAGGTGAGTAAAGCAATCTGATCCCAAACATTTTAGATAAATTAAAGGCAATCATCGTCCAAAATTTGGCCACTGGTGCACGATCCCAAAACATATGAAAAACAAAACAAAAAACTAGTCTCTCTGGAAGAACAGTGAGCACAACTGGGATCATTAAAAATCTTCATCAAATGAAGTTTTCTGGGAGTTAAATATACTCTATGTATAACGTTGAAACGAATTTGCTTATTGTCAGGATTTCTAGATGTCAAGCTCACATTAGTTCACGCTTCATTCCAATCAAATGACTGCTTCATACCTGGGGTGTCTTTTTTCCATCTCAATTCTAATACCAGAGGTTCGCTACAGCAAACCAATATAGTCCTGAAACAAATCCAGCTGTAAATTTAACAGCATTGAGCAGTTTTTAAGTGGGTGTGTTGTGAGAGGGCCCTGCAAAAGAACACCACTTAATTTTTAAGAAAATCTTAACTCCAAGTAGAAGAAAAAGGAGGTAACTGGCACGTCAAACTTCTTGCATCCCTAAATGTCACCAAGTATGTGAATATTTTTCCTTTCCCTGATGGGAAAATGAATAGGGTGACCACCAATCAACAACTTGTCATTATTAAATATTGGAAAATGTGGGCCAAATCCAGAAGAATAACCAGCTACTTTCTTTGCCTTTCACCATATAAACAGCAAATACTAAATTAAGGGACCAAAACTCAAACAGCATTGATGTATTGATATACTGCAATGTAAAATGCTAGCAAAGGAGTAGGGAGTCAGTAGACACTCCTCCATAGCTCACCATGAGACTCACACTTCAAGATGAAACCAGGATAAGACAGGCCTCGGAGTAAAGGACCATTTATAGAATTGAACTGTCTTTCTTGCGGCATTGTGGTGAGCTTAATGCAAGGTTGTCTACCACAACGACCTCGTTGTGGTAACAATAATAAACAAATTTTGTTACTGCTGATTCTAAATCACTGCAGTACCAAGGGGGCGGTGGTAGGGGAAGCACTGAGCTAATAAAGTTGACTCTGGGCAACATATTAATTTTAATTATGGCAAAGTGAATTTGGCAATCTGGACTATCTCTCAAGATAGTCCAGGTCTGCTACAACTTTGAATTCGAAAAATTGTTCTTTGATCATTTCTGTAAGACCAGATGTCCACCCCCAGATAAAATGTATAGTGACCAGAGCAGATGCATGAGTAGGGCCATTAATTATGGCCTGATTTAAAGGCACAAACGGTGATTTCTGTCAATTGATTTTGAAACTGGAGAACATACCATAATGCTCAAAGTTAAACAAAACATGTGGAATGCATGTACAGCATTGCTTAGATACAGTAAAACGTAATCCGCACATTGTGAAATATGATAGTGTGTATTGTCAATGGAGATTGGAGAGACTGTGGGTGAGCTGCGAATAGCCTGTGCAAATATTTGAGTCTTCAACCAAATTTGTTTCAGTTTCTGCTAAGTTTTCTGTCATGGGGGTGTGTGACAGTGTCAGCTGTCCACAAATGTTTCTCTGGTACATATGAGATGGAATAGGAATATCTCATTAGACACATTCTAAAGCACTGACTATGTGGTGGAAGAGCATCTGGGAACTCAACAGACTCAGAAGTGGTTTATGATTAGTCTACATTTGGAAATGAGATAATTACTGCACCTTTCACAAGCCCAGGTAAAACTCAATGTCATGTTCTGAGATTCTCTGTGTGTTTATTTGGAGTTTTGTCCTCTGTGCTCTTCGTGTTGTCCTGTCTTTCCCCCCCAACTTACTCCCAGGTGTGTCACAGCTCCTTGATTACCCTCTGTGTAGTTAATGCCACCTGTGTCCTCTGATCCTCATCGGGTCCTTGTCGTTTGTCTACCATGTGCGGTTGCTTCGTCCTTCATTTAACCTGTTACTACTGGTGTTGAGTCCTGGCTTCCGCTCAGCCGTTTTTTTGGACTGTTTTTGGATTCTGTTTGGACTGTGTATTTTGGAATTTGTCTTCATTAAACATCATTTTCTTATACCTGGGTTTCATAACCTCTGCCTCACCACCTCCATACCCCTACTTACGACACTCAAAGCTTCTTCTTCCACTTGTGCGTATCTCTGCTCAGTCTGTGTTAGAGATTGTGACCCATATGCAACAGGTCTCCATCCCTGACCCCATTTTTGAAGCAGTACACTCCCCAGACCATAACCCAGGGGTGGGCAGTCCTGGTCCTCGAGGGCCGGTGTCCTGCAACTCTTGGATGTCTCCCTGGTCCAACACAGCTGAATCAAATCGCTGAATCACCCCTAAATGCAGTCAAGTTCTCCAGAGTTCTGCTAATGACCTCATTATTTGACTCAGGTGTGTTGAAATAGAGAGACATCTAAAAGTTGCAGGAGACCGGCCCTCGAGGCCTGGAATTGCCCACCCCTGCCATAACCTGACGCATCTGCTGAAACTTTACATTCCAGATCCCTCAAAGGCTTGTCTTGCTCTGCTAACTGGGGAATAAACTTCCCCAGCTGGTTAACATTGCAAGGAAGCATCTTAGTTCACTCACATGTTTTGGTTTCTTCATCTTTCTCACAGCTTCTGTTTTATTTGGATCAGGACTAACTCCATCAATGGAGATAATGTGGCTCAAAAATGTTACACTCTGCTTTGAAAGATTGCATTTATCAATGTTCAGTGTAATACCGGCTTCTTGAATCTTTCCAAGAACGGTATGCAGACGAGCATCATGCTCCTCCTGTGTTCTCCCCCACCCTAACACATCATCCATGTGGGACACTACACCATCTAGTCCCTCTGTAACCTCTGTTACCATTCTGTTCTGGAAATGCTCAGGGCAGAAGCTATACCGAAGGGTAGCTGTTTAAAATAACATCCAAAAGGTGTAATGAAAGTTGTATATTTTGCAGTATCTTCAGTTAAAGGAATCTGCCAGAACCCCATATTAGCATCTAATTTACTGAAAATTTTTGCTCCTGCTAGCTTACTGAGCGTTTCATCTACAGAAGGAAGAATACACTTCTCTCTGCAAGCAGACTCGTTCAGCTTTGTGAGATCAACACATGTGCATACAGCCGCTGTCTTTTTGGAAACAATCACCATTCCTGAATACCACTCAGTTGGCTCAATTCTGCTGATCACACCCAAACTTTGCATATGGGACAATTCTTGCTTGACTTTGTTCATCAAAGGAAGTGGAATCCTTCTGGGTGTCTTTAATGAAAATGGTTGAGTTCCTGGTTTCAGTTTGATGGCATCAGGCTGTCTCATCTCTCCCAGACCACTGCAGAGATTTGGATAGCTAGTGTCTAATGTTTCAGCAGTTATCTCATTTAATCTAGCTACAAGCTCCAGCTTCTGAATGGCTGGTCTACCCAAAAATGCAGTTTCAGGTGTCTCATAATGTACACACTTTCCTGAATCTCCTTTTTTCATCAACGTCTCAGCAACCTCCACAATATCCAGTGCATTTCTCCCCTGTCCCAGCAGCTGCCTGGTGGCTTTTTTCAGAAGGAGGGGGACTCTTGTCTCTGTAGATGTCTTTGTACATGGCGCATGGCAGAACCGTAACATCAGCACCAGTATCAATCTTGAATGAGATGTTTCTGTTATTTAGAAACAAGCCTCCAAGGTTCATCTCCATTTGTAATGCTGCCTAAAAACAAAGAATCATCATCTTTTTCAACAGCATGTACAGTCTTGACCGTTCTACACACCCTCTGATAGTGTCCCTCTTTCCCACATAAATGACATTTTTCCCATTGGCTGGACAGTCATGTTTGGGATGGGATGGAGAGCTGCCACACTTATAACACTGAAAAATCTCCCTCATTATTTGTGCTAGTGTGCAACTTGGGTTGATATTTAACCTTTGCATGTTTAACACTGCTTTCGTACTCTCTGTCGACAGATTTTCCATTTTCTGTCTCTGATCTGGTATCACTTTGCAGATAGGATTGCTGTCGTTTCACCTCTTCACTATGTCTTGCCAAATTGATGGCCTTCTCTAGTGTCAAATCTGGGTCGCTGCATACGTTCAGATAACCTTTTATCCTGCAGTCCCACCACTAGTCTGTCACGAATCAGTTCATCATGTAGCACTCCATAACTGCACTGTTCTGCGAGCGCATACAGTGAAGTAACAAAGGCATCCACGGTTTCATACTCCTCTTGTTTGCGTATTTTAAACCTGGCTCGCTCATAAATGACATTTTTCTTGCATCCTGAGTAGAATGAGAAGTCTTTTAACGATGGTTTAAACATGTGTCAAATGTCCACCAAGCTTGTATTGTTGGAGCTCCTGAGATTAAACACGGTGGTCCCTATTGTCAATCCCACCCGTTCTGTACATACAGCTGTCCCAAACTGCATTGAAATGTGCACCTTGCACCAAATGAAAAGCTACAAGACAGATTAGTATTTAAAATAATAGTCATATATATTAATAATAGTTGTATTTAAAGTCATAGTTATAAATTCAGTTACCATATCACAAAAGTCAACATTATAAATGTTTAGGTCATAAACGGAAATGAATGCTATGTTTTTCCCATCTATACGAATCTTTGCAATAGTTATCATTTGCCCAAGAGTTAAGATAAAATTTTAGTTTACTTTTACACAAAGCCATTACCCCCTTACATTTATTGCTGCAGAAGAAGTTGCAAAACAGTGATAACATTTATAGGCTAATCGACCAGCATCTTTGTGCACCAAATGTCATTCCTGAATCATAGCAAAATCTATGTCTTTCTCACGGAGAAACTCTAATACAGTTTAGCCTTTGCATGCTTAACACTGCTTTTGTACTCCCTGTGTGAAGTATGTTAAGACCCCTGGCACTGATTGAGATCAGACTAAGAACCGTCATGTGATAAAATATATGATAAAATAAAAAATGAGTTGACCCAGCAGTAAAAAGAGACAATTGGATCTGTTAAAATAAGAATTTAAAAAAATAATCACAGAACAAAGGAAGAACTATTTACAGAAAGAAACACCCAAAAATTAAGGGAACAAAGGAAGGAATTGTGAAAATCATCTGCAGATGACTGGGGGAGGGGGAGGGTCAAGGGAAGAGGGGCATCATGGGGCAAGGCCAGAAGCAGTCAGAGATTCTTGAAGCCTTTCAAAACCTTCCTAGGATCTTCAAATCAGTGTTTCACCTCACTCAGGGTTGTAAATGAGAGTATAGCAAGACAATTAATACAAAACGGCATTTTGGTTAAGTGAGGCAGATGCTTGGACTCTGGAAACAAATGTCGCCGTTCCTGCGTAACCCTCAAAAAACCTTGATAGTACCTTATCTTGTGGTTCTGCCAGCGAACATCCCCTAACTATCTCGAGGGCCGTGTGACACGCTCCTTCTGCTGGAACCTCAGAAAGCGCACAATGGACTCCGGGGCTAGTTGGGAGCAGTAACTGATGAGCATGCTCTAAGTGTAGAGCATGCTCATCAGAATTTCAAGGAGAACCATAGTCAGGAACAATATGGCATATTTACCTTCAACACATTTCAGGAAGCCCAAAATACGTAGATTAAGTTGTCTTTCCAGGTCTTCGTATTCCGTCAACTTGGCGTTCAATTTAAATACTTCAGAAGCCAAAGTCAGGGGGGAGTCCCAGCGCTGCTTCTCCAATTCCTCCAGCATATCCACAGGACTCCACATTCTATTTAGCCTTATTTGCATGTCGCATAGCTTGGTCTCAAATGTTTCTACAGCTCGTCTCATTTCGGACAGGTCCTTCCTAATGTTTGCAAAAATATTTAGCTTGGTCACTCAAGATTTTAGTTTGATTGTTTGCCAGTTTCTGAAGAAGCTCATCCATTTTGAGAACGGAGGGGGATTCGTTCACGTCGTCCTGAGTTGGTGATCACTAGCTTTTAGGCTAGTAGTAGCCCTGGTACCTTACTGCTGTTGGGAGGCAGTAAGGTACCTCCCATGTCGAATCTGGAGATTCGACATGTCCACGCAGGATTTAAATTGTTAATCTGCAGTCCATAGAATTATGTAAAAAAAACAATAGAAAAAAACTATTGTATTAATGCAAAGGGGAGTTGGCAGTGCCGCGAGCTCCAGCCTCAGCAGTCACATGACACTGTAGAGGTTTTGAACCAATGTCACTGCGTATGACCAGAAATATGTTAAATACAACAAACATTTACTTGAAGTGTGATCTATTTCATAACATTTACCTTTATTGTTGACTCTGAAATGTTTAATTACACATTAAATGTTTAAAGATGGGCTCTTTCATCTAGTTTGCTTGTCACATTAAATGTTTATTGCAAAATGTCTAATTATATAATTGTTAAGTTTAATTACATAAAATGTTTATTTAAAAATATAATCTTTCATTGCATGTATGTTTATTACCTGAAATATTTTAGATATCAAATTTTTACTTAAAATGTGATTCATTTCTTCACCTGCTTACATGCAACTTGAAGTGCTTGAATAAAGTGTTTCATGAATGTTTACCACATTACATTATGAAATGAGAGAAAACAACCACTTCCAACTGTACACATATTTCAACACAAATGGTTCATTTCCCTCTTCAGAGTGTGCAGCCTTGCTGAGCTCCTAGAAACCTTCTGGTTTCCTCCTCTCCAACACGTTCCTCTTCTACAGCCTCCGCTGATGTGTTTTCATTGTTTACCTATTCTGGGGTAAATAAAAACACCGTCTCTGTAACTTGTTGACCCACCATGGTCTTGCTGTATCGCCTCTTTAATTGATATTCAGTGCTGGAACCCAGTCTGGATTAAGCTAACCCGTTTCATACGTCATTTTGCCTTGAAGAGGACATATCGGAACACACATCAGTATTAATACTGTAAATTTGATAACATTAGTAAAGTCGTTTACTTCACAATAATGGAATAACCTCAATGTCTACTGACAAAACTTGGACTATGCCACATAAAAAATATAAACCCGGCCTAAACAAGGTTGACCCACTTAAATGAACTCAACATAACTGAACATGAGTAATCCAGACAACATTATGACACCACACTAACAAAGGTAATTCAGACACTCACCGGAATGGACATGTCTGGAGCAAACTTGTAGATAACTCGGGATGTTCGAGAAAGTGATATCAGAACATCTCACCGCTGATACCCAGGCAATTCGTCTCCTTTTCATTAGCTCCAATATTTTAGCCCCCTTACGTTGTTTACGGGCAGGAAAACAGTGAAACAAACATCTGTTTTCTATCTTTTTACTCTTTCGGCCATTACACATCTATTAATATGTGACATCCAATAATTACATCACATTATTTGATGTTTGTACCAAGTTTCTACCATTGCTAAATCATTTTAAGAAACTTAAGATTCAAAATATCTGTGCAGTCGTTTATGTTTATGGCCCCTGAAGATAGCGCTCATATCCCTATGTCTGGAGCAGTGATGTCACGTTCCAAAGCTCTATAGATTCTGTCATTTAATGAGTCCTTTTCAACAAGCACCATGTCAGATGAGCAAGTACAGGCTGCAGGGAGACTGTCTATGTCAGGAAAGAGCCACTTGTTCTTGTGTCCTTTATTCATGTCCCCCTGAATTGACAGAACATCCACCAAGCTCTCCTGCAACCCATCGCTACAGATCCAAGAACAATTTGGGGCATGAATAATTTAAAAAGTCAATTTTTTTTTTAATTAACACCTATAAAGTAACCAGCAGTGCTGATATGGATGCAGACCTGGTACTGATTGCTTGGACTAAGTATTGAACTGCTCTAGCATCTGGGTATATGTAACGACAGACGGTCATAATGTTATGGAAACTGATGTAAAATACTCAAGCTGGTATGTTCAGTGTTGAACAAGTTATGATTACCGTCCTCAATGTCTGCTGGATAGTATCTTTTAACAAACAAATATTTGTTTTAGTGAGGCTATGTTGGATGAAAGACAGTTTTTGATTGTGAGAAGTTAAGAAGAATGAAGAAAAGCTGCCAGAACCTGATGCCTTATCTTAGGCAAACTTATCCAATCATCCATGACATCTGCCCCTATAAAAACTTTCAGAGACAATGTCACTGATATCTATTAGCCTGGAAAGGCTCCATTTTGTAACCCTTTCCTTTCAGTAGAAAGGATTATGAGATAGACTGTAGTGAAGAAAACAGGGAACTATCATGAACTGCTCCAGGTGTGGCCATCCTAAAAAATTACTCAATGTGTGCTTTGATAGCCCCATTGATTCTATTTAAATTAAAAAGTACTTTATGTATTCCAAAGAGAAAAAATTAAGATTATATTTTCACTATAAAAATATGAACATGAACCCCATTGTACAAGTTGATCGGCAAAGCACATTAGCATCCACCACAGTAGACTGCAAGTTGCCATGCCAACAAAGCTACCCACACTTTAGCTGTTTACACTGCCCTGGTGAAAAATAAATATTCTAAGTATTAATTTGGTTTTATTTTGTAACCAGGTTGCTTTGTATTGTAGACTTCTGCCCAGGTTCCTCTTGAAAATGAGATCCAGATCTCAACAGGGTTTACCTGGTTAAATTAAGAAAATTAAAAAATAAAAAAAATATATATTTTTTTTAAATGTTAAATTTTTAGCATAGTTGAAGCCGGACTAAGTCTTAGTCTTATCAAGAATACTGATAAGACTAATCATCAGTGTACTTGTAATATGTTATTTTGGAACAACAAATCTTGCGCTTAGTGTATTTTAATAGTGATTAAATTGTAAAAAAAAAAAAAATAAATAAAAAATCACAATTTAAAGTGTACTAAGTGAATTATCACATGCTTTTTTTGGAACAACTAAAGTTACAGTCTTGCTCACCATTATTGGCGCCCCTTTATGTTTTGCATATTTGAGTGAATCTTCAGAAATAAATAGAATTGTTCAAAACATATATCAGCAGGACAATTCAATTTGAGGTCCAAAGTAATTTAACAAAGACAATTACCATTTCAACATAAATATTTTAATTCCAAAGGACAAAACAGAACATTAGCATGTGCACTAATATTGACACCCCTCCTTAATATTTGGTTGCACAGCCTTTGGCAGCAATGACGGTCTCCATATGTTTCTTATATTCATCTATAAGGTTCTTGCACTTCTCGGGTGGGATTTTCTTCCACACTTCTTTTGCAATATGCTCTAGTTCTTGTACATTTGCAGGGTTTCTTTCTCCAATGGCAGATTTCAGCTCCACCCAAAGATTTTCAATAGGATTGAGATCAGGACTCATTACTGGCCATTAGGGTTAGGGTTAGGGTTAGGGTTAAAACAGTCCATTTTTTCCCTTTCAACCATGCCTGTGTGCTTTTGGAGGTGTGCTTTGGGTCGTTATGTTGCTGGAGGACCCAGGATCTTCGCCTCAAACCAAGTTTTCTTACACTTGGCAAGACATTTCACTCTAGAATTGCTTGATAATCTTCTGATTTCATGATGCCTGTGATACGGTCAAGACCTCCAATACCAGATGCCGCAAAACAGCCCCACAGGATTATAGATCCTCCACCATGCTTGACTATTGGTATGGTGTTCTTTTCTTTAAAGGCTTCATTGCGCCGTCTGTAAACATATTGTTTGTGTGAATTACTGAAAAGTCCTCAGACAGCTCCTTTGTCTTTATCATTGTAACATGTGAAGATGGACTAGCAGGTGGCTTTTAAAGCACCAATATGATCATTCATTGGTTAATTCATGTCACATGTGTGGAGGCAGTTCATCACAAGTGTTCTTTATTTGTGAATTGGGTTTTCATACTGATTTGCAGAAAAGGGTGTCAATACCATTGACATGGTAAACATTATGTTTTTCTTTGTTTTTCTCATGATGTTTATCTTTTTAATTTTTTTTTTCTATTTGCTGTTCTGCATCAAGCACAAGCTATCATCAGTAAAATGTTGTTTCACTTGATAAATTTCCTTCAGGAAATATTCCATTATATGAATTTAAATTTCATGAGTGCCAATAATGGTGAGAAGTACAGTAAGTGTGTTTAAAGTTGTAATGTCAAAATTGGTATCCTTCCTATATATTTAAATGTAGTACACCTAACACTTAGTATACTTAAAATTTCTCCAATCAGGTTTTTTGCTGCCAATTCCAATCACCCATCAGGGCTCATCACTGGC
>VMRN01000106.1:339059-350585 GCA_010277015.1 Poeciliopsis turrubarensis | reverse complement strand
TGACTGACTGACTGACTGACTGACTGACTGACTGACTGACTGACTGAACAGTTTGATATATAAAGCTAGTGTAGTTGTATGTCCTGCTTTAATGTAAACTACAGTAACTGAGAAGGGGCAAAGCAGCTCTGTGTGTGAATATGATATTTGTATAATTCCAGCTCAGTTCACTCTGGGAGTGCTGTGGCAAGGTGATGATGGAAAAGACATGTGGTAGAGAAATCTGGGTTCATTGCAATCAACAAGACATTAAAGTTTCTTGTCTCCTAAAATTTTGCTTCCCCTTTTTAACTTTTTTTTTTTTTTTAAAAGATTCTTCCCTTAAAATATCCATCCATTTTCTAACATCCTTGTCTCTAGTGGGGTCGGGACCCTTAAAATAACAATTAATTGAAATTGAAGCCGTTTTACAAAATACAAATTTTTAATTAAGGGGTCTAATCAATCAACCATATATGAACAATTAAATGAATAAATAAATAATCATATGAGCTCAAAAACAAAGATATTTATTTTTCTCAATCTATTATTCTACTATCAGATCAGTTTTATTCTTTCCATCAATCTTTCCAGTATTTCAGGAACATCTGATCATTCATAGAACTTCTTTAAAAATGTGGGTACTGAGGTCTGTGCTGCTGCTTTGAAAACATTAAAAACACAACAAAAACAAATGAAGTTGAAGAAAATTGATCAAATGTAGAAATGTATTGAGGGATTATCAGTCGACATCACGTTCCATTGGCCACTCTACTGCACATGTCTTCAGAACACAGACAAGAGTACATTATTCTAACTATATAAACTATTTACAATTAGGCCAATCAAATAATTCACATTAACTTGCAGCCAGTGCAGATCACTTCTCTTTACCTGGTGCAACTCCCACACACAGCTTTGCCGTCTGCAGTTGTCAGGTTTTATTTTTAGCACATTGATTCTGTATCTTGGACTCCTCTTGCTCAAGCCACTGCATTTTTAAATTTTGAAGGCTTAATTTATCACCTGCTTTGATAGATGCAGCTACATCTTCATTTTCCCTCCAACTGTGACAAAACTAGGATGAAATGATTTTATTTATTTTACAAATCGATTATTGATTAATGTTTCATGGTTATGTTTCAAAAGCAACTCTGAACAGGTGGGTTTTTAGTCTAGATTTGAAGGCACTCAGTGTTTCTGCTGTTTTGCAGTTTTCTGGAAGTTTGTTCCAGATTTGTGGTGCATAGAAGCTGCATGCTTCTATGCACCACATAGAAGCATGCTTAGTTATGGTTCTGGATGCAGATTGTAACAGCCGTAATTATGTAGTGTCTCTTTAAGATACTGTAGTACTGCTAATGATGTCACAAGTAGGCGACACTGCCTCTCTATAGAAAAAGGAGGGAAGACGTGCTACAGCCGCTGAACATGTTAGCTTCCTAACTTTAGTAACGCTAAGATGTTTGAACTCTGCTCATTTTCATGTTTGATAATATAGCAGCCGTTCAACTGGACTTTGTAAGGTTGGTGAAGAGTGTTTATTAAAGGACAACACTGTGGAATTCCCAGTACCTGTGTGGTTGTGAGTGTTTGACCGTCTTGATGAGTCTGCCGCCTCCTCTCTTCCCTTAAACACAACCCAAGCGTTACAAGATGTAGCCCTATTTAATGTACTAAAGGACTAAATAGCATCTGGCATCAGAAAAACTAAATTTGTCTATTGGAGCTGTTGTCAGCCATCAATAAAACAGTACAAAAGAATAACTGTTTCAATATTATGTATTTTAAAGAAGGAAAATTAAGTAAACATTACCAGACACAAAACATATATGTAAACCAAAAAATAAAAAAAATACAATATAAACATTACTGCAGAAGATGTTTTATATAGATGTGCACAAAGAGTCCTTCACTTTCACCGCTGGTCAGCGGTGAAAGTTTAAATGTGTGTCTGACCGACACACATTTAAAAGTCCATGGTGTGTTTATCCAGATACTTGAGAGAAAATGTCCAAGCACGATTCATTTCCGATGAAAAGAGGAAAAGATGAATTGTGTGTCTATGTAGTGAGATGGAGGGGGAAATATTATGGACCATCAGCCTCCTCCAGACCAGTCTGAGTGAAATTCAGGTTCTCCTAGCTCCAGCCAGTTGTCAGAAACTCGCCATCCTTTAACCCTAGAAGGGTCACCTGGCCAAATCCATTTATAGATCAGTGCATGACAACTTCATGGCTTCAAGTCATGAAGTTGTGTTTGGGATCTGTTGCTCCTTTGTCTCCAGCTCTCCCCCCCACACCTGATTGGGAAAGGTGGAACAGGCCTGAAAAACCACTTCAGGTGCAGTGATTGGCTGAATACTCTGTGTGACTGACTGTCACTCTAACCAATAGAGCAGCAAAGGCAGGATTAAGGACCATCAGCCCAGTACCCTGGGTTACACAGAGCAGAAAAAGAACTAGAAGACCTGAGATGTCTGAAAGGTTGATACAACAGCAGATCTCTTTAAAACTGGGCGCTGTGCTCCATCTTCCTGGTTTTAGTCAGAATGGCAGCCACAGCATTCTGGATCATCTACAGCTGGATGATTGATTTTTTTTTAGGCAGATCTGTGAAGACGCTGCTGCAGTAATCAATCCGACTAAAGATAAACACATGGATGAGTTTCTCTACATCTAGCTGAGACATTAGACATTGTCTGGTCAGGGGATGGATGCTTTCTCCCAGAGTGGACCAGGCTCCTCCAGCTCCACCAAATCTGGAAGTAACGTCATGCTGTTACTTTTGGTTTGTGCATCACCCTCGCTAGAAAATGGAGACATCAGAATCAGAGATGCAAATATCAGGGTCCTTGCGTGCGTGTGCACAGGTGACCACACAGGCTGGGTACAGCCCCAGGTCTGAAGAATCTGAGGTTGTCTGATTCAAAGGCTTGTCTAAAACCGCCAGACTGGGAAGTACTAGACCTCCAGCAATGTCGTTCCCCATTAACATAGCCACACCATCTATGGGTAAATCTGGGCAAAAGCCACTGGGAAAAATCCTGTGACCAATTTTGGTTTTTTGTAGACTCTGTGGACTAGTCTAGGAGCGTAGCCCATCTCTATTCTCCTCAGAACAGAGTTGTAACCACAAGCACTCTCATTGAGAAAGGTAAAACATTTGTCAGAATGACTGACTGGGAACCTCCAGTGTCTCTTAAGATGCGTACTGGGTTTAAATCAGAGGGATCATCAGTCAGGGAGATTAGACCTTTGAAAATGAAACATGGATCTGGTAATTTGTCACCACAAACCAGCGCTCCTATTACGGGATTCTTTTTTCTCAAAACCAACACCTTTAGTTTGTTGTGAATTTGGCTGCGTTTTGCGTTTTAAAGCTAAACAATCAGCAATGACATGTCCAGGTTTATGACAGTAAAAACATTCATGGCTTTCTTTTGGAATGATGTTTTTGATCATCTGGGACTGTGGCACAGAGCTAACATTCGACTTTTCATTACCAACAAAAGATGACTTATGGGTAAGCACATACTCATCAGCAAGAACAGCAGCAGATGCTAGAGTGTTCACCTTCTGCTCATTCAAGTACACCACCAAATCAGGAATGCACTTTTTAAAGTCTTCCAACAATATTAGTTCACACAAATTGTCGTAATTGTTGACTTTGGATGCAGCACACCATTTATCAAAGAGAATGCCTTTCTCTCTGGCAAACTCAACGTGTTTGTCTAGCAGTTTTGTTTTACTGTCGAAACTTCTGTCTATAAGCTTCTGGGACCAACTCATAGGCTTGTAAGGCAGCTTTGACCCGATCATAATCTGCTGTCTTGTAAAGGAAGCGCTGCCAACACCTCTTGAGCTTTACCAGAAAACTTACATTGTAACAAGAGAAGCCAGGTTTCCCTAGGCCACTGCAAAGCCCCAGCAATGCATTCAAATGCTGCAAAGTATGAGTCAACCTCAGATTCTCTAAAACCCTAACCCTAAAAATGAAATAGCGGACATGGAGGTGGAACCTGGTGTGACAGGGGCAGAGGGCACTTGAGTCTGGGCCTCCAGCAATTTTTCGCAGTTTTATAGCTTTGTCAGTCTCTATTTCCAGCTTCCTGATCTCACGCTTCAGCTGAGCATTTCTGTCCTGGGCCGTTTCTTCAGCCTCCATTTGGAGACATGTCATAGACACCTTCAAACGAGCTCCCTCGTGTCCTTCTGAGCTCACAGAAGACAGTGGATCATAGCTAGGGAGCGGACAAGGTGTCTTCTCCCGGTTGCTACTGCTTCCTCCATTCTAGGACCAACTTTGAGATCCTCCAAAGACAAGGCCTTTTGGCTTGGCACTGCAGCAGCCTCAGGCAGATCAGGCTCCTTAATTACCCCAATTTCCACCATTGGTACTGGACTTACTGTGAATGTGCAGATTAATCTGATTTTTATTTATTTTTTCTTCTGTGCATATAAGGTGTGGGTCGGCAACCCGCAGCTCCAGAGCCGCATGAAGCTGTTTAGCGCCGCTCTAGTGACTCTCTGGAGCTTTTTCAAAAATGTTTGAAAATGGAAAAAGATGGAGTGGGAAATACATTTTTTGTTTTAATATGGTTTCTATTGGAGAACAAACATGACAATCATTCTTAACGTTTTCCAATGCTATGAAAATGTGTAGAAGAACTATTAAATTTCAGCATTTCTGTCAACGAAGGTTTGCATCACAGTCTGTAACGTTTCTTTCATCTGGGCGGGGCGCAAGGCAGGGGGCTGCAGTAAACAACCTGACGGGTGTGTGGTGGTGAGCTGCGGAGAGCAAAGGAGAAAGAGGAAAATGGCTGAGGAAAGATTCTACAATCCTTGGACCGAATCATTTACATTCACTACCAATGCGGAAGTGTTACCCGAATGTTTGCTCTGTAGCGAGAAGTTGTCAATTAATAAACCGTACTTTCGGAATATAGAAAGCACCTTACTGTAAGACACAACTACAAATAAAAAAATATATATATATATATATATATAAGTCGTTCCGGGTTATAAGCTGCATGGTTCAAAGCCTGGGGAAAATATAGCGACTCATCGTCCGAAAAATCCGGTAATGTGGAAAGACATTATCATCTTATTGCCTGATGTGGAGAAGCTGTTTAGTGATGTCTGTAAACAGAATTCACATTAAACGCCTAAGAACACAATTCTGCCAGAGGCATATATATTTAATATTAAAGTGGTCTGCCAATCCAGACCACCCCAGTCTGAATTGGCAGATTGTGGTGGTGGTACCCCTGTTTAAAAAGGGGGACCGGAGGGTGTGCTCCAATTATAGGGGGGCCACACTCTTAAGCTTCCCTGGCAAGGTCTATTCGGGGGTCCTGGAGAGGAGGGTCCGTCGGTTAGTCAAACCTTGGATTCAGGAAGAGCAGTGTGGTTTTCGTCCGTGACCCGATCCCGGTTAAGTGGACGAAAATGGATGGATGGATTAGTGAGTTTTGTCAGTATATATTTAGCGATATTATTGCGTTTTGTTGCTCAGGTCCGAGGATGGCTGCATGTCAAAAGAGAAGAGGATTTTGCTATGTTTTACAATTGCACTGTAAATTGCACAATTGCTTGGCGTTTGCACAGAAATCAAACTTAAAGTGTATTAATTTAATTTTATATACTTTACCTTTTCAAAAGGCAACTCCTTCATATTTATAACTGTAGGTTGCATTGTATTGCACTTAGTTTGTTGCCCAGATAAGCGGCATATTATGCACGTTCCGTTTCGTTGTTGTTTCGATCACAACTTAACGTAATTGTTTACAAAGATCGATCATCGTTATGCAAACTGCATTTGGGAGCAGGTTTTCCAAGTTCCAAAAGGAAAAAAAAGAGACCTTTTCCCTGTCGATCTTCATCATAAAAACGATATCATCCATATCTATCCATTTTCTGTCTCCAGCTACGTTCCTGGTGAGATGCAGGGTTCATCCTGGACAGGTCGCCAGCCTGTTGCAGGGCAACACAGAAACAGACAGAACAAACAACCATGCACACACACACTCACACCTAGGGAGAATTTGGAGAGACCAATTAGCCTGACAGTTGGGGCTGTGGGAAAGAATTCACGCATGCGCAGGGAGAACATGCAAACTCCATGCAAAAAGACCCCAGGCTGGGAATCGAACCCAGGACTTTCTTGCTGAAAGGCAACAGTGCTACCAACTGTGCAGCCTGACATCAAAAGTCTGATTTCCTTATTGCATTTCTTTGATTTTATCAATGCAACGAAACATAAACATTAATATTGTAACAGAAGGTAAACTTAAAGCATCATTGTACAACAGTCACATGGAGCGTCATTCCTTCCAGGACACGCAGCAGGAAAATAAACATTTAATCATGAATGCTAATTATGTATACCAGTGGTCCCCAAACTATGGCCTGCGGGCCGGATGCGGCCCGCCTCCACATTTGGTCCAGCCCCCTGAACAATACCAGAGTATTTTCATATATGTGCATTTGAATTTGATAAGTTGGATTTTTGTAATAAAATGTTCCTTAGTGATGAACTTTAGTCATTATTAATTATTAGTTAGTAACTATTTTATACATGCATATAATTGACATATCAGTCATATGCATGACATATAATGTATAACGACATATATGCGTAATATATAACAGACCCCAGAAGGGTCTGTTATATGTTGTATAACTGGCAACCCCCATCAAAAAATCTTAAACCCGCCTCTCTCAAAGAGGGAATAATGGCGAAAAGATTAGGTAAGAGAAAAATTGATTCAGAATGCAGGGCATTTAACCTGCAATGGACAAATGACAATTTTTTTGTCCAATGCAAAGAAAAGGTGGCGGTATTCAAAGAATGCAATCTGCGGAGACACTATGAATCCCATCATAAAGACAAGTATGATAGCTTGCAAGGCCAAAGGCAAGCAGACAAACTCTCAAAGCTAAAAAGCGGATTGTTCGCTCAGCAGAATACATTTGTACGCCAAGTTCAGCTGAACCAGTCATCTGTTCAGGCCAGCTTTCGAGTTGCTCAACTGATAGCAAGCAGCGGTAAACCTTTCACTGACGGAGAATTTGTCAAGAAATGCATGAGAGCTGTAGCGGAGGAGGTGTATCAAGAAGAAAGACGTCTTTAATGCCGTGAGTCTATCAGCCAGTACAATCACCAGACGCATTGAAGAAATCGGGGGTAATGTATATACCCAGCTGCAGCAGAAGGCAAAAGAGTTAGAATTTTTTTCGTTAGCACTGGATGAGAGCACGGACGTGCAGGACACCGTGCAGCTGCTCATTTTTATTCGTGGAGTTACTGCAAAATTTGAGATGTGCGAGGAGCTGGCAGCCCTCCAAAGTCTCAAAGGAACTACAACCAGGGAGGATATTTTTGGAAAAGTGTACCAAACCATGGAAGAGTTGGACCTGGACTGGTCAGAGCTGGCCAGCATCACAACTGACGGGGCTCCCAATATGGTGGGCATGTCTCGGGGTCTAATAGGACGCATGAACCGGGAGATTGAAGAACGAGGTCTCACCGCACCGCTACAAGTCCACTGCCTAATTCACCAGCAAGCACTGTGCTGCAAAGTGTTGACGTGAAATTCTGTCATGAAGGTTGTAGTGTCATGCATAAACTTCATCAGAGCAAAGGGTCTTAAACACAGGCAGTTCCAAGAATTCCTGTCTGAACTGGAGTCTGCGCACGGGGATGTGCTGTACTACACAGAGGTCCGATGGTTAAGCCGGGGCAGAGTTCTGAAGCGTTTTTACGAGCTGCTACCTGAAATTAACGCATTTCTTCATTCACAAAACAAAACTGTGCCAGAGCTGAAAGACCCAGAATGGAAATGGCATCTTGGATTTTTAACGGTCATGACAGAAATGCTGAACAGCTTTAACTTGCAGCTACAAGGCCAAGGGAAACTCATTTGTGAAATGTATTCCCACATCAAAGCATTTGAGGTGAAACAGCGATGTCTACAAGCTATTGGAACCTACAAAAAGATTATAAGGAAGGAACACAAGAACTTTGAGAGCCTACTCATATGAGCCATTTAAGTAAGAGATTCTGCTCTGACAACTAAGCTGAACTTGGACCTTTTAAGATTGTGCACAGCACAACAGAAAGTTTATGTTCCATGGACTTTTTTTATGTGGAGAACCCAGTGTATTATTTGGTTATTATTTATTTCATAAATAGTGTTATTTTTTTCCTGGCTTTTGTTCTGTGAAGAATCCAGAAAAGATTATTTGATTGTGCTTTTTGAAAAACAATAAATTTTTATGTTTAGGCACTCTTGCAATCGTCACACTTTTTCTGTTACAAACTGACCCCTGGCCCCCTATCAGAGAAGGGACAAGTTTTGTGGCCCTCACAGGAGAAAGTTTGGGGACCCCTGATGTATACACTTAGTCATTTTGATAATAGGCTAAAATAAACACTGAAAGCCTGTTTTGCCTTCATTATAAGCTTTATACAAAGCTTTTCATTTTTTGCGGTTCCAGACAGATTAGTTTTATTGTTTTTTGGTCCAACATGGCTCTTTCAACATTTTGGGTTGCTGACCCCTGATATAAGGAAATATATCTCATTGAGAGCTGCTGATCTTACTGTGAACAAGTAGCAAGTAATCTGATGTTTGGGCCATTTTCTCTCATCATTTATTGACTCACCTGCATTTAATGCGTCACAATAATGAGGGCTTCTCATTCACTAATGTCAATTTAGTAACATAACTTATTTTGTGATAAATTTAGTCCACTAACACGCTAGCTAATGTTAAATAACCATGGTAACCAGTGAGTGTTCATACACTGGCCCAGCTCTTTCTGAAGTCAAGGTCTGCACACATTTGCTGTGTTTACAAGTAATTCCTCTATACAAAAGAACATAAATAACATGGATAGCCTACATTATAAATGCTAAAGTTATGACTTTTTTGCTTTGACCTAACATGTAAACTCACATTTTAAACAACCTACTGAAAGATCTTGTGTATTTTAAAAGCGACTAAACACGGAATTTTCTAGATACAAATTCAGAGAAATGGTTTATTGTGGAGCCTATTGGTGCAGAGCAGACACCATGCTTTCTGTTTGAATCCACACCTTTTCCAAACCATGAATCTATTTCTTATTTTTATAAAGGTGCTGCTGCTTTCTGAATTAAATTGGAAGAACTTTGTTGTTTAGTTTGTTTTGGGTTTTTATTGGTTTAGGATGTTTCTTTGCAAATTATCAGTGTGAACAACACCATCTGCAATCTACTGGTAATTGTTGTGCAGTGCTTATGATGCATGGAACATGACTTCCTGTTTGTCTCAAATACATTCAGAAATATTTTTCTGCCCATCCTGACATTTATTTTATGAGGAATTATTCATGTACTTAACAAGCATCTCTTCATAATCAGACACTTTTTTCCCTGAAACAAGTCAAACTGTCATAATGGGAAGTGAGATTCAAGCCCATATGCAGAACACAACACTAGGGAGCAGTGAATGAAGATGTAATTAATTTATTAGGGAAAAAACAAAAACACAGGAACTGGGAATGGAGACTCGGGTCTCGTCCACGGGAAGGGAAAAGGATTCAGGAAGCAACCGGTTCACTAGGGAAATAGAGCAGGTAGGTGAGTTCGAGGGTCGTAGGAAAATGGAGTGTGGCTAACACTGGACCGGTCTTACTTGTTTAAGGTCAGGCAGAGGCTTGGGGCGGGTAGCTGCAAGGTCCAGGGTCCGGTTTCTCTGTGGGTCTGGGTGGATCGTGTGCGTGTCGGCTGCATTGGAGGACGGACAGGTAGGCTCGAGATCAGCGAGGAGCGAGGAGCGGAGCATCTGCCAGCCAAGAGAATCCAAGGAGGGCTGGTAATCACACGGAGGAGGTGAGTCTGGAAACTCGGACTACACCTGGGTAACTTCCACGGCGTCACGAGGAGATAGCTGGTTGAGAAGCCCGGAGGGATCGGTGTTGTGAGGATCTAAGGCGACACAGGGGATCACCTGAGGAGAGGTGAATCAACAAAGAGAATCACTGACGGGTACTACGGCTAAAACACAGAGTACAAACGCGAGGAGGCTCGGAGGTACCATAAACTGGGGAACACTCAGGCGCCGAAGGACTGGCAGACCGCTCCTCAAGAACCTGTCGCTGATGAGCTCAATTCGAGACCGGTGTGGTGGGTGACGTCATCCACGCCCTCCGACAAACTGATGGCGCCATCTGGTTGGGGAACAGAGGTGGTGCACGTACACACAACCCCTACAGCGAGAACCTAAGAACTCTAGACCCTGACACAAACACTTCTATATAAATATCTTTTATGCATATTTATTTAGTGCTTTTCAGTGATATTTGCCGTATAAAACAAACTGTTTTGAGGGCAATAACTAAAAAAAAACTGAAATTCACCTCTTATTTTTTTGTTCTGTATTCTAAGCTAAGTGGTGCATGTCAGTCTGCACATTCTGAAGCTTTTAATCCTTTGCTTGTTGTCAGAAATGCTCTTCTCTGTCAGCCGGTTTATTCCTGGGATGTTCGTGCTGTTTCTAAAGGTGCTTTTCCTCTAACCTGTTCGGTTCGCCTCGGCCAGATTAGTTTTCCATCAGAAGATCCGGCTCGGCTCAGCCCATCTGTTCTCAGATTTTAGTACCTACTTCAGGGGTAGTACTATCAGGACCGACCGAGGTACTGCACCAAAACCGTTTGACAGCTGACCTCATCTATGGATTAACTGGCGATTTACGTCACTGCCAACTCCAAAACAACCTTTAGCATTTAGAATTTAACGTTAGATGTGGGCAACGGACATGCTATCAGAGAGCTGTATAGAGGAGTTTAATTATGAGACGAGCCAGGAGCAGGAACCTATGCAGTAACTGTTTGCAGCAGAAAGACTGTGAATTAGCAGCGCTGTTAGCACCTGGTTTCTCTGACATACGGACAGTAGCTAATAAAGAAGAGATAAATGGTGCAGCTCTGATCAGCTTTCTAATGGAGCTGCTGTTTTGAGTCAACTGTTAAAACACTGGAGCTACATAATATTAACTTATGATGTGGAGTTTATTTTTCATTTGATTTAAAAAATAAAACAATTTATGCATGGCTATTGGTTTAGATCTTTTGACTACATTGTCTAAATCCAAAAGGTTGCAATTATATTTACATGCATAACAAAATAATCGTCTGATATGGGCCTTCATCATGATGTTTGGGCCAGCAATGAATTTCTATAAGACAAAGTTAAATATCTGGGATAATTTTAGTTATCAGAACCAGAACCTCGAGGTTTTCCAATACTGCAAAACTCAGCAGAGAGTTGAACACAGCTGCTGCTGCTCAAGTCCCACCCACAATAGTGAGGAACGGACCGTATGACAGAAAAGTTCATTACTTGGGGTAGAACCAAACCACACATTAACCAGTTGGTGCGTGAATTACCAGTGAAAAAGCACCTTAAGAGTTTATGCTTCTGCTGTCCCTGTGCATGATTGTTGTTAGGGCTGCTTTTAGTTTTTTTTTTTTTTTTTTTTTTTTTTTTTTTTTTTTT
>VMRN01000106.1:319200-338959 GCA_010277015.1 Poeciliopsis turrubarensis | reverse complement strand
TTTTAGTTTTTTTTTTTTTTTTTTTTTTTTTTTTTTCCTTTTTGTTCAGAGGAATGGAGAGTATTTTTAGCAAGTCTACCTGCTGATATCCGACTCAGGAAAGGCACAGGAGATACTCTGATAAGCTTCTGTTTTAATTATAGTAGCAGATGAGTCATTTCTGCCTGAGTCTGGCCTCATTAAATCTGTCCACAGAATTGATGACAGAAGCAGAACGAGCTAGTCAGCACTCAGCTAAGATGGCGTCGGTCTCACATACTGGACTATACTCTCATACACCAGGGTGTTCAGAAAGCAGAGGCAGGTCCTGTAGAGATTCTCATGTTCCAAAAAAGCGTTTTATAAAATACATTAAATTAGACATTTGAAATAATACGGACACATTTTATACTCAAGGAAATCGTCTCAATGAGAGGTTTCAGTAAAAGTTCTGCTTCTGTGAAAGATATTGCTGCTAACCAAAGCAGAGTTCAGCCTCTGTTGGATGGATTCCATTTTAATTTTAAGATTAACTTTCCCCTACTTCATAATTTCCCACACAGATCTTGGTTACACAAGATTAAATTTGAATCAGTCAGCCATGATAACTCAACGTCTCTGCTGCCCTATTGAAAAAAAAAAAGTACTTTAGTATATTTCAAACATACTTACATTTGCGTAAGTACATTTTAAGTAGAGGTGTGCTGATCAATCGACCACCAATCATAGTTGGTCGACTTCTTTAAAAAAGTGTATAATGGGTGATCGTCGATCAGTGTCTCTTGTTGCCGATCACCAAAACCGATCACCTATAGCTCAATTTAGAGCCTGTTTGTACAGCTTATCTCCTCCTTCGCAACAAATCCTAAGCCATGAGGTGTGAGACTGTAATGCTCTGAAAGTGAATGGGGAAGTTTGCGTGGTGCGACGGAAAAATACCTCAGGTGAGACACGTCAAAATGCATCAAAATTGAAAAAACAAGCACTTAGCAGAGTTTGGCTAAATGACTCAATGCAAAAAAAAAAAAAAGAAATCCGGAGCGGCGAGACAGCCGGTAAAGCAGTGGACAACTACCTGGATTTTAGCAACGGCTTACCAGGGCTGCAGCCCGGGGCCCCGGCACTTTGGGGCCCCCGAAAGATGCTTTGTATTTTTGTGAATAAATAAGGTCAGAATGCCTTAATTTTATTTATTTATTTTTATTTATTTAGGATTTTGGCGGTGTTGTTGAAAAAATATCTCATCTGTTCTGGTAAATGTTCGTCATGAATGCTTGATTATCATTGGTCCAAGTTGGACACTTCTTACACATTCGGACGGAGAATCAGGGAGTCATTTCTCACGATGGTGGACAACAGAATGAATCACAGTGGAGCGCAGGAACGAAAGAAAAAGAAGAGCACGACCGAGAAGTGATGAATAAAATATCCCTACAAACACCAAAACAGAAAACAATGAGCTGATCTACAACTCAGCATCAGTGATCCTTGAGATGCTTGGCTGTAAGAGCAACCATGAGACCCAATACCCACCATGGAAAAGAGGTTAGAGGCTAAAATCAAGGTAAAAAGGAGGGAAGTGAACCAGAAATCAGAGCTCCGCAAGGGTACAATGACCAGAAAGTACAGGCAGATGCCCATACCTGAAGCACTCAAAACTGCCAAACAGAGACTCCAAGCCTTGGCCAGCCGCCTAAAGAGATATACAAGGGAGAATGAATCCAGAAGGATTAACCGGCTCTTCTCCACTCAACCAGCTAAGGTGTACTCTCAATGGCAGGGTAATAACAACAGAGCAGACCCACCAAGGCTGAAGACTGAACAATACTGGAAAGGCATATGGGAAAGGGAGGCGTCCCACAACAGCAATGCACAGTGGTTGATCTTTCTATGAGAGGACCATAGAAACCTCCCTGAGCAAGCCCCGGTAACCATCACTGTGACAGATGTCCAAGAAAGAGTCTCAGATATGAAAAACTGGACAGCGCCAGGGCCTGACATGATCCATGCCTACTGGCTAAAGAAACTCACTGCCCTCCATGAGCGACTGGCAGGCCAAATGAACCAGCTGCTACAAAGTGGGACTCACCCTGAATGGTTAACTGAAGGGCGGACAATCCTAATCCAGAAGGATCCATCAAAGGGTCCAGTCCCACCCAACTACCGACCAATAACCTGCCTCTCCACAAGCTCATGTCAGGCATCATAGCAGCCAAGATAAGCAAACACATGGATAAACACATGAGGACAGCACAGAAGGGTATCAGTGTAAATAGTAGAGGAGCCAAACACCAACTCCTTGTGTTTGGCTCCTCAGTTGCCAGTTGCCTGAGACTGCAAAACCCGACACACCAACCTGTGCATGGCTTGGATTGATTACAAGAAAGCCTATGACTCAATGCCGCATACTTGGATCATTGAATGCTTACAGATGTATAACATCAACAGGACTCTAAGAGCCTTCATTGCAAACTCGATGGGGCTGTGGAAAACCACCCTTGAAGCCAACTGCAAACCACTTGCACAAGTGTCCATCAAATGTGGCATATACCAAGGAGATGCTCTGTCCCCGCTACTGTTCTGCGTAGGCCTGAACTCCCTCAGCCAAATTATCAACAAGACTGGCTACGGATATCGACTCAAAAATGGGGCCAACATCAGTCACCTTCTCTCCATGGATGACATCAAACTGTACGCCAAGAGTGAGCGAGACATCGACTCACTTATCCACACCACCAGGATCTACAGCGCGGACATTGGGATGTCATTCGGACTAGAGAAGTGTGGCCGGCTGATCACAAAGAGGGGGAAGGTCATCCGCACAGAAGGGGTCTCACTCCCAGAAGGAACAATAGCAGACATAGAGGACAGTTACAAGTACCTAGGTATACCACAAGCAAATGGCAATCTTGATGATGTCACAAGGAAAGGAGCCACAGCAAAATACCTCCAAAGAATAAGGCAAGTCCTGAGAAGCCAGCTCAATGGCAAGAACAAAATCTGTGCGATAAACAGCTATGCCCTGCCAGTAACCAGATACCCTGCTGGAATAATTAGCTGGCCAAAGGAGGAGATAAAAGCCACAGATATTAAGACTAGAAAGCTACTAACAATGCATGGAGGGTTCCATCCCAAATCCAGCACCCTGAGACTGAACACGAGCTGCAAGGAAGGAGGCAGAGGACGAGTGAGTGTGAGAACCACTGACCAGGACGAAACAACTAAGATCCATAAATACATCAGGGACAAAGCCTCAACAGACAATGTGCTCAGTGAATGTCTCAGACAACAGGGAACGGAGGTTGAGGTGCCAGAGATACCATCATGGGAGGACAAGCCCCTACATGGGATGTACCACCAGCAAGTAACCCAAGTGGCTGATATCAGTAAATCCTACCAATGGCTGGAAAAAGCTGGACTCAAGGACAGCACAGAGGCCCTCATCCTGGCCGCCCAGGAACAGGCCCTAAACACCAGAGCAATAGAGGCCCAGATCTACCACACCAGACAAGACCCAAGGTGTAGGTTGTGCAATCCACTGTAGACAACAAGAAGCTGTTAATAGATGACTTTATTTAATCAGTTGTCAAAGCAGGTATTAAATGTTTTTAAAAGTATGCATAAACTGCATTTTACTCTCTGAATAAATTGAGTACAAAACTGCAGTTTTTGAAAAAGAAAAGTAAAATGTATTTGTTCATGCAGTAAATAGCAAGCATGCTCTCTTGTTAATTAAATTGTGTTGTTGTTCAGACAGGAGAGATGGAGGTGAAGAACCCATTGTTTGATGACACCAACCTATACCTACACAGATTCCATAAGTAAATCCGGACCGTCACACTGGAAGTGCATCACCTGTGTGTACTGCTCCCTGAATTCACATCCACACACATTCCACATGCACTGCTACACTCAGCCAAGTCCATGTAGAGAGCAAGATTGTCTCCATGGGAGGGGAGAGGAGGAGGAAGGAACATGTGAAATGTTGGGTTCATGACTGAAGCTGACTGTGAGTCTCATGCTCTGCAGCCTTGCTCTGTTCTGTTTCATCTTCAGTTCAGCTGTGAATCTGTGTGTGTTACTCTGGCAGGAAACAGGTGGACTGATTGTGTGTTGATCAGCTGGAGCAGAGTGCAGTGCAGGATCCTGCTGAAGCCACCAGCTGGCAGTATTATTCTGAGTTGATTTCTGGCTGTCATTTTTGATCCATCAGTAAATGTTCTTTTCTTCCCTGAGTTTTAACCACAATTTGTGGTTTTACTATGATTTTAAAAAGGAACATTTTTAATGTGCCTCCATGCAGCATACTCTCCTGTATCAGAATGTTATGTAGCCACTGTTCTCAGCCCAGCACAGTGGCTGAGAACATTCACTGTATCATCCATGTAACAAATCAGTCAATATGCATTTCAAGTTTTTTTCCAAGTTGGTACCTCAAACGTGCTGCTAATGTTTATCCTGTACTTAAACTGTATGAAAACTATTTCAAGGTCATTTGAAATAGGACTCTCTGAACCAGAGAGTCCATCCTGTACATAAGGTATTGATTATCATGGCTTGTACTCATGATTTAGTGATGTGTGAGTAGCAGTTGATGTAAAAGGACAGGTTGGTCTATCACTGCTTGAATGCTGGGACAAGCTCTGCTGCTGCTTTCTTTATTTTCAGAGACTAAACAATTGATAGGTGCCGGGTCACTCGAGTACAAACCACCAGAGTCCAAACACATATCCAGGATATTTCTAGTTTTTACTTCAAGATGTGGGCAGTTTTTTGGGGAGGCATGTGGGAAATCTGAATGATGCATCAATCAGATTGTTGGGACCATTTTTTATAAAAGCTTAGGCCTGCTATTAAACAACTCAGATTATATATATATATATATATATACATATACATATATATATATATATATGTATATATATATATATATATATATATATATACATATATATATATATATATATAAACTGCATTTAAAAAGTGTGTTCTTTAGTCTTTCTGGCAATGGACGACCAAAACTTCCACCGACCAACAAAATTCAAATGAATATTGTATATGTGACGGTTAAAAAAAATGAAGTACATACACTAAATTAGACAGCATCAAAATGCATATAGTGCATTTCTAAGTTATTGAATAGAAAATCATTTGATCATTGAATTTCATTCCTAATTACAGATTTGCCACAGCCTGTCATGAAATGATTTCGATCGCAGCTGTTTGATTTGTTTAACTTCAATCACCAACTGACTGATTTTAATGACAAATACATAAATACCTAAATACATTGTGTGCTGCATCCACCTAGAAAGGCTAAAATTATTAATTTTTCTTTTACCATAAAAAATTGTTGAAATTATAATTATTTCATAATTATTTTATTAAATTATTAAAATGGTAGACGATTAGATTTTTTTTTGTGTGTGTGCAAACCTGTTTTATTTAAATGGTCGCATATATTAACTATTATTTAAGAACCTTTTAGGTCATTGAATTATGGCCTAAAAGGCCTAAAAGAATTAGGCCAAACAGTTGCCAAACTGCGTCCGACTCGGATGCAGTTTGGCAACTGGAAGTTCAAGTGATTCAGTTTCAGTTTCTGGCTCTGCGGCCGTTAGCGGCTCAGGTGAAGAATTAAGGTACGGTGAATTGCTCACCATACCTGCTGTGAGCAATTCACAGCAGAATTGCTCACAGCAATTCTTCTCATCTTCTCCTTCGCTATAAGTGCGAAGGAGAAATTGCTGTAAAAAGAGATTTAATGTCTGACTGTTAGCCTGGCTAGCTGTTAACAGCCGTATCTCTCAGGCCGATGTTGCAGTGCATTTCTAGTAAAAAGATAGACGTCTTCATCCTGCTGAGTCCTCACTGAGAAAAGCTTTTTAAAGTGTGACTATTCCTACTGCCACCATTTTAAATACAGAAGTTAATTTTAAAAGCTGAGTTTAAGATGCCCAGATAAAAGTACTATTGACCCCAGAAACACGTTCATCACGGCTGCAGGAGGGACAAAGTTGAAATCTCACAGTTGAAAATCAAACAGTCTTTTTTTGCAGTTGTTTAGATTTTCTCTGTTTTCAGAGAAAACCACAGAGCATTCAGGTTCTCTAGCTCTGCAGAGAGGCATTTGGGTTGATGATCCCAAATCAGCCAACAATCAAAGCATGGCCAAACTGAATCGACACAAAAACATGTTGGGATTTTTTCTGACAGTTGCTTTGTTGTCTCAGCAATCTGACAACTGAATGAGTATTCATTAAACACGTCTAATGCTCAGACATTTAGATATATTTAATATAGCTGTCTTGTTTCAGTGATGTGTTTGAATAGAACTACCTGTGTTTTGTAAAGCTGCTATGAGCACTGGTTTCCCCCCACCAAACTCAAATCGATGTTCTCTGCCTTTCCTTTGCTAAAGACGAGCTCTGCTCCACAGACTCACATGTCTGATTCTGGAGGCTGCTGCCTGCCTCTTTGCATCTGCTCCAGAACAGAGCTCAGCCAGGATGGGCAGCAGAGACACTTTAAGGAAGGAATCTGGAGATGAAGCCTTGGCTCTGTCTCATCATCAGTGAAGATGTGAAGGAGGTCGTCAAATACACAAACCCCTCCAGCAGACATATTTATCCAGATGGACAGAACTTGTGGAGCAAAACACAGTTCATGGGGCATGCAAAGCAAAGATCAAATTGTCATGTTGCATTTTTATGTTCTTTTTTCCCCTCTGCTGAAAGCTAAACATAAATCCCTGCTGATTTGTTTTTTTAGCTTGTTCTCTTCCGGATTAACAATTCTGTAAAGGAGCTTTAGAACAATACAAACTGTCTTTGGCCTCTTTATATGTTCTCCATATGTTTAGCTTTCATGTGCATATATCAAAGCTGTAATAAAATACTTATAAGATCTTAAGTATAAATTGCTATTGTCCTTTCATTTTTTGTAAGAAACAGATATGAATCTCCTTTTGAACTCTGTGTCTTGGAAACCGTTCATAAACACCCGCCATACACAGGCTGGATGTGTGTTTTTAATCCATGAAGACCATTGATCTGATCTGGATTACCAGTCTAGTCTGAACTCACCTCTCAGTGAGTTCAAGAAGAAACACAGAAAAAAAAAAAAACAATGGGGGAATTTGGGGAGTGTTAATATAATATGCTATTGTACAACACAGATTAACTGTACGAACAAATATTGTTGTATTCTTGTAGGATGGGATTTTGCTGACCCTACATGGAAATGTGTGGAAGTTTGTGTGTTTTTTATTGTAGATAGAGGTCAGAAAGCAGCATATGGTAAACAGAAGGGAAATATGTACAGAAGTGCATAAGAATGTGCAATAATGGTGGAAATGCCATAATTATTGTTGATATATTTATGTTATCAGATGCGGTCTCATACAGTCTGTCAGTTTAAAATTTTAAATTTATTCATATCCAACAAGCAAACAGCTATAGGACACATTTGCTAGGAGAAGGAACTGCTACTAATGGTGCCATAGAACCTCCCGGACCAGCCCTTAAAAACATGCCAACAAATGATGCAAAACTGTTAAATCTATGAAATATATGAACAAAGACAATTATATGTTGTACAGTTTGGGAAGGTCTTCATTTGCTTTGGTTTTTTTTGTCATTTTTCTGCAAACCAAACATGCATATTTCTATACAAAGTAATTGGAGTAATTGGAAAAAAATATTTCAACAATTTTTGTCTGGTTCATTAATTCCGTTTTGGAAACAAGTCTCTGTGGGCAAATGTTTTTCTTTAAACATTTTCTCACTTCTGCATTTTTACAACTCTAGCTCAGTAAACCATTAAATTATGGTGAAGTTTCTTCATGTCTTAACCAAAAAAACATGATGTTTGCATCTTCCTGCAGTCAGCCAGCAGTGTTAGAAGTATCATCTGTTAACCCAGCCATCCAGATCCTGGTAAACCTTCCTGGTTGGTAAACTGGGGTACTTAAGGCAGATCTGACAGAGTCTTTCTCTCCAGTCAGTGTAGGTTTTAATCCGGTGTGTCTTGTGCCACTTGAAGTACTCCTCATAAGCTTGCTTGTCTGCAGCCACATGATTCAGATAAGCAGCCAGTTCTACTATACTCTTAAAATCAGCTACATGAATGAAGGAATGAGGTGGAGCCACTTCCTCATAGGTGGGCCTGCTAGGGCCAAGAACAACTGGAATGGTCCCTGCTTGGAATGCATTCCTCCACAGCTTCTCACTGATATAGTCTTTTGCTTCTGAGTTTTCAAAAGACAAGTAGAACAGACATTTAGAGATGGTGGGCAGCAACCTACCATGTGGGAGAGGCTTCTTCTTCCACTTTCCGTACACCTGGATGGGGATGTACTTCTGCAGACTTTGGTAAACATCAACACGTGTCTGGTTGGGCTTGCATTTGCTAACCACCCAGCTTGCAAAGCAGGAATGCTTTAAAGCACTTTGAAAACCTTGCATTCCAGCTCCTGGAAGGGTCTCTCCATAAGGAATGGTAACATCCGCATCCCGTCTGTAGCTCATTGTCCAATTAAAGACACCATTAAACCGCTTGACATTTATATTGTTGACTGGAGGCTCCATGGATAGCCACACCCAGCCCTGGGCCGTTGGCCGAGGCAGGTGCATTGGCAGAGCCGAAGCAGCGTTGCTCAACTCCTGGTGGTGGAATACAACCACATCTGCAGTTGGGTAGGTGGATCTGTCATCAGTGAGGAAACAGTGGCCAATGCCGTACATCTCCAGACATTTGTTCCCACTGAGACTGTAGGACCGTCCGAATGGCCAGTGCCACAGCAAGATGCTGAGATTCCTCTGAGAAGCAGGCGCAGGGTACTGCTCCACGTAAAGCATCTGGATGACCAAGTTGTGATAAAGCAGCAGAGGGAGGGAGCTGAGAAGGAGGAGGATGACACCGAGGAGGAACAATGGTCTGAGCCCACATGGCACCATGACTGCTGGGTGTGATCTTCGTCGACAGGTCACAATTTACTGGAATGGAAGACTTGAATGGGAGGAAGAGTGAATCATAGAGATTATATTCTCACATGTTCATTGATGCTTAAACAACAGACTAACCGACATCAACAACAGAAACATCCATACCACTGACCAGTTCCAGGTTAGTGGTAGCTGACACAACCAATCTGTTATGTTTTAAAGACTTGTTTTAGACAACAAATTATTCTGGTTATAAGTTTGTGATAATCCATTGTCTCCCCCGCTGCCTGTTCCTTACATGTTTTCATTATTGGTTGTGCTAATTAAACACTAAAAAGAGCTGAATAGATTAACAGTGGAAACATATCGTATCTTGGTTATTTTGATCTAAGAGCACATTTCTTAATTCTCCTTATTGTGTGTCACACCATCAAGACCAATTGTAAAATGAAACTGACAGGTAACATATTTGATACTTGCTCACAGCTCTTTTTGATAAAAGCCCTTAATTTAAAACAGACACACAGAGTAACAGCTTCCAGAACTAAATTTATAGCTAAGCTAATTTTTGCTGGTAAATAAAATCAAGAGTTTGATGGAGACAGCATGGCTTACCTTCCAGAGATGGCTCTAGGCAGCAGGCACCTTGCTGCCAGATTATAGCGTTGTCCTCCTCTGGTAGAGGAAATCCTGCCTACAGAGACTTTTTGACTCATCTTTTGCTTCACCCTCTCAGTTTCACATGGTGTAGCTGTCTTTTTACATTCTCTATATCTGGTCAACAACACTGACTGTCACAGTCTTCAGGGGGTTTTAGGACATTTCCTATACTTTGTATTATTTTGTATACTGTGAATTCTTAGTTCTTTTATCTAGCCATGTTTTTTTGTTCATAACTTTAATATTAGTTTTCTGTCTACTGACTTTCTCGTCCATGTCAGTATGTCCTCTGTGTTCCATGTTTTCCTCTAATTAATTGAAGGTAATCTGTGTGTTTCACATTCTCATTGACTCCATGGGACTTGAGTTCTTCTGATCACCTCTTTTCGGCAGTTTTACCATCGACTTTGTAGTGTTTGAAAACAGTTTATATCTTTGTATCTCAGTATCACATAAAAGCTGAGGCCATTGTGCTATGAGTGAAGTAGAGTCTAGACACACAAATGGACTTTTTCAAATGTCCTGGAACGGGTCACAGCACAAAAAACATTGAGTTTGAAAAACATCTTTATCTATGGATTCAGTTTTCTTGAAGGCACGATTAAAATTCCAGAGGCACAAAGAGACAATGTGGCATAGGATGCAAACAAGATGTCAATGTTTGAACATTGGCATCTTGCTCACATTAGAAAACAGGTGTTGGGCTGAGCTCTATAAAGGGGGATACTGTCCAGAGAACGGGTGGGACTTCATTGGCTTTGTCCTTCTGACCGGTCTCTAAATTCTCACTAACTCTCTAATGTTTAACTGAAACTAATCTATGCATTTTGGGCTTGCTTGAGCTGCATATGTACTTACTTATTTAAGTCTGTCTTACAAAGTCTCCACTTATGCATCCCACAGAGGCACATTACAAACGACCCCAAAAACAGACTTAAACGTGAACAAATTCTTGGGTTCTCTGATTATTGGCCTCTGATTGTCTTCCTAGGTTTTCTATTCCCCCCATTTTCTCTGTTGTTTCTCCGCTTTTAATTTGTTTCTGTGGGTTTTGTGCAATTTATTTTCCTCACTATGTCAACATAACCCTAACCCTGCCTGCCTTCTCTCTGCATTTGAATCCTCACTGAGCAAACAAAATGACATTATGTGAATATTTGTTTTCTGTACAGTTATTTTAAATTTGTGTTGTTTCGTTTTTCTGTCTATTAATTGTGTTATAATATGCAGTGGTATGAAAAGGTGTTGGCCCAATCAGAGTTATGCTGTTTCTGTTTTTCCACTTAAATTTTCACATTTTTCAACAAAGTTTAATAATAGAGCATGGCAGAGTAAATACAATACAAATACTTTCAATTGAGGACTTCATTTACTAAAGGATATGCATTTAACTGCTTTTAATAAAGGATAAAAGCTATCCAAAACATGCTGAAATATTCTTACTGTACACTTTTAGAAGTTCTGGGTCATTTAAACACTGTAGTGGTAGTGACATGTTATCCCCCTTCAGGACCTAGAATTTTGTTTTTGACCAGAAAATCCTGAAGAAGAATGTTATTAGTTATTGAACTTAAGTATGGGCATGCATGGCTTGCTTGCAGTATGGCAGTGCAAGTCATCCTTGCATTGCAATGCGCAGTCTCTCTTGAAAAGAAACGTTTATAAACCACTCACACTAGACAGAATTTAAGCAATTATGAAAAGAGCAATTTGAAGAACTAAAAAGACTGCCAGTTACCATCAACACTTGTTGCCAAGGCAGCATGACCAACTTGTAGGTTATAGTTACATTTTAACACAAGAACAGTTTTCTGTGTTAAAACAGAAGACTGTTTCAACACAGTTTATAGATAAAAATTATCTTTGGAAACTGTGTTTTACATTTACTCAGGTTATCTCACTCTAACATTTAAAGGTATTTAATGATCTAAAGCATTTGACAAAAAAGCAAAAACTGATGAAATTTAGAAGAGGTTAATGCAGTTTTTTTTCCGCATCGTAAGAGGATAGACAAAACCTTAGCAGTCCCTGCAGCACTTCCGACTCACGCCACCAACTTTCACAAGTTGTAACTGACTTGTGAAATAGCTCAAGCACCTATTCTTTTTCAGATTTAGTGGCATTCTACATCATTACTGATTTATCTTCATGCATCTGCCCTTCCCTTTCCTGTTCTTGCTGCGCTGCAATAGAGGGCCATGAGTTAAACGACTGCTGAAAAACACAAACCATAGTACATCTATTGAAAGCTGCAGTTTAGCTCCAGGGTCCGCATGTATTTGAAAGCCAGAACACAACATGATTGAGGAACTCTGCCTGTGTCCTGCAGCTGCACACTTAATTCCTGTGTCTTCTACCGAGATGATACTTAGTTTTCATAATCTGTGTGGGTTTAGAGATTATGTATCATGTTCTTGTTTACCTAGGCCTGGTTAGTTCTGCTCTTAACCCTTTCATGCATAAATTATAATCCTTTGTGACAGGATTTTTTCTAATTTTTTTATTTTCTTAACACATAAAAAAAGGTAGAAAAATGTTATTTGTAAAAATTATTATAATTTAAAAAAAAAAATTTTAGGTGCTCAATTGTAATTGTTGGGTAAATTGCAGTATTATTAATCAAATATTTGTTGTCTTGTATATCTTTATAATGTCCATTTTCTTAAAAGCTTTTCTTTGTTCTGTTTGATCTTACAATTAAGAATGTTTCTGTATTGTTAATTTACTCTGATTCCTTTCTCAGAAGGCCTCACTGAAGGAAAGCAGTGACAACAAAAAGAGAGGAGCAGGCAAATGTGGTTTCAGAGCGGTAGGAGATTGTAACTGAAAGCACATCTCTGCCTGTTCTCCTCGCGAGTAAGAATGTAACTTTCTTCTCTTTCCTGTGTTTGTTTAATCTGTGTTTAATAGGTGTTAAACCTGACAGCAATTTTCTCCAAAGACAAAGTTGATTTTGAAAAATACATCAGTAGTATTGTTCTTTAGGGGTTATCTGATGTCACAATATTTTTTTTTACCTGCAAGAGTCAGTAGAAAGAGGGACCGGGTGGGTTGGCATGCTTTTTCGTCTGTCGGCCACATTTGATTTAACAAAAATTATTTCTTGCATTTGCAGCTGATGGCCAGTATATTTTATGATGCATTAGTGTTCACTTCAGTGCTCTGTGTGGCATTATAACATAAAAATTCACAAGAAGCAAAAGGAAAAGGCTTTTGGATAGTTGTCCACTGCAGTGACCACTATGCATGAAAGGGTTGATTTAACCCTGAAAGTTTTACCCTACCACAGGAGCTCTGTGTGGAGTCCTGCAGCTCTGCTCTAAGCAATCTGCTCTATGCCGGCTGCATGCTGCCTGAGAACACTGAGGTGTCTGGCCTGAGTGTTCTCAGGTGTTAATGGCTTTACTTTGTTGTGTGGGCATCTGCCTGGATAATTTGGGTTTCTGTTTTGTCAGTAGGTGATATTGATCTTATTTTGTAGATATTGGTCTTGCTGCCTCCATCCCAAATTGTTCAAGGGCTTAGCTGTCATGAGTGGGCTGTATTGAGAGTCAGTTGATCTCCTCAGGGCCCACTCTCTCTCATTAAACAAATACATATAAGCTGATATGTTTATATTCAATAAGCATTCAATTTATACTGCTTGAAGTTTAAAAATATGACTAAAAATAATATGATCCAAACTAAAACTTGCCTAATAATTGTGCACACAGTGGATTCTCTTGATTTCTTTCTTTCAAACTTCAAGGGTTGTTTCTTGGCATAACTGATTTATTTATTTATTTATTTTGTAGATGCAGATCTCTGTGGCAGCTGGTGGTAGATTTCTTGTCAGTGGTGAGGATTCTGAGTGTGTGTGTGCTTGTTATAGGGCCAAAAACCCACCTCCCATAAGAAGAGGTGCTGTTTGAGTCTAAATGACGTTCTGCTTCATTTAAATTAAACACCACTTAATGCTGATATTTATGTCTTTTTACTCACTTGTGTTGTTATATTGTGGAAGTCAGCAGAAAAAGACAAAAAAATAATTAGTGTTGTTTTATTCTCAATGTCTTCTAATTCAAACCAAAAATAGAATGAAGTACAACCGCTGGTGTCTTCTCACCTCACCTTCTCCCCTTCACAATAAAAGTATACATTCAAGGATGAAATATGTACTTTGTATCCGCCACACAGGACCCCCCTGAACATGTGAAACAACATCACAAGTACATAGAATAAAACACACACACAAACAACAGCAACAAAGAAATCAATTTAAATACCTAACGGTAATGACTAGGGAGTTTAATAAGTCGGCCATCACGGTTTCTCTTCACAGGAACAGGGGTTGAAATTGAAAGAGACTTTCCAGATCAACTGCTACCAAACTGTCCACCTGAGGGGGACAAACCAGCTGTAAGGGGAGGACCGACACTGGGGGGACATTCTGTGTGTTCAGGTGGCTGAGCCAATTCAACTGGGTCCCCTGGTAACACATGAGCTGGCTTCAACTCATCAGAGTTCACCACTGACATTCAGCATGTGGCTGGCAAGAATAATTCAGTGGCCACCAAAATATTCCACCGAAATACTCTCCTGATTACCCACCAACTCCATCAAAACAAAATCCTCTCCAAAACATGGAATGTACCCTTGTAAGGAGGCTGAAGTGGTGAGCGGTGTGAGTCATGGTGGGTAAATACATACTCAACAGAAATCGGTCCTTTGGCACAAACGCCTGTGGATGGCAGTGATGTCCTGCCAACTGGGCAAAAGATCTAGATTCCCCATTTAGAACTGTTCTCCTCCCCTGGGAATCAACCGAACCCGTCGGACCCTGAAGAAATTCCCTTGGTGCCCTCAAAAGCTGGCCCAGCACCAACTCAGCTGAGGAAATCCGCAGGTCTTCTTTTGGAGCTGAAAGCAGGCCCAACAAAACCCAAAGCAGGTGATCTATCCAGCTATTATCCACCAACGAGGCCCGCAATGCAGGCTTCATTGTGCAAAGGGACCTCTCACAAAAGCCATTGGCCTGCGGATGGTAGGCAGCCATATGGTGGAGTTTAATCCCAAGGACGTCTGCCACTGCAGTCCACAACTCTGAAGTGAACTGAAGACCTCTGTCGGAGGTCAAGTCCAATGGCACACCAAACCGGGACACCCAGGAGTGGTTGATGACAGCAGAACTGCCTCCGGCCACCGAATAGTTCTGCCCAACATCGTCAGGAGATAGGTAAAACCTCTGGAAGGTGGAAGCAGCCCCACTAAGTCCACATGCACATGTTCAAACTTTTGTTGCAGAACAGGAAAGTGCTTCAGTGGAGCCTTAGTGTGCTGTTACACCTTGGCATGCTGGCAAGCCAAACAGGAAGCCGCCCATGTCCATACATCTTTATGGAGTCTCGGCCACACAAACTTTGCCCCTACCAGTTTAACAGAAGCTTTAACGTCCGGGTGTGAAAGGGAATGAACTGCATCAAAAACCCGCCGACGGCAACAAGTGAGGACCAAAGGTCGAGGCATCGCAAAGAAGGGTTCTGCCACACCTATGAAAGGATATCCCCTCTAAATGCAAACTGGATTCAGCCGCTTTAAAGGCCAGAATATCCTGGTTAGTCAGTTGCTCTGTGGTCATGGTGAGGTAGTCCACACCTAAATGCACAGAAGCATCCTTTGCTCTGGACATGCAGTCGGCCACTGGATTATTCTTGCCAGCCACATGCTGAATGTCAGTGGGACATTCAAACAACTGTCCTACAACACACAGTTGTGTTTTACCAACTGTGAAACACACAGTCACCAACCTCGATCCAAAAGTGTAACGCAGGGTGCCGTTAGCCGCGTCCAGCCGCAGTCCGTTATTTTTGCGCAAAAATTCAGCTGCCGAAACTGGCATGATGCTCCGCTGTGCACCTGAGTCCACCAGGAAATGCCGTCCAGAGACCTCATTCATGATTAACAGCAGCTTGTCTGAGCTGCCGGCACACACAGTTGTTATCCAGCAGTCGTTTCCCTGACGCACAAATGAACATGGAGGAATGCAGCGCTTCGCCTTCACGCCGACCCGGCAATGGTAGAAGCAGAGAAGGTCGTCCTTTCGTCGCTCTGTCACCGCAGCCACGGCATCAACAGGCTCCGCTTCTCCTTGAGTTACACCTGGTAGAAATGCATTCATACTGTTGTGCCTGGAAGCCAGTAAAATCAGGTCCGCTTCTTCAGCCAGGGAGCAATAATCCTCTGTCTGGAAGAGCTGGCCAGTGCAGTGAGAACAGGTGGAGGAAGCTGGAGCAGAAACACATGGATAAAAGGAAAGAAACATTTCCCGAGCCAAGTAATGCCAGCATGTTCTCCATCAGCTCGGAGAGCTTGCAATTCCTCAAGCCATTCAGAGAGAGTAAGCGATCGGCCTGCTCCAGGGCCATGCAGAGGCCACTAAAGGGGCAGGTGCTCAAGCCCCCTAAGCCCCCCCTCTGCACGACCCTGGCCTGCTCTGCGTCTGACAGTTGGTTGAGCTGAAGCAGATTCTCCTTGAGTGCGCTTTATTTGTTAGTGGTTGGTGGGTTCCTCAGCAGAACCATCAGACGGTTGGTGGAAACGGAGTCCAAAGCAGCAACTACATGGAAGTACTTGATCTCATCTGTGGTTATCCCACAGAGATGGAACTGGGCTTCCACATGCTGGAACCATGGTTCTGGATTGTGCTGCCAGAACTCTAGAAGCTTGATAACGGCAGCAAAAACAGAAGCGGCAGTTGGAGTAATGGTTGTCTGGAAGAAACTGGCTCCAAAACCACAGCTGGCGGAGAAGCAGCGGCAGCATCTGGTGAGTTCTTGTTATAAAGACATGTTCAGATGTTCGCAGATATTCGGGGTCACCAATGTGAAATCAGCAGTAAAAGATGAAAATATAATTTGAGTCTTGTTTTATTCTCAATGTCTTCCAATCCAAACCAAAAATAGAATGAAGTACAACTGTTGGTGTCTTCTAACCTCACCTTCTCCGTTCACAATAAGAGTATACATTCGGGTGTGAAATATATACATTGTACACGCCACAATATTTACATTTTTGCAATAGTAATTTTGGAACTTTTATTTATTATTTTTATATTTTCAGAAATTGCTTAACTATATAGGGGCTGCACAGTGGCGCTGTTGCCTTGCAGCAAGAAGGTCCTGGGTTCAATTCCCGGCCCGGGGTCTTTCTGCACGGAGTTTGCATGTTCTCCCTGTGCATGCGTGGGTTCTCTCCGGGTTCTCCGGCTTCCTCCCACAGTCCAAAAACATGACTGTCAGGTTAATTGGCCTTCCCAAATTCTCCCTAGGTGTGAGTGTGTGTGTGCGTGGTTGTTTGTCCTGTTTGTCTCTGTGTTGCCCTGCGACAGACTGGCGACCTGTCCAGGGTGTACCCCGCCTCTCGCCCGGAACGCAGCTGGAGAAGCACCAGCACCTCCCGACCCCGTTAGGGAGAAGGGTGACGGAAAATGGATGGATGGATGGCTTAACTATATATGTGTCTTCACAGGCCTGCTACTGCCTCTAGTGGCTTGGGGGTGGTAACATAAATAGCACAACTTCATCACTAAATGATAATACCACAAAGTCTTTATTATTTATTATTAATTTGTCATTTTCTTAAACATTTAGAGCCCATTAAATGGAGTAAAGAAGACATCAGAGTGGTTCCACCAGTTCCTCTTAACCTGTTGAAACTCTGGTAAATTTTAAATACCGTGGGTCATTCCTGTACAGTCAGCTTAACTTTGCTGAAAACACTGACTCTATTTTAAAGAACTGTGCTCAGAGACTCTATCTTTTAAGAAAACCTAGTGATCTTGGGGTTATTCAACCAGAGGTTGTGTACAAGATAATGTGGAGTGTTTTCATTATTCATCTCTTAGGCTGGTTTGGTCACATGAGCTGCAGATCAACAGACAAACTTATAACAATACTTTTAATGGCAGATAAGATAGCAGGTAAGTAGTAGTGAGACCAGAAACAATTCTGTCTCAACTGTTTGCTGAAAGAACATGGAAACCAACAAAATATTTTAGCAGAGATCATCCATCCTCCTTTTTCATCAGTTTGAACCTCTAAGGCTAAGCTCTAAATCCTTAAGAAAAAGGCGTTACTGTTTCCCTCTGGTACCCAAGAACATCGATAAGAAGTCATTTATTGACAGTGCAATAATCATTTTTAACCAAACTAAGTGATAACGTTTACCTATAGCATGCAAAGTGTTTTTTTGTCAATGCATAAATTGTTGATATTGGGATTCTATGAATGTGTTTAATTTTATTGTTTTAGAGTTAAAGGAAAATTTCAATCAAGATAGATTAAATCATGTTTAATATAATTTTTTCCTATATCTATACCAATAAAAACAACTCTCAGAACAATATACCATAAACAAAAATGTAATTTTTTACTTGTATCTGTTTTACAACCCTGGTTATAACAACCAGTTGTCTTATTCTTCTGTGAATCTAATTTATTTGTTCGTTATTGACTTTTGCTCAATTACGTTTGTTATGTATATGTTGTAAATAGCCTTTTTAACATAGTTGATCATGTTGCTTTTCATGTCTCCTTATTTCTTGTATTCCTCCTATAATTGATGGAGATATTTAGATATTATTTATAATTTGTAAAGGTCGAGTTTAATGTAATTAGCTCTAAGTCCTTAAGAAAATGGAAAAAAATATGGTGTTTTATAAGCCAGTTTATCTTTTAAGGTGCCAGTAATGCCGGAATTAATAGTAAATAATAAAGACATTGTGCTATTCTCATTTAGTGACGTAGTTATGTTAGTAGTGTTACCACCCCCACACACCAGAGGGAGGAGTGCACCTGAAAAGATGCGACTCGGGAGCAGATTTAGAAATTCCCCAAAAGCTACAGAATTTGTTAAAAACTGTGAGGTGCGCTGAAGTAAATAAAAGAGAGAAGTTCAAACACACGCTGAGAGTGAAACTCCTTCCTGAAGGTGAAAATATATCACACATTTCAAAAGAAGATAAAAACGGGAGACCGCGGATAATATGGCAAATAGCGCCCCCTTCCCTTCCGGAGTTCAATGATCCTATTTCCAAATAAGGCATGAGACTGATAGTGGTCCGTCCCCGCTCCTTAGCGATAGGTACTGTTTGACTTCAAAATCTTTTGCAATTTTTTATTTTTATTTTTTTATTTATTTTTTTTTTTAACCAAAAACATTCAGTTTACAGCATTCACACAGGTAATGTTTTAGTTTTTTTTTCCTTTTAATTAATGACAAGACATAGCTCAGATCTAATTACATAATGATTTTGAAATTTTTTAATTTTTTTTAAGTTAGAAAATGAAAATCTATTTGGGATATGACAATGTAAACGGATGAATGGATCTATTTTTCCGTAAGGGTGCGTTTAAGGTTGGAGTCTTTGTTTTGAAGAGCCATACAGGAAACGGATGTGTTGCTTAACGTGATTAGGTTTATGACATCAGCTACCGTTCCTACTTTGCTCCCTGGCTTCAAGTTCCGGCCGCTGCGTTTGGAAGCAGGAGAGATCCACCGGGATATAGAAGACCACAGAAAGACAGAACACGACCCGAACCGGTCTTCATCCAGGTTGCGGAACCGCTCAAAGGCCTGCCGTTCCGGGCCGTGCCAGGCTCAGACGGGATGCCCTGGAAGAATCCTGCCGTCCAGCCACAGGCCACCGCTGGTGTGCTCATCTGGTAAATATAGGACACACCGAGGCAGGAGGGAGGCGAGATGGGCTTCCTGCACCAGCTGCATCTCCTGCTGTGGAAGAACATCTCTCTGAAGAGGAGAGGGCCGGTAAGAGCATTCTGCACCCCCACAACACAGCACTCCTCCCTCCTGTTTGGCTGTTACTGGGGAACCAGACGGGCATCGCCTGCTTCCGTTATTTAACCGGAGCCCGATTCGGAACCCGATCTGTTCTCAGATGTTGTCAGAGGCAGCCGGGAAGAGATGAGCCTGGGCTGGGCTTGTTTAGGCAGCTTTACTGCCTGAGCACCGCGCTGAGAGGAAGGGAAAAGGAAGTGGCCGTGGTGTACACAGGTTGTTGTTGGTGGAGAAATGACAGACTTGAGGAAAGCAGCTCAACTCCAAGGTTAACATCAGCAACCTGTACTGCGTCTGTCTGTCTGTCTGTCTGTCTGTCTGTCTGTCTGTCTGTCTGTCTG
>VMRN01000106.1:250633-294982 GCA_010277015.1 Poeciliopsis turrubarensis | reverse complement strand
GTTTTTTCATGCAGCTGCAGAGGATGTACAAACTAAGTGAACAAGATGTGTCTGTTGAAGTTTCCCAGACGGGTTATTTGGGAACTTCCTGTTTTTCCCGTCATCTTCCCTGCATGGAGATGAGTGTTTTTGCTCCTTGACTTTTCTCTGGACCCCAGTCTCTGAATTCTGCACTTCACAGTTCCTAACAGGTGTTATGACGTGTTTATGACAGTATCATGTCCGTCTTATTCACACCCCATCAAATAAAGTGTTAGCCACATTTTTCAAGAGTACATTGACAATACACTATCCCAGAATTGTACAAATTGTCAATGTAGTCAAAGTTTACAGACAACACGCTTATGAAAATTAGCATAATAAAACAAGAGGCATACATTTGAGAAAATGTAAAAAATATTTCACCAAGGTGTATTGTTTTAATGTAATGTCACAGTATTCCAGTAATATGCAGACAAACTGACATTTCTCCTTCCTAAGAACAATGAGGATCAGGAGAACATTCCCATTCACTGGACCACTGCACTTTACAGAATACTGAAGACTGTTGTGATTTATCAGCCCAAATACGACATACTTTACGATATTCTGGAGTTAAAAGGAACTCTTAAGTTCGTCTCTCCTCACTCTCATCAAACATTGTTTTATACAAAAGAACAACAGAACAAATTAACAGATAAAGCACTTGCATTTTAATGAGTACAGAAAAACAGCAAAAAAAAAAAAAAAAAAAAAGACTTACAAGTTTAAGACGTTGTGGACTTGCTATATATGTGACATCATCAGAATTGATGATGATTGGGACCGGATGCCTGGGGTGGAAAAACATTTCTGTCTTCTTTGCCTGTTTTTGTTAGAAGTAGTGACTTTGACTTCCTCTGAAAAGTATAATGTAATTGGGTTAGTTTGCCAATGCTGAATTTTTCCAATCTACTGAGTTGACAGCATTGGTTTTGAAAGATTAAATTATTTAATTTATTTTAGTACTTGCCTTTTTATTCGACATGCAAGTTGATATTTATAATGAAATTCTTTGAGTCATAACAGATATTTAAAATTCAAAACAAAGTCAACCTATCGACAGAAATACAAACACATTTTTGCAATAGCTGGTTATCGCTCCAAGAAATAGCGATAACACGTTGAAAGATGGCAGTTATATTAACGCGTTGGTTTTAAAATGGCTGTAGTTAAGGGAAAAAGTTGTTTCAGTTGTTTCAGTTTATTGATTTATTGTTCACGTAACAAATCCGTGTATGACTTTCAACTAGAAAGATTTAAAATAATTAATAATTCTGTCCTAGTTTGTTCAGGAGAAAGCGTCCTTATTCCAGCAGGTGGCAGTGTTTTTCTGTATATACCAAACTCTGTCTTCGAAGAAAGCAAGTAGGAAGTAAGCTTGTATTTTCTCATCTCACCAGAGTAGCATTCACGGGCTCCTGTGGCAACACAATACCGGTTTTGGATTTAATTGGTAAGTTGAATTTCTTTCCACTACTCCCAATTCTCGTATCAGCGTATTTTGTTTTCATAAAGAAAATATCTCGTTTCCTGCGATGCCGTTTTAAAATGTTTTCCTTGTTTCCGTTTCGAAAGGATTTTACGTCATTTGTATTACAAACAAAAGTCGTGTCAACAAATATAAATGGTTTTCCAATTATTGTTCTTCCGGGACGAGTATAGTATTGAAGTTTCAGTTGCGCTTAAATCAGTTTTTATACTTTTGCATGTCATAAGAACTATAGCACAAAACTTGTGAACAGAAATAAGAAAACATATGTCAGACGAGTCAAAAGTAATCATACCATTGATTTCGTTAATAGTAATATCTTTACAATGAAATAACATTAAAGACAAGCAAGTAAGATCGAGGCATATAGCTAAACCAAAAGGAAGAGCCAACCAAATTCTACTGGATAATGGTCACCTGAATGTTACATTTATTCTCTATTCTGTGTTTCCACCTCAGAAACTTCCAAGAAATGCCTCTGCCAAGATTGTTGATGGTGGTTACAGGAGACGATTTTGGCTACTGCCCGAGAAGGAACCAGGGAATTGTGGATTGCTTTTTGGCCGGAGGCATTTCCAATGTTTCCCTGCTTGTTAATGCCTCGGCTGCCAAAGAGGCCGCTGGCCTGGCTCGCAGGTAGAGTTATTCCTCTATATTTTTAAAGTTTCTAACACAGGCAAGGTTAGGTTTTAAATCTACAATTGAATGGGAATTTAGGTTTTCTCCTACCCCCGATTTTGCTCATTTAAATAAAATTTTTAACATTTAACATCAAATTAAATTAGTATTTAGATAATATTATTTATATTTTAATTAATTAATGTTCTTAATTCTCACTAAATGCACAATGAACTTTGAAGTGGCTTTATGTCAGCGTCTGTGGTGGCCAGTTCATGTGTGAAGATGATATCTCACAAGCTCCTTGAATCATTTAATAGTAAGTATAACCGAGAGGAATCCTGGGATTGGCATCTTAAAATATTCCTTAGCAGTCAGGGGGGAAAAAATCCCCTAATTCCCCTAAATTAGTATGACTACAATTCTAATGATTTTGGGATGTTTTGTAAAAAGAAAAATAGACTCAAGAACATCTTCTTCCCAAAAGCAATTAACACCCTCAATGCTCACATGTACTATTTATGAGGTTTTTTTTATGTGGGTATGAATGAATGTCTAAATTTAGCAGATTTAATATAGTAAATAATGTCATCACATTTACTTCTATTTGTTTGTGGTGTTGGCGCTGACTTTAATCTCATTGTGCCAACAGCACATTCTAATTCTAGAACATAAATAAAAGCAGAATCATTTTCAATCTATACATAGTTGAATTCACTGTAAAGACAAGATATTTAGTTTTCAAATTTGTTTTTTTGTTTTTTTGTTGTAAATATTAACGTTTTGGCAACATATTCCAAAAAAGTTGGGACAGGGCCATGCTTACCACCTTGTTATGTTACCTTTCCTTGTAAAAAAGTTCAAGCATAATTGTTGGAGCTTTGTATGTGGATTTCTTTCCCATTTTTGCTTGATGTGCAACTTTTTAGGGTCACTGTTGCTATATTTTGTGCTTCATAATGCGCCATACCTTTTAAATAGGAGACAGGTCTGGACTGCAGACAAGCCAGTCTAGTACCTGCATTCTTTTACTATTGTTGTGGAAATTTTCCTTTAACAAAGAGTGAGGTAAAACTTTTTCAACAACCAGAGAAAGAATATATTCTTAATTGGTATTTATTCAAAGGCTTTACAGCGTTCAAAGTCTTTGCTTATTGAATGCAATCAGGAGAAACAGCCTTGAGCAGAACACAGCTTATAGTTTAATAGGGAGAGGTTCATTCTGATCCCATAGTTCGATAATCTACTTGGTTACAGAACAGATGTAGCTTCATGTTATTAAAGCTAAAGTTTAATCAGTAATACTTTTATAACAAATGTATGTCAGATCATGATTTCTTGGTTAATGTCATGTCATAACAAAGACATTTTGAATAATGTCAACTTTGTATTAAAAGTGTCACGATTTTCCAAATGGCACTTTATGACACTGGTCATAAACATTCTTGAAGACTTACTCATATTCATGACAGGTGTTATGTCATGTTTATGACGGTGTAATGACAGTCTTATTCACAACCCGTCAAATAAAGTGTTACCGCATCTTTTAATACAAAAACCCGGTGGACTGCCTTGTTGCCCCGACCACTGGGCTTTGCAAGTTTTCTGGAGGAAACCCTGCTATTGCATTCAATTTGGAAGGTTTTACAAAATATTCCCAAAGGAAGGCTAAAAACAAAGGCAGTCAATAATTAACGCTCTCTTGAAATTACTGAAATATGCATTGGTCAGCCAGTGGAAATTTTAAAAGGGTGAAAGTACAAATTGTATTTGAATGGTTATTATTTAGCAACATTTTGGTCTTTTTATTTAAGTCTCTGCTTTCTCCCGTCCTTAATTTGTGGATTTTTATGCCATTTCTTTGTATTTCTTTGATGTATCTTGTTAAAGGTATGTGTCTGTCTTGTAAAGTACTTAAGTAAAACAGAGTTGTTTTAAACATAATATACTAGCAAAGTTGGTATTAATCTTGATAGAGATGCTTATTTCTGTTCATTTTTATTATTGTGACTTAAAGCGTGTAGAAACCCCAAATTAAGTCTTAGGACTTAATTTGGGGTTAAGTCCTAAGACTTAACCCCAAATTAAAAATGTATATTTTTATATAAATTTTTTTTATATTTTTTTTAAATATAAAAAAAAATGCTAATTATATTCAAATTGTGCATTTTCACCTTATGTTATTTACATTAGGTGAATAACTGCTCTTCTCATCTTATTTTTTTTAATTTGATCTCTTAAATTAGACACAAAATCCCAATTGGCCTACATGCCAACCTGTCTGAGGGCACCCCTGTGATTCAGCAGCTCCAACAGATTTCCACACTCATTAACCCTCAAGGCTTCTTCCTTGGAAAGATGGGTTTTCGCCAGGCCTTGGAGAAAGGCCAACTCAGCATGAACCAGGTACAAATAAAAAGGCCTAATTTTTTTTGTTTTATGATTTGACATTATATTTATTTATTCTTTGCACTGAAATATTGGTTCTATTGCCCTCAGAAAGGAGTGCTTGGATGGGATTATACATGTGATCTTAAGGAGTACTGCAAGTAGAATAGAAAAGTAATTTATTTGTTGTTCCATGGAGAAATAGAGCTTTGCGCGATTGATTTAATTAAGTCAGATCTGCACATAGTATCACAGGTCCTGCTTCTCTTTGTTTTTAGCTGATTCATAGATCACTGAGCTTTTTGAGGCACATCGGCTTTATGAAGTGCATGGTGTTCAAATATGTTCCTAAACAATAGCAGCATATTTCCATATATGAGTAATTAAAAAAACAAAACAATCGCTTAAAAGTAAGAAAACAAAGAGAAAACTCAGAAGTGCAGGAGGTTTTACAATGGGATTTTAATTTTCAGATTTTTAAATTGAACAATGCTCAAAACCTTGAACTGAAGAAAATTTTCTAACTTTGTCCACATAGCAGATTTTTATGCTTGCTTATGACTTGTTGATGTTTATAATGCTTAAAAAGATGTGAGAGGAATTAAGGTAGCAACATTGTCATTTCGAGAGGGGGTCTGGATACCTGAATACCTTTTTCAGGGATAATCTACTATTACCATATTTTCAAGTTTTTTTCATAGTTTGGCTGGAGGTGCGACTTATTCTCTGGAGTGACTTATGTGTGGAAATTAACACATCATTATATCATATCACATGTTATTTTCACACTAAACCACAAGAGGGCTCTCTAGGCCTGTTATTCTACCTTTGGAGTTGTTCACAAGAGAGGACGAGGATTTTATTGCGTTTAGTGATTTGGAGAGACACGGATGGTTTGGTAAACTTGTTAGCATGTTATTTATGCTATAGTTATTTGAATAACTCTTAATATGTTATGTTAACTTACCAGGCACGTTCTCAGTTCATTGTTTGTCATGTAACGTTAGCATACCATACAATTATTCAGCCTGTTGTTGCCTCTATTCTATTTTTATTGCCTTTCAAGATGACATGTCTGTTCTTGGTGTTGGATTTTATCAAATAAATTTCCCTCAAAAATGCGACTTATACTCCAGAGCGACTTATAGTCCGGAAAATATGGTGCTACACTATCACTATTATTCTATTATGGTACTGCTACTTAGGACGTTGACAAAATATAACAGAAGTAACCAATAATAAGTGTATCTGTTTATTTCCAAAAGTTCTAAACCTGTGGTTGTGACCTGCTCTACACCCTGCTAGAGGGTGTGTAGGAGATCGCCCAACCAGTCTACTTGTGCTTTGTGGACCTGGAGAAGGCATTTGACCATGTCCTTTTGAGATCCATGTGGGGGATGCTTTGGGAGTATGGCCTGCTAGGCCCTTTGATACTTGTCCTTTGATACTTTATGACTGGTATTGTCACCTCTCTTTGGGGTTTGAGTGCTGCAATGATCGTAGGAGCTATGCTGTCTGGGGCTTCATGTCACATCTTGACAGACAGGTCCGAGGTGAGGGACCAGGCAAAGTACAGCCTGAAAACCCCAATGGTGAAGAAGACCTTTGGATTTTGTGTTCCCTCGCCCAGACACAGGTCACCGGGGCCCAACTCTGGAGCCAGGCCTGGAGGTGGAGCACGTTGGCGAGCGCCTGGTGGCCGGACTTTTACCCATGGAGCCCGGATGGGCTCTGCCCGAAGAGGATACGTGGGTCCCCCCTCCCATGGCCCCACCATCTGTGAGAGGGGCAAAAGGGGTCGGGGGTAGTGTGGGATGGGTGGAGGCCGAGGGAGGGGGTCCTGGCGGTCCAATCCTTGCTTGCAGAAGCTGGCTCTTGGGAAGTGGAATGTCACCTCTCTGGTGGGGAGGAAGCCAGAGCTAGTGTGTTAGGCTGAGAGGTTCTGGCTAGAAATAGTTGGTCTCACCTCGATGCATGGCTCTGGTCCTATAACCAGTCTTCTTGAGAGTGGCTAGACATACTTGCACTCTGGAGTTGCCTATGGTGAGAGGCGCCGGGCAGGGGTGGGTACACTTGTTGCCCCCCATCTCAGTGCCTGTATGTTGGGGTTTACCCCGGTGAATGAGAGGTGGTTTACGGGTTCAGACTGTCGTTTGTGCTTATGGGCCGAACAACAGTTCAGATTACCCATCCTTTTTGTAGTCCTTAGAGGGGGCAGTGGAGAGTGCCCCTCCTGGGGACGCCATCATTCTGCTGGGGGACTTCAACGCTCAGGTGGGCAATGACCTGGAGTGGCGTGGTTGGGAGGAACGCTCCCCCCAATCTGAACTCGAATGGTGTTCTGTTGGACTTCTGTGCTCGTCATGGATTGTCCATAATGAACAGCATGTTCAGGCATAAGGTTGTCCATATGTGCACTTGGCACCAGGACACCCAAGACTGCAGTTCGATGATCGACTTTGTCATCGTTTTATTGGATCTGCGGCCATATGTCTTGGACACTCTTGGGTGAAGAGAGGCACGGAGTTGTCCACTGACCACTACCTGGTGGTGAGTTGGCTCCGGTGGTGGGGGAGGATGCCGGTCAGACCTGGCAGGCTCAAACGTGTTGTGAGGGTTTGCTGGGAACATCTGGCGGCATCCCCGATGAGACGGAGCTTTAACTGCCATCTCCGGCAGAATTTTGAACATGTCCCTGGGGAGGTGGGGACAATGAGTCTGAGTGGACCATGTTCCATGCCTCCATTGTCGAGGTGGCTTATCAGAGCTGTGGTCGCAAGGTTGTCTGTGCTTTTGTGACGTCAACCCTTGAACCCGTTGGTGGACACCTTCAGTGAAGGATGGTGTCAGGCTGAAGAAGGAGTCCTGTTGGGCCTTTATGGCCTGTGGAACTCCAGAAGCTGCTGATGGGTACCGGCAGGCGAAGTGGGATGCAGCCCGGGTGGTTTCTGAGGCAAAAACTCGGGCGTGGGAGGAGTTCGGAGAGGCCATGGAGAAGGACTTCCGCACTGCTACGAGTCAATTCTTGTCCACCATCCGGCATCTCGGGTGGGGGAAGAAGTGCAGCGCCAACACTGTTTACAGTGGGGGTGGTGTGCTGCTGACCTCGACTCGGGATGTTGTGGACCGGTGGGCAAAATACTTCGAAGACTTTCTCAACCTCACCAACATGCCTTCCATTGAGGAAGCTGAACCCGGGGACTCTGGGTTGGGATCTCCAATCTCTGGAGAAGAGGTCGCCGAGGTGGTTAAAAAGCTCTTTGGTGGCAGGGCTCTGGGGGTTGATGAGATTTGCCTTGAGTTCCTTAAAGCTCTGGATGTTGTAGGGTTGTGTTGGCTGATGTGACGCTGCAATATCGCATGAACATTGAGGGCAGTTCTCCTGGATTAGCAGACTGGGGTGGTGGTACCCCTGTTCAAAAAGGGGTACCGGAGGGTGTGCTCCAAATTATAGAGTGGTCACACTCTTAAGCCTCCCTGGCAAGGTCTATTCAGGGGTCCTTCAGAGGAGGGTCCGTCGGATAGTCGAACCTCGGATTCTGGAAGAACAGTGTGGTTTTCGTCCTGGTCGTGGAACACTGGACCAGCTTTATACCCTCAGCAGGGACCTGGAGGGTGTGTGAGAGTTCGCTCAACCGGTCTTGGGGAAAGCATTCTCCAGGAGTATGGGGTACCGCACCCTTTGATACGGGCTGTCAGGTCCTCGAGCAACCAGTGTCAGAGTCTGGTCTGCATTGCTGGCAATAAGTCTGGCTGATTTCCGGTGGGAGTTGAACTCCCACCCGAAGTGGGTGACAAAGGACTGCCCTTTGTCACCGATTGTGTTCATTACTTTTATGGACAGAATTTCTAGGTGCATCCAAGGTGTTGAGGGGATCCATTTTGGTGGCCTTAAGATCGTAACTCTGCTTTTTGCGGATGGTCTGGTCCTATTGGCTTGGCCATTGTTACAGCTCATCAAACGGGGTCTTCAGGCTGCGCTTAATCTGGTTCCTCACCAAGGACCTGTCTGCCTTGGGTGACCCTACCAGGGGCATGTAGCCTCAGACAGCATAGCTCCTAGGATCATTCTGACACTCAAACCCCTCCACCATAATAAGGTGATAGACCATGGAGGGGACAGAATTACTAATAACATCAAATATTTGAAGTACATAACATATATACATATGTATGTAAAAGAAACAACACTCAAGTAAAGCATTTGTACTTGGATGAATGCAGTAAAAGATAGGGACTGTAATTTGCTGGCTTTAATGTTCAAATCACTGTGGTGAGTCTTGTTAGGACTCCAAGGACTTGCTCCTCTTGAGATGAACCTAGTTTCTGATAGGCTAATTGATCATAAAGATTCATAGTCACTGATTCCCTGGTCGCAAGTGACTTACAAGGTTAGTAGACCTTACACATAAATAAATGACTGAAATAATATCACAATTATTAAGTAACTGGAATATTAAATATGCAGTTTCTAAATAATTACACCACACGACAGCCCATGTACTATAGCTCTTATTAAATGTGCTTGTTAACAAAGCATGCTATCAAATAAGAGTAAAAACTGCTATATTCGACTAAGTAAACAATGTTCTTAATTTGCAACATCACTTATTTGCATTAATACACACACAAATTAATGGCTGATTACAACAAACTCCAGACAGAGAGTTAAGTTACACAAAATCTGAACGGTAAAAAATATTCTGCAGTTCCTTTTTCATCTGTCCTTTTCCTTCTCTGCATGCTGCTTGCTGATGCTGTAGGCTCCAACCCCTAAAGCAATGGTTCCCAAAGTGTGGGGCGTGCCCCCCCAAGGGGGGCTCAGTGCCATTGCAGGAGGGGTGCGGGAAGCGGTATATATGAATGGGAAAAAAAAACAGTTACACAAAACTGTTTCACTGTAAATATGGTTTGTCGTTTGTTTTGTTGCAACCTGAAGTGTGAAATAAACTTCAGTGGAGTTTGTAAAGAAAATATCTGTATTGGTTTATTCCTGGTTGAACGATGTGTGTTCCCCGTTGATTGTTTTTTTTTTTGTTTGTTTTTTTTGTTTATTTTTCCTTTTTGGGGGGATTTTATTGTAATCCATAGGGAAGCCCAGAAAATCTTTGGGAACCACTGCCCTAAAGGACCCAGTATGAAAGTTTTTTTTAGATAGCCAAACGAAAAAACAGACTGAGTACAAAGGGGTGATTAATTGTCCTTGGGGAAGGCAGGCAGGCTGACAAGTCTTGCCACGATTCCACCTAAGTGTCACTGATCTTCTACTTGTAGATTGGCTGATTCAGTCTGCCACTTCTGGTAGGCTTGGAGTCTTGGCAGGTAAAACTTCAGCAAATTTTGCCAGAAATGGTCAGCAAGAATTTGTCTGTGCCTCCATCTCTCATGCTGGGCTGATCTACTACAGCCTAGTATGGGCTGTAGTAGATCATACTAGTTGTCTTGTGAGGGCACATACTAGGCTAGTATAGCCTAGTATGGGCTGTAATAGATCACTTGTGGCAGCGAGGCATCCCGTTAACCCATGAGGAAGATAGTTGGGGGGAGTCACAGGGTCAGGATCCTCTACTTCAAATGAGTTGTTGATCAGGGGTTTTGAATGGAGCATCCCTTCAATTTTAGTCAGAACAGTGTGGGGGACCTGTTCAGTGACAATTTGGGCTAAAATGATGACTTGAAGAGCAGTCTTTAGTGAGGGAATTTAGCAGCAACCTTTAAAATGTGGGGAATCTGGACGGTTGAAGGTAAACTTGATTTGCTGGCAAACTTGCTGCTCTTTAAAGTCAGGATGAAGAGCTTGAAATGCTTCCTGAGCTCATGTTCTCCTCTGATGTTTGTCCCCTGGTCTCAGAAAATCTCTGTGGGTTTCCCATGCCTGGCCATAAAGTGTCTCAGAAACATTAAGAATGCGTCTGTGTCCATACTGGGGATCAAGTCAAGGTGAACTGCTATTGTAGTTAGGCATTTAAAAACTATTCCCCACCTTCTTACTGCTTCGAATCTTGATGGTGTATAGCCCAAAACAATCCATACCCGTGGAATAGAATACTGGCTTGAACAGACACAGTATGGCTGGAGGGAGGGCCACCATTCTGGGTAGGACAAGGTGATCTTTCCACCTCTTCCACTCAATACAAACCAGTATCTCTGCAAACACCCTTCCTGGTCCAGGATGTTGTAGTTGTGGCCTGCCCATAGCAATGCATAGGGAGAGCATGCATTGCATGGCAGGCACCTATTGTTCTTCACCTCAAAATAACCGCAGCTTCCTACTACCGTTAATGTGGCTCGTTACCGCTGTGTGCCCCCTCACAATATATATGTGTGGGGGCACATATATATTGTGTTCGATCCCGTGAGGGGAGCTATTACTTTTGTTGGCATTTTGAGTAACTGTGGCGACATAATTAACAAAAAACGAGCCAAATTCAAGTCAAAACAAAAGACTAACTGACCCAAAACGGTGTCAATTACAAAATAGACATAGAATTTTGTCTCTCCCTCTGAGCTGCTCTTTAGAACTAAAGTGATGGCAGAATGTCAGAATTACAAAGATGGTGGAACAACTGTTATAAACTCATTGCATCTCTGAATAGCGCTGTTTGTTATATCTTACAGCGATAAGATATAACCACTAGCTTTTGCCACCAGCTAGTGGTGGCAAAAGCAATTAAAAAACTAGTATGCTCTGGACTCTAGATGGAGTACATACACACATTTTCATGACATACTTTGATTAAATCAATAAATGTAATTCTAGTATTGAAAAATTTGCTTTATACTAGGCAAGCCTCTAACCTGAGAATGTGAACTTGTACTGGGCTGATTCTGTGCCTTCAAATAATTTTAACAATGCTCCTGCAGAAAATGACTCACAAACAGATACACACACATTTATACACTGATACACAGATAAGGATGGTAATTTGAGTTAAGTGCCTTGCCCACAGGCACATCGACATGTGGCAGGATGAAGCTGAAATCGAACCTACCACTTTCTGATCGCAAGACGACTGCTCTACCTACACAGCCATAGTAACCCATCGTGCTACTGGCATTTGGTACAAGTACACCCAAAGGCTGGCTCTTGGATGTTGTCCAGTCCTAGTTTGGTACACTAGAACTGGACGCAGTTAGAAAAAATAGCTTGTCATTTCAGCTCAGCTTCAGGATCACTCTGGGGTGACGGTGGTACATCAGGCCAGTCACTCCGAGCCAGTTTCAGGAGTTCAGATCCATCTGTACATCTACTGCTTTTGCTGATGTCTTGGATAATGAAGCCACAAGTGATGTTGTCTGCAAGGTTGTCTTGTGAGGGCACATATCTCCTTGTGGCAGCCTTTGTTATGTCTTGCATTTCTGCCACATGAGCACCCAGGAAGACCTTGTATCTGCAAGAGTCTGAACCCAAGCAGGTTAGGACTGTGGCTGAATCAGACCACAAGATGCAACTGCATGTGGGAATTGTTAACTCAGAGCTAGAGACCTTGTAGAGCTGAGCACCTGTTGGAGCAGAACACAACTCTGATGAACAGATTGCTGCTTCTTTGGTGCAACACAAGATCGGGCTGCAAGGAAGGCAACCTCAACTTCTCCCTCAGATAAGCCCCTGATACATATGCCTATTTGGAGGCATCATAGACCACATGGATGTCTCTGATACAGTTAGGTTGGCTGGGAATGGTGTAGCATCTAGGGAGTGTGATCTTGTGCAGCTGTTCTAGCTGTACTTCAAATGCATGCCACTTCTGCAGCAGCTTCTCAGAAGTGGCATGTATGACCCACAATTTCTCAGGGAGTTGTGGGTTATCTAAATCCCTCGTTTTCTCTTCCAGGTGATGTACAATAACTTTGGCTTGGGGGGTATAAGGCACTATGTAGCCAAGAGGATCATACTGACTGGCTACAACTCTATAGATGTTCCTCATAGTAGTCACTGAGCAATCAGTGTGTCTGTGTTTGTAAGTGAGAGTCTCAGACTTACAGTTCCAGTGTAGTCCAAGGGCTGGCTGGCTCTTGGATGTTAGACTGACCTTGACTGAGCCATATCTCACAGCTGGATACCTGAGATTTGCAAAATTAGCCAATATTTTTTTTTAAAAAAATCAGATTTTATTGCTTCATAATCATTCTATTTTTTCAAGATCATCCATCCATCCATCCATGAGTGACTGTACACTCATTCACTGAATGAGCTCATGAAACTTGAGGAAGAGCCACAGTTACAACTTCTGCTTCGTTTCTTTGTAGGCCGAGAGCTTCTCTTTTTTTTACTTCCCCATTTAAATTATTCATTTAAAGTTTTCTTTATGCAATGCCATGTAATAGAACTATTGACATGGATTCAGTTTGTTTTATTTTATTTTGTTAGACTTCCCACAAGAAAAAAATTGTATCAACTAACAGAGCGAGAACACCAAACATCAAACTCTATTCTCCTTGCTGGAGTTGTCACAGTATTTGCTGTCTGTCAGGGTCTGTCTAGACTCTGAGACAGTGTTGTCGTCAATCACTTCAGTTAACCCATTTAAAAAACCAGGGACCTCATATATAAAAGAGTGAGCCACTATCTCATAAAAACCTTGCCTACAGGTAAATTTAGAAAAGTGAGGCACACAAAAAATTCTGATGTATAAAGCTGTGCTTACCCTCATACCTGTGCACCTTTCTTTCATAAATCCTATTTAAAGCCTGTTGCCACCCATAGGTGCATGTATAAATTAATATAAATACCCAGAAGGCTGCCACCACATAAAGCAATAATCATGGCAACAGTCCTTGTTTTTAGCAGTGTCAGTAATTATCAGTCAATCAATCAAATTATATTTTTATAGCAGATTTCACCAGCAAGGCATTTCAAAGTGCTTTACACCATAACAAACACAAAAACACAAAGTCATGCAACATAGACTCAATAATCAAAACATTACATGAAGTCAAGTGCCATTGTTAAATTCATAATTGATTACATTTCAAATAAAACTAATCAACTCTAGTCAAGATTTAAAGGAAGTCAGTGTTTCAACTGTTTTACAATTTTCTGGAAGTTTGTTCCAGATTTGTGGTGCATAGAAGTTGAATGCTGCTTCTCCATGCTTGGTTCTGGGTTAGGGGGGCCAGACACTGTCTAGAAGAAGACGGTATAAAGATAATAAATGGACCCCAGCCTGACACCTCAGAAACGCAGAGTGGTGGATCCTCTGGGAAGTCAGAGGTAGGTGGCTTAAATGAAGTGAGGTCTGCTACATGAGCGCTAAGGAGAGAATATGTTGATTCATTCCATCTGTAAATTTGAGAAACTCTGGTCCAGAAGGCATTTCTTCATAGGTATTTTGCAAATGCAGTGAATGAGTGGGGGAGCAGGGAGGGAGGGGGAAAGAGGACGGCAACAGTCGCTCCGTCTCCAGCCAATTGTATCAGCTTGTTTTGGAATAGTTTCTCCTGATTAGATTAGAATAGATTGCATTTATTGTCATTGAACAAACTTCAATGAAATTTCCATTGCAACTTCCGTGCAATGATATGTGAAGGGTTCCATCCTAGGAAGGATGGAGCCCTCTGTGTAGACTGTTCTTCTGAAGCGATGATCACATTATTGTCCTTGTTGATAAAATGAAAAAGGTTTGCAATGAGTAGCTTTATCCCATGTTTTTTAAGATTGCGTCAGCCTCTTCCAAAGACGTGAAAGGGCTGCCAATAGAGCTAAAATATATCGATGAAGGTCACTGAGCTAGAGCAGGTTAATCAGCCATTTGTTGGTTCCAACATGCACAACTAAAGTCTCAATATTTGGCAGATCAGTGGTTAGACAGAGTACTTTGTGAGTTAAATCAGACACAGTGTCATCAGGAAAAGATATCACTCTCATTTTCTTTGAATTGCAGACGTAACTGATACCATTTACTGCCTCAGCTCCAACTGTAAGCACTTTTGGGATACCTTTCATTTTCCTGGTGGTCACTTTGTCCAATGGAGCTTTGGGGGGTGGATGTGTTGGTCTTGCCTCAGTGTTCATGTTTGAAGTCGAAGTTTCACTCCAGGGCTCAGGCTGAAGTGCAGAAAATCTTTTTTCAGTGGGATTCCCATGGAGTTGAAATGTTTTGAGGCTTGTGGTGTTACTTTGTCTTTGGAAGTGGGTCGGTGGAGGCGTTTTGGTTCCAGCTGCTTGTTTATTTTTCTTTGGCAGAGAAGGTGTTGAAGATGAAGATGGGTTTTGGCTCAGAGCAAGCCATGGTGATTCGTCCAGGTGAGGGGTTCTCCCTGTTACTCGTCTCATGGGATCTGCAGTGTGAGATTTTTGTTTTGGCTTGGCACCCTGGGCGTTCCAGGGTGAGCTGCTTGGTGCAGGGAGTGTTCATTTCTATAGACTGAAGTCAATGTATAATACTGCTAATGTTCCTGCGGTTAGCTGGAGGCATTTTGCCCTGGTTCAACTTGGAGGTGAAGAAAAGTAAGATGAAAATAAAAGTAAGAAAATTCCACAGTCCTTAAGTTTGAAGTAATCCAATTCTGATGTTGAAAATGTAAATATAACTATTGTTTGTTATTACGCAATAGCCAGCACCACCCTACTCCTCACGATCCCTTTCAGCTTACTACTGACCAGTTCTCCGTCTAACGGGTCCAGAAAGTGTCTAAAACCTGGGTGTTACCCTGTGTGGAAGGACTAAGAGAGACAATCTGTCTAAACTGGTGTCGAGAGAGACTTGTCTATCTCTCACTACCTACAATCCAGAAGTTATGACCCTTTTCAGTTAAGAAGCAATCAGTTGAGTAGGCCTCACAACTGCATAACTTCAATAACCACTTCTGTTAACGGTAGCCCTCTCTCTAATAATAACGAGCACTTGTCAATGGCTAGATAAGTTTCAGCAACTTTGTAAGTCCCAGGGTCATTATCTATGTAACAACTAAACGAAAGTCTGGAGCCACCACATTTTGAGAATCATGCGCATGGATTTAACATCAAGTAGAAGAACCTTAACCAATAAAATGACCTAATTAATTTCAATGTCCACGAACCTCATTAGAATTTTAATATATATATTTATTAAGCAAGCTTTGGGCATGGGTAAATGACAACCAGATTAATCATCAATGATTATAAGTATTTAAGAACAAAAATGAATTTAATTAAGATCATCATAAACCTTTCCTGAATTCTTTCCCTAGACTGTGCCATCAATTTACTAAAAAAGGCTTTGCGGTGCAGGCAGACTCATACCCAGGAGGTAGAGGATCTCGGCAACAGAGGGCTTGAATATCCTTGGACAGAGTCTTGTCTCAGTATGACAAATCCTCCTTCGAATAGGAATACAGTAAAGCTGGTTGTTGTCTTCTAAACATCTCAATCTTCATCACTCTTGTGACCTTTGTCCAATTCCCACGTCCATTGCAGCAATCTCGAGATCTTTAGGGCTGAGTGCAGTAGCCACAGTCAAATCAGGAGCCAGAACTGTTGGGCATCAGGTCCCGTCTCTCTTTCAGCAGTGTGAAGGCTCGACTTCCATCTGGTTCCTGGGCGCGGCTTCCTGCTTGTTCTCTAGCCTGCGCTATTCTTTCTATCTTTCGGGCCTTTATACTTTTCTCTCTCCATTGTTGTGTATGGGGAGATGGTGTACGTGACTTCTCAAGCATTTGATTACCTCATGGAATGTCCCATGCCTTCCCATATTCGGTCAACGCACTGTCCACTTCTGCTTTACTTGTTTATCTCAAGTCCCTGGCTTAGTTCCTGGATTTCCTTATTTGGTACACAGACCAGGCATGTCCAAACCATCCTCGAGACATGTCCAGGCTTGCCTCTGCACCCACAGACTGTCCCTATTCTTTTGTGATGTGATTTCAGTTCGTTATATGCTGTATGATCACTATGAATCATCAACAAAATCATCTTTTAATACATTTCTTCATTCATAACTGCTTAATACTGATTAGTTTTATTAATTAAATAAGATTATAGTACTTTCAACTTGTCATTCGTCATTCAACTGTTTTGTATAATCGTCAATAATCAACTTCAGAATTTACTCACTTTATAATCATTAATACATCAACATAATACACTTTTTCATAATCAACAGTAAATCAACAAGATTACTTCCATCTCTCAGGCCTTTAATGATCTTTTTTCTGTGTGAACCTGGAAAGATCTCACCTCCACATACCAGTTTTCATGACACTATAAAAACTGACTTTAAAAATCTCTGACAGCTGAACAGTTATTATAACTATAACTTTTTACAATAGTTACATATAACTATTGTAAAAATAGTTATATGTTTTATTTAAAAGGTGCTTGCTTTTAGGGCACATAAAGTCACCTAAAAAAAAAATAAACAATTTAAGAAAAAATTCCAAATAGAAAAAAAGAAAGAAATCCAAGTACAAATGCTTGTTTGAACAGCAGAGCATTCAGCCGAGATTTGCGCTTTGGCGCACAGACCAATTCATTATTTCTTTGTGTGACAAAAACTGAGCGAAATTACCAATTACATTGGAGTGAGGTTTTCACATCCTTTAATTTTTAATTTATTCTGTGTGTTTGTGTGGAGTGAGGTTTCAGTGTATTTAGGTGAGTTTTGGTGCTTTGTTGTTCGTCATTGTCCACAAGGAAAGTTTGCGTGGCTTCTGCACATTTTCATGGCAGGTAAAAAGTTGTGCTGCTGGAACTGACAGTCCCATGGGAATATCACTTGGAAGAAGCCTTCAAGAAAATGCTCTCTTAAGTATACAGGGTTGGTCAGTCACTGCAACAGGGCAGGTTGGAGAGCAAGGTGCTTCACCACTTAAGTTTAGTTCCAAAGGTTTTGCAGCTCACTCTTTCGCCAGAGCCTTGAGTAGACTTGGCATCAAGAAACAATGCAGAAGGAGAGCCGTACTTAGTACCACCGAAACATCAGAGATGGCTCTAAAATGGTGGTGGCTTAAGAGAGGAGAACTGTAGAGAGAATGTAGCTAGTTAGCCTTTTTGAAACAAGCTGGGGACTGATCATCCCTGAAAGTGGGAGTATGATGTTGAAAGACCCAAAACACCCAATGATTCTAGAGACATCACTGATAATGTGTCTAGATGCATCAGTGGATGTATTCACACATCCACATCATTCAGAAAATTCATTCATTTTCTGAATGAATTCTAAGTGTCTTTCTTCTATACAGAAAATGTTTAATGTTTCAGAACAACCAAAGGAAAATGAGAATGCAAATTCTTCATGTTTTTCTCATCCTAACGTATATAAACTTGCTTCTGTGGTGCCAGTAAATGTAACTCAGGTTCATGGGTCACTAATTTGATACATGAAAAATGGATTTCTTCTGAAGTTTTTCTCACTCTTATTTTGGGTTTTGTCCCCAGATAGAGCTGGAGCTGAGGGCCCAAGTCAGGTGCTTTATAGAATTGACAGGTCACCTGCCTCATCACATGGATGGACACCAGCATGTTCATGTTCTGCCAGGTATTGCAAAATGGTTAGCACCTCAGGTTTTTTATGTGTGAACTAATATAAATGGCATTGCAATAAAATACCAATTACTTCTGAGTGGATGTAAATAAGGTAAAGGTAATTTTATTTATATAGCACATTATCAGCAACAAAGCAATACAAAGTGATTTACAGGAATTAAAAGGAAATACAAAAATTACAAACCAAAGGAAAGAGCAAAAGAAGAAAACCCTAATAATGTTGATCCAAAGTAAATAAACTAGATATTCCTGTTCAGGCTTGCTAGTATCTAGTTTATTTACATATCTTCTGGTCTAACTCCTTTTCTGATTTAGAAGAATATGAGTATTAAAAGTAGTTGCTAAGGTAGTTTTTCTGGATTCCAAGTTCTAATCTCTGTTCTGGGTTGCTAAATAAGTGTAAGTAAGTAGCCTCTGGACTTCTGGGTTGCTAGATAACAATAAGTATTCTCTGGACTTTCTAAATGTGCTCTAAATTTATGAAAGTAATGAGTACTCCACAGTTTCTAAGTAATAATAAAAACTCAATGTTCCTGTTCGGGAAGAACTTTTTCTGGATCTAAGTTTGGTCTAATTCCTTTCCTGGGTTGCAACAATAGGAGTCTCCCTGGATCTAAATAGTGAGTACTCTACAGTTTCTAAAATATAAACTAAAGAGTGAGTAATAAGCAACAATATCTGGATTCCAAGTTTGTTCTAATTCTGTTTCCTTTTCTGGGTTAAAAGTGAGTACTCCACAGTTTCTAACAAAATAAAATAAAAAATAGGGAAAGGAGACATTTGGACAAATGGAAACATTCAGACAAAATAAAGGGCAAAACAAATACATACATAAGTGAAGGTGGTGACATCACAGGGCTATAAAACCACGTTGCTTAGCTTCCTGGCAGAAGTCCGATAAAAATGTAAATAGTTGGCTTATGGTCCCTTGTGGGAAATTTTTAATGGTGATAACATTGATCATTTTGGACTGTGTGTAAATGACACAGTCCAAAATGATCAGAAGGCACTTTCTGAAAGTGCCTTCTGAATTGGATTTGGATTTAATTGGAATAAACAGGATTATTTGATTTTATTTGGATGATTTGGGTTCCTGGAGATTTTGTAAAGTGCTTCGGGCTGCTACTTGTAATTAGGAGCCACAAAACTAGTTTGAAATGAACTTGATGGCAAGAGGATTTTGTTCTGCTGTATTGTTTATACTGTCCAGATGTTCGGGAAGTGTTTGCACAGGTCCTCTCTGACGTAAGGATTCCATTCACTCGTGTTCCAATGGAGCCAGGTTTGCACAACTGTCCGTGGATCCCAGCACACCTTCACACTTTTTACATGGAAGTTGAAAAGGATGCCCTGGACTCAATCCCTGTCTTCAAACACTATGGAATCAGGTATATTTGTGTGTTTATGAGCCAAAGATCAAGCCTCTTCTGCTTTGCTATTTTTTTTTTTTGCTTTTTGTTTTCAGTTTGGGTTCTCCTGGTTTCAAACACACATGCTTACATTGCTGGAGAAAAAAGATCCTAGAAAAGAGGGGAAAAAGCCATCAAATGTGTCACATGTCAAGATATATTATTAACTCCTGAACCCGCACCGGAACGCCTGCATGTCGAATGTGGTGAATGACACCACATTCGACCAATAATGTTATGAAATGGCTTTTTCCAAGCCAATAATATCCTGAGAGTGACTTAAGCTCCTTTTCACATGCCTGTATTTTTTCTGGAATGTTTCTGACTGGTCAACTGGGAGACTAAATCTAAAGCCATCGATGTGCAGCCAACATGGGTCCTGTCATAAGTATATAAGGCATTTTGGGGTTTGTTTTGACATGAATCCACCAGCTGCATGCGTAACCACGCTTCATAACTCACGGGACTGGATGATTATGGCTGTAAGAGTAATGACAAGTTTTGGATTTGAGAATACCGGAAACTTTTAGTCGTCCGCTGCTACAGCCGGAACGGGGCGGGGGTGGTAAAGCGTACTGAAGAGCAAGAATGGGGGGCCGAGGAAATGGGGCGCCAGAGGAGGGGAGGGGACTGGGGTGTTTAGCATACCGTTAGAAGTGGAAGTGCAGAGAAGGAGGGGGGCATGAGGTCGAAGGAGAGATAGGGGTGTGCGGGGTTAGCCTACAGGTAGAAGGGGGGGGAGTTCCAGTTTGACAATGTAGAAAAAGGAAGCAGGGTGAAGGAGTTCTCAGCCAACTTTCTTTAAATTACTTTAATGCACCGAACTGACAGAAGCACTGTTCCTGAACCCTTGAGATGTTATAATGGCCAGTAATAATCCTAAGTGGAGGAGTTCAAGTATCTTGGGATCTTGTTCACGAATGAGGGAAGAAGGGAGCGGGAATCGACAGGCGGATTGACGCAACGTCTGCCATGAAGCAGGTGCTGTACCAGTCCATCGTGGTGAAGAGAGCCCTGAGTCAAAAACGAAGCTCTCGATTTACCGGTTGATCTACTTTTCCACTCTCATTTATGGTCATGAGCTTTGACTAAAATAATGAGATCACGGACACAAGCAGCTGAAATGTATCCGTGATGCATTTCGGAGATATTATTTTATATCCTTAGGGATAAAATAATATTTCAGTTACAGTTTTTTTAATAAGGGACATATATCCATACATCTGTGAGTATGTTCGTGTCATGTATGCATATACTCAAACATGCCCCTTATTGTTTTTTTATTATTGCATTATTATTAGTTATTTTTTATTTTTTTGCTTTGACTGCCAACTACTTTAATCAAGGGTTAGAATTGAATAATTATAGGTTACAGGTTTAAGTTTCTGTTGCCTAGTTCTATTAGGCTGTTGTTGGCTTTCAGAATTTGGTGAATTTAGCCCAAAAAACACATTCATAATCAAGTTGGTTAGTGTACAAGTGCCCCGTGGAGCTTATATTATCCAATATTTATAGTTACTGGTACTGTTTTAACTCATTGTTCAAAGAGTGTAACTCCTGCATGCCAAGTTTATTGGGGACCTTCTAAAGTCAGTTTGGGAGTATGCCCTATTGGAAGACCTATGAGGTGTTTAAGGGACAGCAGTTGGCTTTGACAAGAGAAGCAAGGACACAGTTGGGGTGGGTTCTAATAAGTGCTGGGTTCAGAGCTGCCTTTTTCATTCATACAACTGATTTGCGTTGTTTTTTCTATTTTACTTTTCTCACAAGTTTGAACATTGTGGATTCGAAACCCTGCACCCATGGGGGAGTGGGATGGAATAAAATTGGATTATCATGGGTGACTCATGTGACAGCAGTGTCACATGAGTGTCACATGACACTGCTGTCACTCATGTAAAGCATTTTGCTTCACAAGTTGGAATGTAAAGGGTATTAAAGAAGTCGTGAAATGGGCAAAACATTTTACCCACCTAAAAAACTAAAAACAGAAATAGCATTTCTACAGAAAACACATTTGGTCCCTGCAGACCACAAAAAACTTAAGAAGCCTTGGGTGGGACAAGTTTACCATTCACAATTTAATACAAAAGCAAGAGGAATAGCAATATTAATTCATAAAAACATACAAATTTTTTTAAGCAAGTCCATATCAGACCCACAGGGCCGATATGTTATAGTATCTGCTACTCTATATAATATTCAATTTACACTTGCTTGCATATATGCTTCCAACTGGGATGACCCCACTTTTGTATCCAGATTAATCTCTGCTCTATCCAACATAAACTCTTACCGTTTGATCTTGGGTGGTGACATAAACTGTGTAACGGATCTAACCCTTGACCAATCCAGCTCTAGATTGATGGCTCAGGGAGCCCACCTCATTCATGAAGGAGGTGGGCTGCATAGATCCTTGGCACTTTTTGTTTCCAGCATATATAATGAGAGAATTTGTTTACAAATGCAATACGATCTTATATCAACGCAGGACTTGGAACAATCCTTGCTTAGATCCCGAGGCTTTATATATGAACACGGTGAGAGGACGGGCTGCCTCGTGGCCCACAGACTTAAAAGTCGGTCAGTGGCACAGCTCATTTCACAGATCCAAAAGACCTATCATGAACAAACTGTTGATCCAGTTGAAATAAATCAAGTCTTTGAGAAATTTTTTTCTGATCTATAGTCATCACAATTCACAGAATAATGAATAATTTTCTAGACAGCTTGGAAATCCCTGCTATAGGTCTTGCTAGTGAGAGGGATATAGATAGGCCCCAAACTCTTAGTGAAGTAATCAATTCTATTTCGGTAATGCAGAGTGGCAAGGCCCCTGGACCAGATGGCTATATAATCAAATTCTATTAAAAAAATTGTCATCCAAGTTAGCACCTCTTTCACTTGAAATGTTTTACCACTCACTGGATCAGGGGACCTTGCCACAGACCCTTACAGAAGCTAACATTATACTTTTACTAAAACATGGTAAAAACACAACAGACTGCGCTTCCTACTGGCCCATTTCACTCCTAAATGGAGACGTTAAAATATTAGCTAAGGTTCTGGCTATGAGACTGGACACTGCCATGGCAGACATAATTTCCTCAGATCAAACTGGGTCGCCATTCTTTCTCTGTAGGCAGGCTTATTGATGGTATTCACTCTCCTGCATTGGGGGAGACCACCGAGGTTGTGGCTAGGTTTGGGTTTGGGCCCAAATTTACATCATGTGTACAACTGTTGTACACATCACCCACAGCAAGTGTAATCACTAACAGAACAAGGCCTAGTTCCCTTCTCTTTATCCAAGGGTACCTGGCAGGGTTGTCCTCTCAGCCTGCTCCTCTTCATTTTGGCTATTGAGCAACTTCCAATTATGCTTAAGATTTCACAGGACTTTAAGGGAATTTAAGCTGTCCTTATTCGTGGACAACTTATCACGCTACATCTAGGACCCGGTATCATCCATCTCCGACATTGTGAGCTTGCTAAACAGCTTTGGTAAATTTTCAGAATATACGTTGAACTTCCTAAAGAGTAAATGTTTTCCGGTTAATAACTCTGCACTCCAAATTACAGAAATTGACTTGCCCTTCCCTCTCTCTAGAACAGGATTCAAATATTTGGGAATCAATGTGACGCGTTCTTTTTCTGATCTGTTTGAAAAAAACTTCACCCCTCTGCTTAATAATCTTAAACGCGACCTCCAGAAGTGGAGTGTCCTAAATGTATCCTTCACTGGCAAAGTAGCATGTATTAAAATGAACATCTTGCCAAGATTTATGAATCTCTTCCAGAGTATTCCAGTTTTTCTCACAAAATCATTATTCAAATTTATTAATAAACAGCTGTCTTTGTTCATGAAGAGTAATAAACACCTCATAATCAGTAGGCATTTCCTTCAGAGACACAAGGAAGAGGGGGGTATGGCTCTACCTTATTTCGGTCACGTTGGCCCAATCAAGCCAAATTTCTCTTCTGCATTCATCTCTTACAAATCCCCGTGCTCCTTCTGCAACTTCCCATTCTCAACCTAACTTCGATACTGCATCAACTCTACCGTGGCTCCCTGCCTGCGGACCAATCGACCGGAACTCATCTTGCAAGAGCCCTGAAATCATCATTAAACAACAATGTGCCCAACCCAAATCAGAGGCTATCAAACAAAGCCTCACCTTAAATCAGGATATCGATCGGTATCAATTAATTGTTGATCAGCTATCTACCGATTGGCCTCGCCTGGGTGCCCGACCTAAAGCCCCCCTTCTTACTTCAACTCCGAGCCTGATCCAAGACTCATCCTGGACAGATGTAGTTCGTAAAGGGACTAACAGAAAAACCACATTTACTGAACATCCTTGTCAGCCTCTAGAAGTCAAAAATCGGTTCTCACTGCTTTGTGCCAACGCTGACGAGCGTCCTCTGGACAACGCTGCAGCCTCGATCCCATATGGGCCGGCGCCACTCTCTTCCTCAGATGAAATTCTACCAGCAATTTATCTATCTCCTCTGGATAAACGGAACCGGCAGCTGATTCGGGGACCAGTTTCATCATCACGCCGTAAGCTACTGAGCGAGGCTGTAAAACGAAACTGCGAAAAAGTCCCTGTTCCTCCTGTGAAAATAACCGGTTCTTCTCCGCGAACCGCTGACAGTCCGCAGCAAACAATCCCGGATGGAGACTCGAGTTCTCATTGTCTGAGAAAGAAGGTTTTGGTCCTCCCTGACGCTCACAACTCCAATGATGAAGGAAAATCTCCTAGACCGCTGTTTCCACCCACAACTCTGATCATCGGTGACTCCATAATCAGGAAAGTACGATATTTTAATGCAATTACTCACTGTATACCCGGAGCCACAGCTGTGATCATCCTAAATAAACTCCAGGAAATACACCCATCCTTGCCCTCCTCTATAAAAAGAATTGTTCTTCATGTTGGAACAAATGATACACTACTGCAACAATCAGAAAAAACTAAAGGGGATTTTAGGAAGCTTTTAAGTTTTTTAGAGACTTGTGATCAAACTGTTTTTATTTCTGGGCCCATCCCCACTCTAGGACGAGGCTCTGGGCATTTTAGCAGAATCCTCAGCCTACATAGTTGGTTGCAATTTACATCTAGAACTCATAATATTGTTTTTATTGATAACTTTAACTTATTCTGGGATCGGGAGCACCTCTTTATGAGGGATGGAGTTCATCTCAACAATAATGGCACCAGGATACTTAAAACTAATTTGCATTATTGTATTTCAATGACTTCAAGTAATCAAAACTGACTATATATATCTACTCAGCCTGTTTTTAGGGATATCTCCTCCACTATTTATCCTGCTAAGTGTGTGCTTCTTCTTCATGAAAATGAGATATTACAGAAGAAAGTTGCTGAGATTCATCTCCCTGACTTCAGCTCAGTGAAATCAACCTCTACTTCTGAGGGACCCTCAACAATACCAATTCTGATAAATAACAGACAAAAATTAATTAAATCACGCAGAGACAAAAAAGTCTGTAAATTGCAAAATTTACTGTCTATTACACTTTTACCAATGTTGAAACCAGACAGAAATCTTAAAGCTCCATGCTGCATATTAAAATTGGCTTTATTGAATATTAGATCGTTGGCAGGAAAATCATATCGAATTCAAGACTTTATTATTGATCATCATCTTGATTTTTTGTTCCTGACCGAAACTTGGCTGAATCAAAATAACAGTTCATCTACTCTTATTGAATCATGTCCTGTAAATTTCAGCTTTATAAGCCAGACTAGAATAGATAAAGAGGGAGGTGGAGTTGCAGTCTTGTTTAATTCTGCCTTCACTTGTAAGCAAATAATTTATATTAACTTTTTATCTTTTGAATATGTCGCAGTGCAACTAAACTCATCTTCTCGTATTATGCTGCTGAATATTTACAGACCTCCGAAACTTTGTGCAAACGTTTTTGATGATTTCACTGAATTATTGTCCCTAATTTTGGTTGATTTCGATTTTGTTCTTATTGTTGGTGATTTTAACTTTCATATTGATAATCCCTTGGATCGAGCCAGTAAAGAGCTACATCAGATCCTGAATAACTATGGACTGCTCCAACATGTCCTGGAGCCCACACATAATCATGGACATACTTTGGACCTTATTATTTCTAAAGGACTCATTATATCTAACATTTCTGTGCTTGATGTAGCACAGGGGTGTCAAACTCCAGTCCTCGAGGGCCACTGTCCTGCAGTTTTTTGATGTGCCACAGGTACAAAACACAGGAATGAAATGGCTTAATTACCTCCTCCTTGTGTAGATCAGTTCTCCAGAGTCTTGCTAATGACCTAATTATTCTATTCAGGTATGGTGCAGCAGAGGCACATCTAAAAGTTGCAGGACACCGGCCCTCGAGGACTGGATGTTGACACCCCTGATGTAGCACTTTCAGATCACTTTTGTATTTTTTGGGACAGTTTTCTCCCTGTGCAAAAAGACAACTGTACACAAGTAGTTTCAAAAAGATGCATTACAGAAACTACTGCGGAACAATTTATTCAGGCTTTTCCATCAACTACTATACATTCCTGTACTTCTCTGAGTGATCTAATAGACAACTTTAATTTTAAAATTGAGAAGGTCATTGATACTATTGCTCCTGTTACTACAAAAGTAATCTCTGGAAAACGTAAACCACCTTGGAGAAATTTTGAATCAGTTAGAAAAGGGAAAAAAGAATGCAGGAAAGCAGAACGTCAGTGGCGTAAAACTAAGCTGCAAACTCATTTAGATATTTATAAAAATAAACTCAAAATGTTTAATTTTGAATTGAGAAACGCAAGAGAGAGTTTTTTCTCTAATATCATTTCTACCTCTATTAACAACTCTCGTGTTTTGTTTTCGATTGTTGACAGATTGACAAATCCACCTTCTTCGGTTAACCATGAATTTCTCTCCTTTGAGGCCTGTGACAAATTTGCTGCATTTTTCATAAATAAAACGGTGAAAATAAGGGAGAAAGTAAACTCCTCTGCATCTGCTGTTAGGAAACAACTTACTATGTTTTCCATCAAACAGGACTTACCTATGATGACCCACTTTAACCTGGTCACTCAAAAAGATTTGAGTTACACTTTACATCAAATGAATTCTTCAACCTGTTCCCTTGACATCATACCTACTAGGTTATTCCTAAAGGTGTCAGATGTTCTTACTCATGATCTTTTAGAAATAATCAATAAGTCACTCTCCTCTGGAGTCGTTCCTCAGGCTTTAAAGACTGCAATAGTTAAACCACTTCTCAAAAAACATAATCTGGACTCATCAATTCTAAGCAATTATCGACCAATATCAAACTTACCTTTTTTGACTAAAATATTAGAAAAATTTGTTTTTCAACAGATTAATGACTTTTTAGCTCTGAACAACTGTTTTGATGACCACCAGTCAGGCTTCCGTCAACATCATAGCACAGAAACTGCTCTTGTGAAAATACTCAATGACCTCCGTCTAAACACCGACCGTAATAAAATCTCAATATTGGTTCTACTTGACTTGAGTGCTGCATTTGACACAGTTGATCATAATATTCTATTATCTCGATTAGAAAATTGGGTTGGCACTTCCGGTGTGGTACTCAGCTGGCTTAAATCCTACCTGTCCAACAGAACCTTTTGTGTTTCCATAGGCAGCTTTAAATCCAAGGTAAATACAATTACCTATGGAGTTCCCCAAGGGTCCATCCTGGGGCCACTTCTTTTTAATATTTATATGCTCCCATTAATTCAAATTATAAGAAATAATAATATAGAATACCACAACTACGCTGACGATACACAACTGTACATTAGTCTTTCACCAGGAGATTACAATCAGGTTCAAGTGCTCACTAAATGTATTGAGGAGATTAATGTCTGGATGAGCCTTAACTTTCTCCAACTAAATCAAGACAAAACTGAAATATTAGTATTAGGACCAAAAGAGCACAGATTGAAAACAATCACCTACCTTCATTCAGTTGGTTTAAAATGCTCTGACAAAGCCAAGAATTTAGGGGTGATCATGGATCCTGACCTGAATTTCAATTATCACATCAAATCTATTATAAAAACATCATACTACGACCTCAAAAATATTGCTAAAATCAGACGACTCATGTCCGTACAGGATTGTGAGAAACTAGTTCATGCCTTTGTTTTTAGCAGACTAGATTATTGCAATGCCATTTTTACTGGATTATCTAAAAAAGCATTAAGACAGCTCCAGCTCCTACAGAATGCTGCTGCAAGAGTCCTTACTAATACAAAAAGAGATCAGCACATCAGTCCAGTTCTCAAATCTCTGCACTGGCTGCCTGTTGCTCAAAGAATTGATTTTAAAATTTCCTTAATAGTCTATAAAGCACTTCATAATAGAAATCCAAACTATATTTCCGGTCTTCTGAAACCCTACGTACCACTCAGACCATTAAGATCATCAGAATCAAACCTATTAACTATACCGAGAGTCAGAAGTAAACACGGAGAAGCAGCTTTTAGTTTTTATGCTCCAACACTATGGAATAAACTTCCTGCTCATTGTAAGTCTGCCCCTACCTTGAGTTTATTTAAAACAAGGTTAAAAACCTTCTTATTTGAAGTTGTCTATTCTTAATTTCTTAATCCGACTTATTTAATAAATACAATTTTTATGTTTACTTTGTCTATTTTTTTTTATTTTTTATTTTTTTATTTCTTTTTCTTTATTTCTTTTTTCTGTCCTTATTTTTCTTGTACAAGCACTTTGAATTGTCTTTGGCTGAAAGGTGCTATATAAATAAAGTTGCCTTGCCTTGCCTTGCCTTGCCTTACCGAACCTGGGCAGAAAACTTACAAAAAGTAGCCTGTTTGCTTCAACAACCAGATGTTGACTGGTGCCAATTAGAACTGAATGCATGTAAGCCATCATCATTCCATGCATTAGTCACCTCAAAGCTTCCCCCTTTCCTATGTTGTGGATCTCTGGAGGGCTGGATGGTGTTCCTTCAGCCTTCCCCACCAGGGGGCGTCCTGGGGCGTCGTGGTGGACGTGGTCAGCAGATTCCAGCTGCACACCTGCTGCCATTTACCTTGGCTGGAGGAGTATTTCAGGAGGATGACGCCAACACTCCAGTACCAGAGTGTTAGCTAGTTAATGGTGCTGTTTCCGTGAAGCTTCCGGTGCCTGTCCGTCTGGATTCCCAGTAGCCGGGAGAACCACCGAGATCACGTGGCCTGATCCTCCTCGTTTCCCAGAGAACCCGTCTCACCTGTCCGGCCTCCAACGCCGCAGTCGCCCGTCCCCTCTTCCCCAACTCCAGATCCACCGCGCTACCTACCCCTCAGCTCTGCTCTTTCTCCACCGGCAAGTAAGGTCTCGAGCCACTGAACTTCCATTCCCCCATCACTCTGTACTCACTCCTGTAATCATCTTCAGGAAAGCATTGGTCCGGTTCCGCCCTCCCGAGTGTCTGACCCTGGCTGTTGCTTATCACATTTTTGCACCTTGTTTATAATAAATCACTGAACTTTCACTGGTCTCTTGAGTGTGTTCTGCGCATGTGGGTTAATCGTGTAAACCAAAACATGACATCCTAAGCAACATTCTTCATGCCCAGTTGTAATCTCCACCCTAAAAATATGGTCTCAATTTAGACAACACTTCAATATGACAAACTTCTCTATCTACAGTCCCATATGTGACAACCATGTTTTCCTGCCAACAATATTAGATCCTGTCTTTGCCCAATGGCAGAGAGGAGGCTTTAAGCTTAAGTAGTGACCTTTATATAGATGGTATTTTCACTACCCCTGATGCTTTTTCTTCTAAATTTAGTTTTTAGCGTTCCTCCGTATTTCAATATCTCCAGATTCAAGACTTTGTTCGCAACATCAGTCCTTGCTTTCCCAATGGACATCATTCCTCTAACCCAATGGTTAGAACAGGGGTTTTCAAAGTATGAAAGGGTGAGCCCCCCTCCAAGGAGCACAATGCCTGCTGCTGCTGCCCCCCCGCCGCCAATAATTAACCCACACACAAACAAATGCCACTACAAAACACCTTCTAATTGCTTTTAATTTAAGAACCATCTCATCTTTTAAAATGACACTTTATCTGAATGAAATTTAACACATGAACATTTTAAAACATTTCCTCCCATTTGAATTATTTTATCAGGACCTTTGTATGACAAATACGCCCTTTTTTCATTTTTCTAATGATAAGAACAAACCCAAACTCATTTTTCAACCGTTTTCTCAAAACAAACGTTTCATCTGAGCTTCTGAGTTTAATGTTTGATACCAACAGTGTTTTCACATCTTAACAAAAACATTTTGATCAGATTTTTGGAACACATCTGTAAATGTTGCACATTTCCTTGAAATTAAAAAATAAATCAAAAACCTAAACAGTTGGAAAATTGTGGAGCTCTTTTTGTGGCTCATCTAAACAATTTATCTCGAGCTAAAAGAGCTGCTGTATGAAAGAACGGAGGCATACAAAGGAAAAAACATTTAGCACGCTATGCGCAACCTTTTTTCTATCACGGTCCTGAATAATGTGCAACTCGTTTTATTTATGATTTTAACTAAATTAGCAACATTACTGTTCAGCTCACCTTAGTTTTAGTGGGAACAATGTGCTTGTGCTTTTGATGAGCAAATCCGGTTAATGCGGGGTTGCACTGTGGAGCGGTAAACCGCAGATCATCTTCAACCAGCAGCCTTGATCGGTATTTGCTTTTTATCATTGCGAGTGCAGAAAACCAACATTCGCAGAGATAGGTTGAAGTGAAGGGGATGAGCAAGTTTACTAAAAATTTGTCCATTTTTTTTCTCTCACATCAGTAGAAAGCAAGCAGATAGCTTCTTCGGTTTATTTTTTCCTCGCACCGCACCTCCCCTAAAGTGCTCTGGCGCCCCCAAGGGGAGGCGCGCCTCACACTTGGAAAACCGCCAGGTTAGAGGAACTTGGAATACACCTCTGATGAGACTTGGAATCATGCATTATGTAGAGTAAATGCATCAAGGTCATGCGCTCGACTTGGCCTAATTCAGTTCAAGGTCCTTCATAGGAATCATTACAGTAGAGGCAGACTGTCAAGGATTTATTCTACAGTCTGTGAAACCTGTGCTCGTTGCCATATAGCTAAGGCAAACTTAACTCACATGTTCTGGTCCTTTAACAAACTGTCCAACTTCTGGTCTACAATTTTTCAGATCCTAGCTGAAGCTTTTGAAATAGGTATCCAACCCAGTGCTGAATTGGCAATATTTGGAGTTCCAGGGGAGGGTATATCATTAACACATGATTTTAAATATGTACTGGTTTTTTCAACACTCCTTGCCCAAAGAAGAATATTATTAGCATGAAAATCAGAACACCCACCCAAGGCTTCTCTTTGGTTGAAAGATTTGACCCTGTTCCTTAAGTTAAAGAAGATTAAATTTTGAGTTAGAGGTTCGATCTAAAAATTTTATAAAATTTGGGCCCCTCTATTATTTTACTTTGAGAGACTGGATGCCCTCCCTCGAGCCTGAGGGTTGCACAGGAGCTGGCTCTGCTGTGTGTGTGCCTGCTCCCCAGGCCCGCGGCCGTGTTGGCTCCCTGTGGTTCTGGTCATTGACAGTGATTCTCAACCTGTGTAGTTTTAAATGCCCATGTCCTGACTCGGTTTGTGTACCCTTGCTTGTGGGGACACTGTTCACACAAGTTGTTTGCATGTATGTTTGTATGTTGTCCACATTTTTGAGTAGTACTGTCTTGGTCTCCTGTTAGAGTGCTGGGGGGTCGGACAGACACTCCCTCCCTCCCTTACTGCAAGAAAGGGGAGGAAGTCTCACTGTACACTACACTCCCAAACCCCCCAGATATGCCATTTAATTTATATAATCAATTTATGTAATCATTTATGACATTATAGTCATAAGTTATATGATTATACAAATGAAGTCTTTGGATTGATATATCCAAAGACACAACATTACTATGAGTAATGTGTCTAACAGAGGTCATTATCTTTCATTAAAGCCTCATTGATGTTGAAGCACTGATATACAAACTCAAAGTTTGTGTATCTTTGAGTATACAAACTCAAAGATATACAAAGATATACAAACTCAAAGTTTGTATATCAGATGTCCAAGTGTGCCATTTTGGGATTCCATTTGGAGACTCCAAATGGCACACTTGGACAACATCTGTACATCCTCAAAAATAAACTTGTCCAAAATGACATTTTGATCAGTCTAGAAATCAAAATGTACAGAATACTTTATTCTACAGATTCATTGTATTTTCAAGTCCATACATTACACTCAATGTGCATTTACAAGAAATATAAAATGAAAAATCTGAAGCTAAATTTACATTTTTTTGTGTTACAAAAAATTATAATAGCTACAAACTACTTGCAGTTAAAATATTTCTGACTGCAAAAATAGAAAATTTCGCTTGTCATTTTCATAAAGAGACCAAGCTTTTGCATGTACTGTAAATTGTTCAAGAACAGCAGCTGATTTAATTGGGGTATGCCTTTTCAGGTATTTCAGGTGATTTAGGAGGCAAGGATCAAGGGGTTTTAAAGAAGTGAAAAGGAGTAAGATATTTAACTTATTCTAACATTGATTTAATAAACAAGTAATATATGACATGAAAACAATATTGTCAGTATTTATTTGTCTTGTCTATACACCTATAAAACTATTTCATGCAGAGTTGAGCACACAGTAGAACTTGTCTTGATTTGGATTTGACTGGTACAAATGGAGACCACTGATCAATAGAATCTGGAATCCAAAAACTCAAGACATGAATCAAACAGTAAATGTAATCAGAAAGAAGATGCCAAGCACACACATTAGATCAGGAGTGTCCAACATTTTTGAGACAAAGGGCTACTTTTTCTCTTACCAGGTGGCTGAGAGTTACCACACGACACAAATATATAAAATATGTGTAACATGTCAGAATCCATAAAAAAGTCTCGAACAAGTGGTTGGCCATTTTGGATCAAAGACATAATTTAGTCTCTTTTACATATGTATCTGAGCGAACTTATTCCAAATCTTTTGACATGCAGACTTTAGAATCAGTCATCACATTTTTGAGACATTGAAGAGGAAAAGTTATAAAAAGCTTTTGGCTGCATCAAAGCATCTAGTCAAGCATCAAGATCTGACCATTTGCCATAAAACATCAAGGTGGAATAACTTCCTCAGACAATCTCCCAGCTGTATCGCACTTTCTGTGTGTCATAACAGATCAGCACTAGTCAACTTGTGACACCACCTTAGCCACACTCTCTTTGAAATGGATGCCACTTGTTTTGCTGCCGAATGTCTTACTTTTATTCTTTGATTCAGGTAAATTTAATCCTGTGTCTGACATACAACATATATAAGGCTGAAATAGTTACTGAACACTGTCTGCTCACTGGACAATGTGGGTGTGTCAAAAGAATTTCTTAGAAATTATTCTAAGAACATTCTTAGAATAATGTTATCATGTTTTGGTAAATATATGTTTAAACAGGCATTAGCTTGTTTATAAATGTATAAACAGGCCTGTTTATATATATGTCTACCAAAACACTCTCAGGCCCCTTCCTTCAAATGACTAATATCAGGGACACCTATACAAAGAAGCAAGGAAATCATTAATACGTGTACTGTTAATAAGTCTGCACATTATTTCAAATATTTTGCATGGATCACCCACAGTTAAGGCAAAGCAACAGGCTCACTAGGTGTAGTAAGACACCATGCTAGCCTCCCTGTAGCACATGTTGGTGGAGATTAAGAACCTGTGGCTGATTTAGAATTCTTAGAGTTGCTCATTTTGGATGGAATAGAGCAGACCCACCAAGGCTGGAGACTGAACAATACTGGAAAGGCATATGGGAAAGGGAGGCGTCCCACAACAGCAATGCACAGTGGTTGATCTCTCTACGAGAGGACCATAGAAACCTCCCTGAGCAAGCCCCGGTAACCATCACTGTGATAGCTGTCCAAGAAAGAGTCTCAGGTATGAAAAACTGGACAGCACCAGGGCCTGACATGATCCATGCCTACTGGCTAAAGACACTCACTGCCCTCCATGAGCGACTGGCAGGCCAAATGAACCAGCTGCTACAAAGTGGGACTCACCCTGAATGGTTAACTGAAGGCCAGACAATCCTAATCCAGAAGGATCCATCAAAGGGTCCAGTCCCACCCAACTACCGACCAATAACCTGCCTCTCCACAAGCTCATGTTAGGCATCATAGCGGCCAAGATAAGCAAACACATGGATAAACACATGAGCATGGCACAGAAAGGTATCAGTGTAAATAGCAGAGGAGCCAAACACCAACTCCTCGTAGACCGCACAGTTGCCCGAGACTGCAAAACCCGACACACAACCTGTGCATGGCTTGGATTGATTACAAGAAAGCCTATGACTCAATGCCGCATACTTGGATCATTGAATGCTTACAGATGTATAACATCAACAGGACTCTAAGAGCCTTCATTGCAAACTCGATGAGGCTGTGGAAAACCACCCTTGAAGCCAACTGCAAACCACTTGCACAAGTGTCCATCAAATGTGGCATATACCAAGGAGATGCTCTGTCCCCGCTACTGTTCTGCATTGGCCTGAACTCCCTCAGCCAAATTATCAACAAGACTGGCTACGGATACAGACTCAAAACTGGGGCCAACATCAGTCACCTTCTCTACATGGATGACATCAAACTGTACGCCAAGAGTGAACGAGACATCGACTCACTGATCCACACCACCAGGATCTACAGCGCGGACATTGGGATGTCATTCGGACTAGAGAAGTGTGGTCGGCTGATCACAAAGAGGGGGAAGGTGATCCGCACAGAAGGGGTCTCACTCCCAAAAGGAACAATAGCAGACATAGAAGACAGTTACAAGTACCTAGGTATACCACAAGCAAATGGCAACTTCGATGAGGCCACAAGGAAAGGAGCCACAGCTAAATACCTCCAACGAATAAGTCCAGAGAAGCCAGCTCAATGGCAAGAACAAGATCTGTGCAATAAACAGCTATGCCTTGCCAGTAATCAGATACCCTGCTGGAATAATTAGCTGGCCAAAGGAGGAGATAAAAGCCACAGATATTAAGACTAGAAAGCTACTAACAATACATGGAGGGTTCCATCCCAAATCCAGCACCCTGAGACTGAACACGAGCCGCAAGGAAGGAGGCAGAGGACTAGTGAGTGTGAGAACCACTGACCAGGACGAAACAACTAAGATCCATAAATACATCAGGGACAAAGCCTCAACAGACAATGTGCTCAGTGAATGTCTCAGACAACAGGGAACGGAGGTTGAGGTGCCAGAGATACCATCATGGGAGGACAAGCCCCTACATGGGATGTACCACCAGCAAGTAACCCAAGTGGCTGATATCAGTAAATCCTACCAATGGCTGGAAAAAGCTGGACTCAAGGACAGCACAGAGGCCCTCATCCTGGCCGCCCAGGAACAGGCCCTAAACACCAGAGCAATAGAGGCCCAGATCTACCACACCAGACAAGACCCAAGGTGTAGGTTGTGCAAGGAGGCCCCTGAGACAGTCCAGCACATAACAGCAGGGTGCAAGATACTGGCAGGGAAAGCGTACATGGAACGACATAACCAAGTGGCGGGCATAGTGTACAGAAACATCTGTGCAGAATATGGACTGGAAACCCCGAGATCAAAGTGGGAAACACCCCCAAAGGTGGTGGAGAACGCCAGAGCTAAGATCCTGTGGGACTTCCAGATCCAGACAGACAGAATGGTAATGGCGAACCAACCAGACATTGTCGTAGTGGATAAACAACAGAGGAAAGCCGTTGTGGTAGATGTAGCAATACCAAGCGATTGCAACATCAGGAAAAAGGAGCACGAGAAACTAGAGAAATATCAGGGCCTCAGGGAGGAACTGGAGAGGGCCTGGAAGGTGAAGACCACAGTGGTGCCTGTGGTCATCGGGGCCCTCGGGGCAGTCACCCCCAAACTGGATCAATGGCTACAACAGATCCCAGGAACAACATCAGACATCTCAGTCCAGAAATGTGCAGTCCTTGGCCCAGCCAAGATACTGCGCAGGACCTTCAAGCTCCCAGGCCTCTGGTAGAGGACCCGAGCTCAGAGGATAAGAACCACCCACGGTGGATGAGAAGGGAATTATTATATAGGGAGAGATATAGATATATATATAGATAGATATATAGTTATGGGAATACTTTCTGGGTACACTGTATAATGTGCATTGATTTAATTTGAGTGCTCTAGAAGCAGAGCTTAGTCCTCCTTTTGTTATAATATTGTGATATTTTATCATGTTTGCAGGTGGCCAGATGTGTACTTGGGACTCTCCACCATGGGTCAGAACATGTCAGTTTCAAACCTGCAGAGGGCTCTCAAGCAAGCTTTGGGAACTAGAACTTCTAACACCATCTCCAGAAGAGCACCTGGCCTTCATCAACCAGTCATCACAGCAGAGCTCATGGTTCATCCAGGTTACCCAAGTCATCCTGATGAAGGTGGCTGTGGGGAGGGCCCAGATGACTTCTCCCAGTCTGCTGAAAGAGAACATGAGCTCAATATGCTCAGAAGCCCATCTGTCCTGGAGCTTTACTGCCAGAAGGGAGTTCAACTCTGTGGTTTTAGAGACCTTTGACAACTGTTGTTATGGAGTAGTACAGTTTTACACTTGTGGATAAAGTTTAATTACAAGAACTTCAAATCCTGTACGATGTGGAAGAGTTTGTTTACTAAAGTAGCTCAGGTAACCAGAGGGAATTTTTAAATAATTTTGTTTGGACAAAATCTAATTACTTTTAAATATGTAAAGGAAAGGATAACTTAGGAAGTTAAACTAGATGAATACAGTCTAAAAGGTCAGGTTCTACAATTATTTTTAATGCTTCCTTATTTATGATGGAAGCATTGAAAAGGTAGCTCCCATCTGAATTCAACTTTCTTTGTCATAACTTATCACAAGCTTATCACATACACATGATCAATTGGTGACATCAACTCATCCCCCCTTAACCTCGCAGAAAGTTGGCTTTTTTCCTACTTTTTCCCCCCTTTTACTCTATGATTAATACAGATTGAAACATGTACTTAATGAAAAAGAAAAACATGTTGGTAAATCCTCCTCTCAACATGAGCTGCTGGCTGGAGCATGTGGGCATGGCTGAATCCTGAATTCCAGTCTGTCGCTGTTCGCATACATTTGACTCTAAATCACACATGCATCATCTGATTCGCACCAAACATCATATGATTTACCTTTAACTTCTAATGAGCCCAGTTGCCTTAAATTGTAATTTGACTCCACTGCTCCCAGTAGATTATTTCAACAGCTATACCTCCTTAATACATCAACCAATCTGCATCGGATTTTTAGTGTGTCATCAGTGCTCAACACATTGAGAGTCAAGATATGTGGCTTGACTTACATATCTCAGAGGTAGTGTTGCCAGTTGGGGGGACAAAAAACATTGCCCAACAACACAGGGTTGGCAGTTTTATAAAATATATATTTTTGAAATATATCCATCAGTTTCCTTTGTAAACTTAGTGATTTTCTTAATGATTTTAAAATAGAGGATTTTAATACTTTGCAATAAAATACAGTCAGTACCACCACCAAGTTTACTTACTAACAGTAGAAAGAAAGGCAAACAGAAAAAAAGACACCTGGAGCATTCAGACAGCAAAAAGCAGCGCACCTGGACCAATTCTCACCAAATGTCTGCTTAAAGCTGCAGCATGTAATTAACAAAAAAAAATTTTTATATGTATTAAAACGTTTGCTATGATCTAACAAGGTAATCATTAAAAAAAATCATCAACCTCTTCTCCCTCCTCCTGGCATACTGCAGTGGTTTTTGAAGTTGTGTCAGATTCTTGAATCTTCTCAATTTGATAAATTTAGTCCACCATCATCTCTTTGGCTGGTGCATCTTTTCCTGCCAAATGTTGTCCTTTCATTATATTGATATGCCTGGACACAGCTCTCTGTGAACAGCCAGCATCCTTAGCTAGGAACTTTTGTGGCTTACCCATCCTATGGAGGGTATGAAGTCTTCATGATGAATGGAACTGAGACAATTGAACCAAACTCAAGCAGTTTAATAACACCTGATGGTGCTTTGAGTTTAGTAGATGAATAGTGTGTAACACTCAATTTGCAACATTAATGCCCTGTAAAATTTGGGCTGGTTTCTTCAGAGTATTCTAATTTTTTGAATTCCTGCTTTTGTGGACTTAGTGAGCTGGACAGGCATGTGCTTTAGCCTCTGCCCCTTTTATCTTTGATGCCCCTAGTGCCCTTTTTCAGTTTTTTTTTTTTTTCAAAAACTTTTTTTTCAACCTTTTATTATTTTTTAAAATCTGTTTGTCAGGAGGCCTGCTTGTGCCCCTCAGCAATAATATTTCGCTAAATATAATAATTTAGTTTATTTAGCAAAATAAACTATTTTATTTTTTTGCCTCCATGTTGTTCAGACTCCAGGCCTATGGTGAGGAGGAGGGTCGCTGATCTGTGCCTCTTTCAAATTATGGGCAAGAATATTTTTTATACACTGGTTTGTAAATAAAAATGTAGGTCTGATGTTGACTTAGAAAAACTGTTTCTATTTATATTTTCATAATTGTCCTCGCAATATGACACAGAAATGCTTTGGCTGCAGAGAAACTTCTAACTTTAACTTAATCACTCTGCTAAATGCCCGGTTCTACAGGCAGTCTGGGTCAGTCAAACCGACAGATATAAGAATGTCTGTCTTTATATCAGACATCCTGACATAGACACGGTACTACGTCTGTCACCACGAGTCGCGACGCAGCTCAAAACCCCGGTACTATCTGCGTCGCGACTCATGGTGACGAGTCACCAGATGGTACCAGGTGGTGACTGTTCGCTCTGCTTCTCCTCTATGTTTCTACCAGGTGGATTAAAGCTGCCTGGTAGAAACTGTTGACAGGATCTGGGATGGAGGTGAGCGACTATAAATAGAAGTTAATGCAGAACCTCAAGTGTTAAAGGAAAATTCGGTCCAGAGCTTTTGGAGTTCATAAATAAACATCAGAGAAAATATGAATATCGATAAGGTGAAACCTGTGAGAGGGAGACCAGGTTTATTGGCCAAGTTTAAAATCAATCACTGATTATTGGTTACTTGCTGTGATGTATTTGTGAACAAGCCCAATTCAAATACAAAGATTACACCATATTATAGCCATGGTAACACAACAATTCAAATGATCAAGATGATTCTTTAAATGTTTACAAAGTAAACTTCCTAATTAAATCCTAAATGTGTTTTTTTTTTCCCTCAGCTGAATGCACTAAATAAAATTTTGTGACATTGTCATTCTCTATAAATGATGCTACATGTTTAGATCTATGGTCTGTTTTACAATTCAATCATTTCTAGGGGCCCCTGAATGTCTGGGGGGCCCTAGCAGCAGCTACTGAGTAATTCTACCCAGTAATTCTAGATCTCAGAGGCACTAACATCAAAAAAGTATGTAGAGTAAACTCCTTTCAGTTTTTTTGATCTATAAATAAGTCTGTACAGTGTTTGCAAGGCACGTAAATCCCATTTCATTATTGGAGGGGGGCCTGTCAACAGGAAAATCTTTCAAGAGTGATTTTGGGGAGGGTTGCCAAAGTTACTGTCAAATGTAACGTAAAATGTGGTTTATTTAATTTTTTTTATTGTGTTCAAGATGCACCACTAAAAATGACTAGTATGTAGCAATGCATATCAAACATGTTTTTCTCAGTAAACAACCTGTTGAGACCCGTAGAAGTCAAATTAAGATGCAAATGTCGATTAAATGAGTTTGGTTCAGTGTCACTGATCTTGTCTCTGCTACAGCTTTACAAAAATTTAAGATTCTGACTAAAAGCAAGTTTTCATGGGTGACTCCACTTAATAAAATTCCTCATAAATATTGATTTATTGCAGTTGCTCTTAATACAAGTTATGTGTTATTTAAATTATAACCCTAAGTTGCTTTACTTTTTTTATTTTTCCATGTCCTTGATGGATGAGAACCTATAAATATGTAGAAATTGAATATCTGGGCGTATCATAACTTAAGCTTAAGGCTCAGCACCAGAGTTTTCTAGAAAAGTACTCAGATTTTATTTTGTGGTTTTAAAGGCTCTACATTGAAGATGATAAGAAATAAAGACTTGCTTTATTTTTTTTTTTTTACCGTCAGCTGCTCTGCAATAGCCCCTCTGCTCTGGGCTCCCATACAGAGCTGTCAGCTACTGGTAACACTCAGGCCTTCAAACTCTTCTTATTAAAGTATGAGAGTTAAATATAATTGAAATATTGGCTACCATTGACAGAAAAGAGAGAAGTTTATGAAAGCAACGTACCCAGTTTAGCTAGTTTTGATTTAAGTCATAATGAGGCAGTTTATTATGATTCAGCCAAACTCATGAAATAACGAACTGCAGTCTGATTTTTATTATTAATGTGTTTCTTCCTATTGAGCAGTGAAAGTACATAAAAGGTGTTGCATGTCTTTTGCTTTAAGTATTGTTGAAACAATCAGAGGAATATATTTACTTATGTTTACTTGCTCGTTACTTTTCCTCTGGTCTTCCGGGTTCCAGGAACTCCATGTGCACAGTGGAATCACAGAGAACAATCATACTACACAGACTTCAGATATTTCCAGAGTTTTATCCAAAGAATCCAATGCATACAGAATGTTACATCAGCATTACACCCAGATGATCAAAAAGTCCAACACATGACAAAACATATAATTACCTGCTACAAGTTGAAAAAAAGACAAAAATGCATTTTTGGGAATCACTCACTAGGGCACAAAGCGATTCGATTCTTCTGCTGTAAAACAGACCTTTTTATAAGAATGTGTATTCCCCTCATTTAAATATATGCATTAGAAGGTGTGTCTTGCCCTTGCAGGGCTGCTCCAATGTTAATTTTATTACCTCCTCTGAGACCTGCTAAAAAACCCAAAAGCAAATAGATGGAGAGAAACAAGGGTGATCCTCAAATTGGGTCTTGCCGTACCAGCCGCCTCCTTTCATATTCCAAAAGAGAATTTATGACGTAGGCCTGTTAGTTTTCTGCCTCAGTGCTTCAACTAGAAAGTGGTTTCTATTTTATACAAACTGAAACAAAATCTAATGCTAAAAAATAGTAACTATACGTTTGAATTTAAAACTGCAGGGTTGTCTATTTTTGGAAAAGCTCTTTGAAATACCTGAAATATTTTAAAAGTAAAAATAGTTTCCTAATCCTATTGTATTTCAGTAATATAAATTGCATGCAAATAATATGGTTAAAACTAACTAATTCAAAACATGCTGTTTAATGCTTAAGGAAATCTCTTAATACATTTGATTATACTTTGGAGAAGACTTTTAAAAGTTTTAATGTTTCACTGAACTGTTGAACCAACACCAAAGAATTTATTGATCCTGTTGGCAGACTCCTTATGGGAGTACAAGACTGCCTGTCTAAAAACCCTCCTTAGAAATTTATGTAAGTTCAGAGAGTCACCAGTTGTTTTAGTTTTGGATCTTTATCTAAGTTTACCTTGTCGTAAAGTCTACTCCACAATATTCATGCTACATTTAATATTTCATATGTCTAAAGGTTAACTGTCTCCATAGTTATGCTAACTAGACTTATATTCTCAACAGTATTTACTTACTGGAGGGTTTTTTTTGGTTTGTTTATACTGCAGAGTCACAGCTAACAGCTAGCTTAATTCTAGACTTCTTCAACATTGGGGAGGGGATGTTCTGACTATCAATGCTACCTCATCAGATTTTCCTATCGTAGCACGGATAGATAGCAAAGTATCTGTTGGTGCTATGTGTCCAAAACTGCTACTGTCATATTTACAAATGAAAAACCACAGCGGGTTGTGTTAATGTTAAATACATTGGATGACATTATTTGAGTAACAGGACTGAAGTGGAAGCTAAAGAGTTATGCTTAGCATTGGAACAATTTATATACAAGATCACTTCCTTTATCTGAATATTTTACTCGATTAAAATCAAAAGCTATCGCAGATGTATGCACTAATCCTTTTATTAGAATATCCTACCTTTTTAAAAATATTTTAATCCGAAAAGTGTCTGTAAGAATGAAATACAGAGAAAACAAATTTTTATTGGAATTAAATACAAACATCTACAAATACCGATCACTGCAACTCTTTTTTGCGTTTTAATCCATTGTATAACATTCTTTATCAAATGCAGCGCAGCCACAATGTGTGCTCCTGAAAATGATAGGATATGATTAATATACACTAATATTACACAGATATTACAGCTTCAATCCCACATCTTACTACCAACATCTATTTAGCAAGATTTAATTAAAAAAAAAAAAAGAGTATAGTTAAACTAAAATATTTTACAATATAGGGACAAAATTGCCCATAAAGCAACTTATTTTGTCCCGATTAACCGCCAAACAATGACTTGTTTACAGTAGTAACGACTTTACAGACGGCAAACTATAGCCATTTATATTACAAGCTGCCTGTCACGTAAACTAAAAACATGAAGTAATATTGCAGCTTAATGAAAGCCCTATATAAAATAAATTAAATAAATGAAGCCGGGATAATGCAGCACACGGAGCTTAAAAAAAGGGAGTCCTTTATTTTTAGATGAAAAAGAACACTTTTCTCTCTCTGAGTTGCAAAGAAACAAATGAAAGAATGAGGATCAATATATGCTGAAAGAAATGTATTATATCAATATCAAGCCTCAGGTTCAGTGAAAATGGCGGGCTCCCGAAGTGGCAACGTAGCTTCACATAAAAGCTAAATTCTAACAAAGGGTGTAATAAACGGCAGTGGCATTTCTATAGGAGAACAAACAAAGAAAAACAGTAACATCCTCTCCTTAGCTTTGTTCACGAAAGATAATTCCGTTTCGACATTAATTACCGAGCACTCGGATCCTCTGCTCAGGGTTAGGGTTTTCTTTCCAGCAGGTCTCGGCGCACAAAATGTCCTTCTCTTCCGTTTGCTAGCCATGGTACATAAACTAGAGGGTTTTTTTCCCCCCCATTTCCTGTCACTTTAGACTTCTATACAACAACAGCACCACATGCTGGCAAAAACAAGAATTACAACCAGTCGATGAAATACAAACCATGGTTTACAAAATACATTTAACATGTACCCAGTTTTAACCTGGTTACATAAAGCTTACCATGATCTTTGATTAAATAAAGCACATGGAACAAAACTTCCACGGGTAGGATGTATTTATAAGAAATTTGCTGAGTAAGCAGTGTCACATAGCATCAATGTGTGCATGCACCACAAGAAAGGACGGATTTTTGGATAGCACAGATAAACAAAACACCTGTTCAAAACACCTGTTACTCAAAATGTTCAAGACATTTTGAGTAACCCCGATTTTAGATCGGAGCGGTCCAACATTCTGTTTAATAACCACACCGAAGGATGATTGATTATAATGATTGCAAGTGACAATCTTAGAACTCGGAATGTTCTAAGATTGTCCTAAGGGCAAAATCGAGGCAAAAATTTTAAATTGTGCCATGTGAACTAGGTGAGTGTGCGTGTGTGATTAGGTGTGTGTGTTTCTGTGTATATACATGTATGTGTAAATGTATCCATATATACCATGTGAGGATGATTATATATTGTGCTTATACCAAGTAAACTTGATGCTGAGGATTTTTTATTGCAAGGTGTTATGAATTTTCCAACCAGAAAATATATCACTGTATTTCAATCTGGAGAGACTCAGACTGAGAGAGAGGAAGACAATTAGAAGAGTTTATTGACATACAAAATTAAAGTCTTTGGTTCTCAGGGCCTGGCTGAGGACATCGATTATCGCAAAACTTTTTGCGATAAACTCGGATGAGCATTCCCGATGCTGATAGGAACATCATCCCCCAGGGACCCGGCACTAGTGGTGGAGGTTGGCTGGGCGTGTGGAGGGGGGTGGTGGTGGTGGGTTGAGCTCTGCTGGAAAGCAGAAGATGCCATGAATGGAGGTGATTGGACGTGACGTTTCTTGGGCCAGCATTGATTGGTCGACGGTGATGAGCAGGATGCACCAATTGGAGGATTCAGGTGGGGCTAGGAAGACTCTTCCAGTTTGAATTTGTGGCTAGGCTTCATTATACTTTCTCTATTTTAAAATCATTAAGAAACTCATTAAGTTTACAAAATAAACTAATAAAAACAACAAACTGTGAAGCTAGACAGTTTGCTATATTCATCAGTGTATGTAAAAAAAGACTTACAAGACATGCTTGATTGTCTCAGAAAACACTTACTGGCTTTTTTCCATCATCTGTTAACAACTTCATCTAATTCTTTCCACAGATTGAATCCTTGCCATGTTTTATTTCTTCCCTATTGATTGTCATTCTGCTGGTAAGTCATGCTTAAAATGAACACTGTTAAAAAGTCATAGATTTCTGTCAGTCCTCGACAAAATTGCATGCTACTCAAAGACACAGTAAAGTGTTTTTGTTTGTCCTGTGGTACAAAGTTAGATTCTTTGTACGACCAAAACTGACAAAATGTACAAGTTTCATAGTACGTGATATTTAATAAATTAGAATGAGTGCCAATGAGTCTTGTATATTACATTAAAAGTATCTTTTGAAAATAACCCTTAAGCAGGTATTACTCATTTCTTCACTGTTGATGTAATATTCTAATCTTAAATGCCATGATGTAACTAAAAATCATTAAACCTAAAAACATCTGTGTAATTAATCTATAATGGGTTTTTATTTGTGAACTTTTCTAATTAATATTCAAATTGATTGAATATGAATATTAAATCAATTTGATTTAACATTCATAAAATATATGTATATATATATACATATATATATATGTATATATATATATATATATGTATATAT
>VMRN01000106.1:167048-217975 GCA_010277015.1 Poeciliopsis turrubarensis | reverse complement strand
GTCTGTCTGTCTGTCTGTCTGTCTGTCTGTCTGTCTGTCTGTCTGTCGATAGAAGGACTGTGGTTTATAAACTACAGCCACTTCCTAACAGCAGTCCTTCTGTATCCTACAGTGTAAATAATCTTCATCAAATCTCCATGTAGCTTCAAAATGCAACCAACAGCCCAGAATACAATAATATATACTTCTGCAGGTAGACATTGTGAAATATATTATTTACATGTTGAACATACTCTAAACATGTTTAAACATACTGCAAACATTGTTTGAATATATATATATATGTAATTGAACATACTTTGATCTTCACATCACCTATTTTACACTCAAAAAATTAATAGATTTTTACTTATATTAATTTCTATTCTCTAACACTGTATGTCTTTTAATCTACCTCCCCACTTTTACTGAAGATCACTTTTTTAAAGGTATCTGTAATAGCATATGAATTGTAATATAGCCCAGTAACTGACCTTCTTTTTGTATTTATATTGAATGTTTAACAGACAGGGGTAACTATATTTCTAACAGAAAACATGAATCAAAAAGGAGCCATTAGGTATTATCAAGCTTATGTAATAGCATGTTTATTTATTTATTTTACTAATTTCATCTAAAAGCTATATTTTAAACATTCTTCTGGCAGATAGGCATTAGAAGCCAGCATGTAGTGGGAAAGGCCATTGTTAGTGACCTGGATGGTTTGCTGTCCGTCACTATTGGACGTCCGACAGTGGAGAAGACTTGTAGCGTGGTGTTGAGCTGTCCGTTCTGCTCTCTACATGTTTGTTTAGGGTGAGGAAGTTTATTGGACAAAATTACAAAAATGTGGGATACTGGAAATATAGGTTTTTAAATCCAGAAATGGGCCTCACACTATACACTGTAGAAAAAAATCAAAAGGGCATTTTTTTTTCTCCCAAAAAGGGAAAAGGTCAAAGGCTCTAGTGCCACCTTGCTTCAATCTGTGCACACCCCTGAGCATGCATATTTTTAAAGTGTCTTTGTGAGACTGCTGTTTTAGTTCTATTATTACACTGAACATAATTTAAGATTGTTGTATACTATTTGTCCAGATTGATCAAAAAAGTGATCTATTATTGTTACAAGTTATTTTTTAGTGACGGATGAGTATTTAGCCTTTAAAACAAATTAATAAATAAAAAATAAAAATTGATGCTTGGATTTGAGCAGAGTATTCCGACTACTTAAAAATATTCCTCCTGATTTTGGTTCCTTTAAGGATTTCGCCAGTTGTTCAATCTTTGTAAGTATTGAGCAAGATTTATAAATGACGAAAAGCAAACTACTACATTAAATTATGGGTTCAGAGGTGATGATAAAAATTTAATGGAGGCATTTATTGCCCTCTTACTCTGTTTAAAAATGAACTCCATTTTTAAACAGGGTCTTCCAGCGATGACTCAGCGTTCCCTTACCTGTTTAAATTGCTCCTCGTAGGTCCACTCTTGGTGGGAATGGGAAAGCGCGGACGGAGACTCTATGCGTGAAACTTGATCAGTGGTAAGGAAGCGCACCGTGGCGCCCTTTGATAGGCAAGCTTCATGGAGTTGGAAACTGTTTGACATGTCTTTGTGACTCTCCTCTTCATCAGTGATCTCCTGCTCATCTGTGACCCACATTTCCTCACCAGTGCAAGGTCTTAAATTCCCTTCCTTGTCCTCCCGGTGCAGACGCGTCATCCCGGTGGAGGAACCAGCTCCAGCTGGCAGAGTGTTGCCCAGCGCGCCGTCATAGTGGCTAAAAGCCACAGCTTGCTGGTGGATCTGGGACTGTACCATACTACGGAAAGTTCCGTTTTTTCCCTGCTGCTGGAGCTTCTCCTCTACGGTAAAACGAGCTGCCTGCTGGCGCTGTAGATTTTCCATTACCGCCTCCAGCCTGGTCCCGCCGCCCCCGCTGACGGCATGGTGGAAGCCGCTGCAGCAGGGATCAGATGCCGCCTGAAGTGGAAGGCTGCGGGAGTCTGGCTGTCAAGAGACCATAAATTAATCTTTTTACCCCTGGATTACTTGCATTTTCAGCTAAAAGCTTTCGCTGTGACGAGTCTAATTGATTCAGAAATAATTTGGGTAACTTAAAATATGAAAATGTCTTTAAAAAAAAAGTAAAATACCCAATAACTTAAGTAACATCAGCTCAAGTTATCGACACACTGACAAAGTAAACCTGACAGACACTTACCATGGGTTTGCTTGCCATCTTTTTCCAGGAGTTATTCAAAGTTGACTTTCAATCCAAGAATACAAGATTTAAATATTTGATTGACTAAAGGTACGTGTTGAATGTGGGAGACCTGAGCTGAATTTGGCAACAAGTGGTGCTTGTTCACTACAATGAATCCAGAGACCAGCCCTACCAACGCATTAATACCTCTGATCCTGAGACACCTCTTCATCATGATGAGGCTACACCTCTGAGTGGTAAATGAGCAATGGCTAAATCATGTTCCTGACACTCAGTAAACTTTATTTGAGGATATTGCGTCTCAGTTATGAAGCATTCTTATCAGTTTTTCTGCTGTCAGATTTTCAGAATAGAATTTTCACGTTTTACACAGGATGACGTGAAAATATTGATAAATGTCTACTAACAGGTCTTACAGTTGTTTCTTTTTTACAAATCTTTGGGTAAAATTGTATTTCGTCCACAATCAGATTCTAGTGGAAGAATCTGATTGTGAGCACAGAAGTTTCTACTCATCTTCAACCACTGTTTGGTGATAGATAATCTATTTGTGGGTCACTCTAATGAAATGTTCACACATGATTTATTAAGACTTTAGAAAACGATGTTTCTTTAAATACCATCATCATTCAACCTATGAATATTTTTGTGTAATTGTTGGGCCATTTACCTGTTTTTAACATATATATGACAGAACTTATAGAAGCTTACTTAAGATTTTAAAAAATATTCATAATGCATTAATAAAACTTGCATTAGCTTTGCATAAACACCTAAGAACAAATAATCTAATTGAAACTCGCGTAATTAAAGCTTAATTGTTGTATTAATTTGACTTGTTGTTTTTGTGTAAAAACTGGATTGTTTGTTTTGTAAGGTATCTCAAGACAAGATTTGTTGTGAATCAGTGCAATGCAAATAAACTGACCTGAATTTAATGCATAGACAATTTAATATTTGGTCTTTAAAGTGTAGTTGCTAAGTTTTATTTAATATGTATCATCTGAGTCCAAATGTCATATCATGCAGAGGATGTAAGTTAGTGGTTTTAATCTGTATTCATCATATCACATACCACACACATTGATATGTGTGTGAAATGTTGTCTTGGTTCTGAGAGAGTGGTGCAAATAACCCAAACTAATCAGAACAAGATAGTGCTTCACTAAGGCCTTTTTAATGTGAAATAGCTTTAAAACCCTTGCTTTCTGAGAAAAAGAAATGCTTCACTAATAATGTATTTATCCTCAGAAATACAGGACAAGAATATGCTTCATCTTTTTCTGATCCCTGGTCTGTCATGGCAGATGAACACTCGAACTGAGCCAGGGTCTGATTCTGCTGGAGTTTTCTATAAAAGAAACATACCAAGTGTGCACACTGGCAGTGTGCACACTTGGTATGAAGTTGTTGCTGTAAAGTCATTTACATAACTCGAACTGTTGCCATGTGCTTGTCCAGAAGGAGTGAATGCTGCAAATTAATGACTATGAAATCTATAGGTTTCCTTAGATAGACAGTTTCTAAACATATTTGAATAATAAACTGAGCTTAATAATAATCAATTAATTGTAACCATGTAATGGATAACTAGAATTAACTGAAATGTACGTATCGCTGAATTTAAATGATTTTTTTTTTTGGAGAGCGTCTCAAGGCAATTTGTTGTGAATTAGGACTATATAATTCAACTGAATTGAATTGATTTATTTAATAGAATGACCTGGCAGGAGTATGTAGTCTTAGATCATGTTAATAAATGTAGTTCAATTTATATACACTGCTCAAAAAAATAAAGGGAACACTCAAATAACACATCCTAGATCTGAATGAATGAAATATTCTCATTGAATACTTTGTCCTGTACAAAGTTGAATGTGCTGACAACAAAATCATTGTTGATTGTAATCAGTGTTGCTTCCTAAGTGGACAGTTTGATTTCACAGAAGTTTGATGCACTTGGAGTTATATTGTGTTGTTTGAGTGTTCCCTTTATTTTTTTGAGCAGTATAAATAAATACATGCTATATGCCCAAAAAGTTATTTCTGCAAATGACAAATTAAATCCTGCAAATTGCTCTCAGGCTTTTTTGTAATTATAAAAGTTAAGGTTGAGGTACAACAGTTGTTTTCCTTCTATATGTTGCAGGGAAGAAAAGAGAAACTGTACTTGAAACGATGTTAATTTAGTGGTAAATGCAGTCAATTTGTTTTCATTCAATTTGACCTGAAAGCACTAGAGTAGACAATAAGCCAGCTCCATCTAGTGGTCATGCAGAACTGTGCTATCTAATGAGATTTTGCCCTCTAATTTTTCTCGTAGGGGACAAAACCATTTTAAAAAGAATTTATAGAATTCAGGGTGAATATCGTTAATGGAAGTAAAACCAAAAGCTTGTGGCAACTGATTATAAACTACTAGATTGTACAGGTGCATACAGATGCGTTATGTCATCATGTAGCTCCTGGCCTTAATATTTTTGGTGAAGGGTTATAGGGTTGCATTTCGATTAAACAGTCCCTGGTATACTCTAATATCTTTATATTAGAGATTTTATATTTATTAATTAGGTAAATGACTTGGATTAATTTGAATATATTTGACAGGATGCTGTGGAGAAACATTTTCAACATCACCAATATAAGAAATTATTGACCATGATGATGTTGAGCTTGTCAGTGAAAATCACACTGAGCCAAACTGCTGGTTATAATTTAATTACTTCAAAATCAATTGTCTGTCACACCTTCATTACTGCCACCAATTATGACAAGTCAGAAATTCTATCTTCAATTTTGCTGGGTTTTTACAGAAAGTGAAATCAAAGTAAAATTGATTAAAAACTGCTTTTCTACTTGGTTATACTGAAAAATGATCTTATTTTATTTGTTCACATTTTGAGGTTTACCGAAGGAACAGATGCAGGATACAATGCACATACGATAACAGTTTTGAAATTATTGACGCCCCTTTACCACCGGCTCGGCTCCACTCGGCTCGCTTTACCACCGGCTTTTTTCGGGGCTGGCCCTGCTTTTCAGTCCCTGCTTCACAGGCCCTTCTTTCGTGGGTGACGCAAGCTTCGCTTCTGTTCACTGATTGGCCGAGGGCGTGGTCAGACGGAGCAGCAACGAGAAAGGGTTAGTGTTGCAGATAGCTATTCCGCTTAAACATTGGTTGCTGTACTCAAACAGCAACCAGTAAATTAAAACACAGAAATATTTAAGCAAGGTTTTAATATTTCTTTTTCATTTTGTTTTGAAATGGTTTTACATGTTGTTAACAATTAGTTAACAATGTAGTTTAAAAGATTGTTGGGTTTAATACTTACCATCGGAAAGTTTGTAGACAAACATTTCCAGTTTGCCCAAGTAGTTTTGTTTGTATTGGCACAAATACAGTAGTGGACAAATTGGTACCCCTTCTACTGAAGAGAATCAGTAACAACGGCCTACAAAACAATGTTGAGCCAAAAGGAACAAGTAATGACGAGCTTCCTAGAAATACAGTGGAGTTGACAGAATTTGTATTTAAAATGTAGCAGAGAGAAAGCCACAAGTTTTCAAAAAAAACAAACAAAGAAAGAAAGAAACTAAAGTAAAAATACTCAAACATCTACTTTAGTACATTAGTCTAATAAATGTACTCTTTTACGGATGGCTACTGCACAAACATAACTTAATGCCTTTATACCTTGTTCTACATATGTTTAACAACAGAAATATCCTAAATAGAACTTAGTATTTTTATCTGTTTTTATAAAACAAAGGTTTTGATCTCTTACACATACATGGGAAAATACTATCATATGACAATTTCTATACTAAATTAGATTTTTGTTGGCAATCAGTGTTATACAGCTACAGTATATCAATCCTGTCTTAGTCCTTCTTGCGTATCTAAAGGAGTATTTATCCACAAACCTGATTCCAATTGCATGTCAATGATCACCAACAGGTCATACCTGTTGGATAAATACAAATAATTTATACCAACATAGTGTAAAAGAGTATATTTACACTTAGTTACATATTTGCAACATCCTGCATCACCTAAATGTAAAGAAAATAATTTAAAATTAATAAATGCCATCCATGCAAGATACTATTTTTAGTATTTTTAGAATAAATGGACCCATCTCTACCTTATGTACAAGTCTATGAACTCCACCCCAGGCCAACAGAAAATTTAATTGGTTGTTAATTACTTTTAAATATATCTATTTTAATTTTCCTCTACATTAAAACAAACAAACAAAAAAAAAAACCTTAATACCATTTAATTAATTGTGTAGCCTGATGAATACTGATCAGTTGTTTTTCATTCCAAGGGTTAGAAAAGAAATTGAATTGGATATTATGTAATTTAAAGCTCCATTGATTGGAGTAATTTACCTCCCTCATTTACATGAATGACCTCTTTTCATATTTTTAACTTTCAACTTTACATATTTTCAAACATCTCACTCTTGCTTTCCATAAGAGCAAAGACTCATTTATTCTAGCCCTTCTTTTCTTCTCTGACATTGTAAATGGACTGAACTTATATAGCACTTTTCCAGTCATTTTGACCTCTCAAAGCACTTTACACTAGAGTCACCTTCACCCATTTGTACATACATTTATACACCAATACGCAGGGGTTAAGTCGACATGGAGGAAGCTGGAATCAAACCTACAACCATCCGATCGCAAGACGATTACGCTACTATACAGCCACAGTCGCTCTGTACTCTGTACATATGAATATCCATTTGCATGTGAATATGCATCTTCTTATTTGGTATGAGTGTATGTAGCATGAAGTTGTCATGAATTTATATATACGTGTGTTTTGTCTTATTTTATTTCTTTTGTCTGACTCTGTTTAGTTTTTTTTTCTTAATTTACTTATTTCAAATTCTATTATTGTTTTTTTTTTTTTTTTTTTTGGTTGGTTGGTTGGTTGGTTGGTTTTTTAAGTACCCCTCACAAACGAGACAACAGATCTCAAGGGGTTATACATGATGTAAATAATCAATGTTCATCCTATAGTTATAAACTAAATTAGTGTATACATTTTCTTTTGATGTCACCACTCAAACATTTTGGAAAAGTGAATTAAATCTGAACTTGAATTGCCTGTTGTCTATTTTGACATTTTATGTGGTTTATTTGTTAAAAAGGTGACTAAATGTTTCTTTCAATTAATACAGTCATATTATTGGTAAAGCACTACTTTTGCCCAGGCTATATGACTTAAAAAAAAAACCCATATAGCCTGGTTCCTGTCTTCGCAGGAACCATGTCCAGACTTCAGCAGAATCACTTTAAAAACATGGGATGATTGAAGGAAAGTAACCGTTCTAACAATGATAGTCTGTATGAGTTAAGGCTTGCAGCAGTGGTTCAAAACAGAGCAAAGACTAATTCCTTTTGCCTCGTGGGGGATTTTTGTTTTGCACATTTTTGTTCTTTACTTGAGTTGGGTGGCTCTGTTTAATTTTTAATTTTTAACTTTCAACTTTAAGTTGAAAGTTTATTTATTAAACTTTCAACTTAAAAGTTTAATAAATAAACTTGCCCCTACTGTGTTTCCGTAGTGTTTTTCTGTTTAACACCGGAAGTAGATCCAGCAGCCCGGCGAGAAAAAATGGCGGAGTCAAAGGAGGAGGTTGACGTCTTGGTCCAAAGAGTAGTCAAAGACATCAGTATCGCATTCAAAAGACACCCCAACATGTAAGTTGTTGAGTTTAAACGCGGTGGGAAGTTGTGCTTGGGACCTAGTGAACCTTGATTTAAACAACACCCTGAATCTGATGTTTACCTGCGGCTCGGAGTATTGCATAGAATGTACAGAAACTTTTGTGTTTTGCAAGCCTGTTTGGCTAATTTTTCTTCAGACAATAGCATTGGCATTTGAAACATTCCGATTTATACAAACAACGTATAGATATAGAGATGGACAGACGGATTACATCGCTAATTGAGTCTTATTCTCTTTGTAGACAGAGTACCGGCGGATTCGCCGCAAATTCGATCATGGCTGTACAATGTCATTCTAAAAACACCACAACATATGAGAGTTTGATCTATTCTTAATTATTCAATTTCATTCATAAGCACATTTTTGCTTTAAGAAAAATGTACGTGTACCAGTGAATGCACACTTACACATGGCGATGCGCGCCATAGTAGCAGTGAAGCATTTTGTTGTTGCTGCTGTCCAACTATGTAACTCTTCCCCAGTCCCCCTGATTGTTCTTGTCTCCGTGTTTTTCAGAGACGAGATCGGTCTAATCCAGTGTCCAGAGGCCCGCTACAATCGCAGTCCCATTGTGTTGGTGGAGAACAAGCTTGGTGTTGAGAGCTGGTGTGTCAAGTTTCTGTTACCGTATGTCCACAATAAGCTGCTCCTCTACCGCCAGAGAAAACTCTGGCTAGACAGAGAAGGTATTTATTTTGAATAATATGACTTATTATGATCTTTGTGTCTAACAAACCAACTGAGAAGAACTAATTCAGGGCGGTGTCACCAAATTCATACTAAGAGTACTGGCCAGATTTCATGGTTGTCGTTATGTGTGGAGAAAGGACTGAGGGGCTGATGCTGGATTTCTTCTGTACTTTATTCTACTCGCACATATATATTTGGTGTGTGATTTCCTATAAGAAATAATAACACAACTAATTTTTGACACCTATGCATAAGCTTATCATTCAACTGTTGCCTGTTTATAAATAAATATAAGTATGGTTGCCAAATCAAATATTATAATCATCCATATTTATCTTGCATGTCAATTTACCGTCAGGATTAACGTAACACTTCCTGTAACGAACAGGGTACAACATCCTTATTGCATTCTGCAACCCAGCACAAAACAGTAACACACTAGCTACTTTCTGATGATGTTTCTCATAATACTATAGACTACTAAGCCAGTCGTTCCTACAAGATTTACACTTACAGAAACACTGGGGAACAATAATTCAATGCACTTAAACCATAACTGAAAACTATAAACTACTGACTTTGGGGCCTTTTCTATCCACCTTATTCCGAGCTCCCACGAGGCTTTGCGTTATTTATGGGCACGACTTCTGCTGCTAACCGGAACAGCCATTTGTTTACATGTTAGCAACTCGATTAACCGGCTTTCCACAGAGGTTTTAAGTTATAAGATGTGTAGGAACTCCAGCTATTACAGCTTACATATTGTTTTACCGCTACCTAGAACTATTGTGGGGAGGGATGGCGACTTGAAGAGATGGCCGCAAATAACCTGCACTAGTATAGTTAGCTGCTTCACTGACTTAGTTGGTTTGGATGGATTTTTATCCACACAATGAAATGAGCACTACATAAAGCATTTTGGGTTCTCTCTTCAAGTTTAGAATTTTTAGTCAAATTAATTTTGTTTCCTCATCTGTCAGTAGGCGATGAAAACTACCACTTTTGTTTTGGGAGCCGTTCAAGACACACCTGCTGCTGCCACAAATTAAACTTGGTCTGATTATTAAAGTTTAGCCACGAACAGCACAACAGTTATCCGGGCTCCGCAAGGCCAGACACTTTCCAGTGGAAAGTTTCTCTCTGTAACAGGTTAAGGTGTGATTCGGTTCGCTTCTTGTCCACCGGGGAGATTCTCCATATTACGGTCTGAAGCTCAGCACCTGCGGACATTTCTCCGCTCATTTGCAGCGACACTCAGCAATGGAGAACCTCGAGGTTCTGGTTGTGATGGACTAAATAAACACAGATATTTTATTTTGTCTTATGAAAAATGTACCTGGTCCACACATAATGATAAAGACTCATCATGAATTTTATTATTTTTTAAATACAAACAAAAAATCAAATTCACATCACACCAAGCTAATATGATGTAGTTCTGATGTTTTACATTGTCGGCGCAGAACGGCAGCTCAGAACTCTGACCAGCTTCTCTGCTTTTCTCTTTATTACTGTCAGCTCTTCAGAGAAACGAGCTGCTAGCAGCGGTGCTAACTCACGATCATTCAGTAATAAAACGTAATGATCGTCTTCCTGTCGCTCCCCGTGATTAAATTCACAATTGCGATCCTCTGTACTGAGCAGCTCTCTGATTGTAGACGGTGTGTCCGTAAACAAGTTTAATTAAACATTGTATTATAAGAGAGATGTAACTTCCATTACAAATATAGATTAGGAAAAAACTCTACAAATTACAGTGAAATATTGCTACTTCCGGAAGGCGCCGGAAATAAGACTCATCGTCATTTCCATAGTAACCCTTCCAGGAATAAGGTGGATACAAGGCCCATGGTCTATGTTAGCCGACATTAAAAGGTAAAATAATATCTACCGTGATGTTTCTTCATCCTTTTACAGTATTTTTTTCAAATTTGCCTGTATCGATTTTCTTGTAAACTAGTCATTACATCACACTTTTAAGGCTACTGTAGCCTTAAAAGTGTGGTGTAAGTGTGATGTAAAAGTATTCAAAAATCAGTAAAACTTTAAATAACTCTCCAGATTATGCATGTCCTGATTGTTGCCACAGCATTGAGACAAACGTGTGTGTTTTTGTGTCCAACAGCTCTAGTGGATATTACTTGCACTCTTTTGCTGCTCAATCCGGACTTCACCACTGCCTGGAATGTCAGGTAAAAGAAATATTGCATCTTAATGATTGTATAGTTGTCTTTAGGGTTTTACAAAACAAAGTAAATCCTGAGAAACACTACTAGAATATCTCAAAAATTTTTAATATTGTGTAAAAGTGCACCATTTCAGGCCAGTTATCTTAAAAAGTGAAACTTATTTATTATTTATTAAATATTAGAATTATCAACCGTTGTTTCTTGTAATGTTGATTATGGCGGACAGGAAATGAATACCCAAAATTCAGAGTCTCAGAAAGTTAGAATACTGTGAAAAAGTTAATTAATGGCAACTTATGGTGTCATACCCTAAGCACCTAATTCACTCGAAACACATGCAAAGGTTTTCTGAGCCTTTAAATGGACTCACACTCTGGGACAGTAGGACAACACAATCATGAAGAAGATGGCCGGCTGGACAGATGTCCAGATTGAGGACAGTCATTGACACCTGTCACAATGAAAGGAAGCCACAATGGTCATTGCTGAAAAAGTTGCTTGAGTGTGGTAGGAAAAGCACAACAAATGCACCAGCAACAGGGAAAAGCTCTGCCTTCTGGGATTGCTAAACGAAATCCATTCCAGAGGAACCATATGTGAGAGACACCGAATTTATTAGTTTATTAGATACCCCACTCAATTTGTTTTGTTTATAATAAGTTCATTCATTGTTCATTGTAGCTTCTTAATTCCTTCTGAACTTGGTTTTGTGTCTGTCTCGTGCATTGATCTTTGGTAGTCATATTTCCTTTATGTCAGTGAATGTGTCGGTGTTCTGTGTGCTCCTGGTTGTGCCGTTTGCTCGGTAGTTTACTGTTTTTCCCGTTCTGCTGGGGAGCATTAGGCACCGAGTGTCGGCAGGCTGATTTTTTGTATAAAGGTAAATAAAAACCTTTTTGTAATTCGCAAAGACAACTCCGGATGTCATCTGTGCTTGAGCCCAGCAACACATACACCAACAAATAGTAGACATGAGGTGCAGACGTCGTAATCCCCGAGTCAAGCCACTCCTGAAATTAAGACGATGTCTGAGTTGTCTTTGCTGATGAGAAATGAAACTGGACACTTGGCCCAGAGTCCTCAAATTATAAACGTTTCAAATTAAAATAATTTCTGCATTTCATTTCGAAATCATTGCCCCAGGGTCTGGAGGAAGTTTTGAGAGGCACAAAGTCAGTCCATCCATCCATTTGTCCATCCATCCATCCATTCATTCATTGTCTGTCGGGGTCGGGTCGCAGAGGTAGCAGCTTAAGGAGGGAGGCCCAGATTTCCCTCTCCCTAGCCACTTCTTCCAGCTCCTCTGAGGGAATCCCAAGGTGTTCCCAGGCCAGCTGGGAGACATAGTCCCTCCAGGGTGTCCAGGGTCTTCCCCGGGGCCTCCTCCTAGTTGGACGTGCCCGAAACACTTCACCAGGGAGGCGTCCAGGAAGCATCCTAACCAGATGCCCGAGCCACCTTAACTGGTTCCTCTCGATGTGGAGGAGCAGCGGCTCTACTCTGAGTCCCTCCCGGATGACTGAGCTTCTCACCCCATCTCTAAGGGAGAGCACAGTCACCCTACTGAGGGAACCCATTTCAGCCGCTTGTATCCGCAATCTCGTTCTTTCGCTCATGACCATAAATGAGGGTTGGAATGTACAGTGCCTGGCCAAAATAAAAGTCGCCACCTGGATTTAACTAAGCAAACAAGTATAAGCCTCCTATTGGATAATTATTGCATAGGCGATTATCTTTCAGCTGGCAGCAAGTTATTTAACCCCAGCTGATGCAATGAGTAACTCCTCATTTCTTAAACAACCATAGCAAAAGACACATCCTGTGGTCGTGGAAAAGACGTTAGTCTGTTCAAGAAGGGTCAAATCATTGGCATGTTCAGTTTGATAGGGAGCATAAAGATTGGACTCTGGAGGTATGGAAGAGGGTCATGTGGTCTGATGAGTCCAGATTTACCGTTCCAGAGTGATGGGCGCATCAGGGTAAGAAGAGAGGCAGGTGAAGTGATGCACCCATCATGCCTAGTGCCTACTGTACAAGCCTGTGGGGGCAGTGCTATGATCTGGGATTGCTGCAGTTGGTCAGGTCTAGGTTCAGCAACATTATGCCTAAAGTATGAGGTCAGCTGACTACCTGAATATACTGAATGACCAGGTTATTCTATCAATGGATTTTTACTTCCCAAATGGAACAGACATATTCCAAGATGGCAATGCCAGGATTCATCAGGCTCAAATTGTGAAAGAGTGGTTCAGGGAGAATGAGACATCTTTTTCACACATGGATTGGCCACCACAGAGTCCAGACCTTAACCCCATTGAGAATCTTTGGGATGTGCTGGAGAAGGCTGTGCGCAGTGGTCAGACTCTCCCATCATCAATACAAGATCTTGGTGAAAAATTAATGCAACACTGGATGGAAATAAATCTTGTGACACTGCAGAAGCTTATTGAAACAATGCCACAGCAAATGCGGGCTGTAATCAAAGCTAAGGGCGGTCCAACAAAATACTAGAGAGTGTGACCATTTTTTGGTGGCGACTCTTATTTTGGCCAGGCAGTGTAGCTCGACTGGTAAATCGAGAGCTTCGCTTTTTGACTCGGCTCTCTCTTCACCATGATGGACCAGTACAGAGCCCGCTTTACGGCAGACGCTGCGCCAATCCGCCTGTTGATCTCCCGCTCCCTTTTTCACTCATTTGTGAACAACATCCCAAGATACTTGAACTCCTCCACTTGGGACAGGACACCCCCCTCGACCCAGAGAAGGCACTCTACCCTTTTCTGGCTCAAGAGTATGGCCTTGGACTTGGAGGCACTGATCCTCACCCGGTCGCTTCACACTCAGCTGCGAACCGCTCCAGCTGCAGATCATGTCCTGATGGAGCCAAAAGGACCAGATCATCCGCAAAAAACAGAGATGTAAAAAGCATCTCTGCTGGTGGTTAGGCAACCAAAACGGATCCCCTCAACACCCTGGCTGGGCTTAGAAATTCTAAGGGCTCCCCGAGGGACACAGTCGAACACCTTGTCCAACTCCACAAAACACATGCAGACCGGTTGGGCAAACTCCCATGAACCCTCCAGAACCCTGCTGAGGGTGTAGAGCTGGTCCAGTGTTCCAATGACCAGGATGAAAACCACACTGCTCTTCCAGAATCCGAGGTTCGACTATCCAACGGACCCTCCTCTCCAAGACCCCTAAATAGACCTTGCTAGGGAGGCTTAAGAGTGTGACCCCGCTATAATTGGAGCACACCCTCCGGTCCCCCATTTTGAACAGGGGGACCACCACCCCAGTCTGCCAATCCAGGGGAACTGCCGCCGATGTCCATGAGATATTGCAGAGTCTTGACAACCCTACAACATCCGGAGCCTTAAGGAACTCTGGGCGAATCTTATCCACCCCTGGGGCCCTACCACCTCGGCTACCTTGTCCCCAGAGATTGGAGAGCCCGACCCAGAGTCCCCAGGCTCAGCTTCCTCAATGGAATTGATGTTGGTGGGATTGAGGAAGTCTTCAAAGTATTCTGCCCACTGACCCACAACGTCCCAAGTCGAGGTCAGCAGCTCACCATCCTCCTCTACAATCTGTTGGTGCTGCACTGCTTCCCCCTCCTGAGATGCTGGATGGTGGACCAGAATTGCCTCGAAACCGTACGGAAGTCTTTCTCCATGGCCTCTCCAAACTCTTCTCAAGCCCTAGTTTTTGCGTCAGCAACCACCCGAGCCGCATGCCAGTTCGCCTGCTGGTACCTATCAGCTGCTTCTGGAGTCCCACAGGCCAAAAAGGCCCAATAGGACTCCCTCTTCAACCTGACAGCATCCCTCACTGAAAATGTCCACCAACGGGTTCAAGGGTTGCCGCCGCGACAGGCACAGACAACCTTGCGGCCACAGCTCTGATAAGCCGCCTCGACAATGGTCATAGTCCTCTCAGACTCAATGTCCCCCACCCACCCGGGACATGTTCGAAGTTCTGCCGGAGATGGGAGTTAAAGCTCTGTCCCATAGGGGATTCTGTCAGACGTTCCCAGCAGACCCTCACAACACGTTTGGGCCTGCCAGGTCTGACAGACGTCCTCCCCCGCCACCGGAGCCAACTCACCACCAGGTAGTGGTCGGTGGACACCTTCGCACCAATCTTCACCCGAGTGTCCAAGACATATGGCCACAGATCCGATGAAATGATGACAAAGTCGATCATTGAACTGCAGCCTTGGGTGTCCTGGTGCCAAGTGCACATATGGACACTCTTATGCCTGAACATGGTGTTTGTTATGGACAATCCATGATGAGCACAGAAGTCCAACAACAGAACACCACTCGAGTTCAAATCAGGGGGAGCATTCCTCCCCTCCAGGTCTCACTGTCATTGCCCACGTGAGCGTTGAAGTCCCCCAGCAGAACAAAGGAGTCCCCAGGAAGGGCACTCTTCAGTATCCCGTCTAAGGACTCCAAGAAGGGTGGGTAATCTGAACTGTTGTTCAGCCCGTGAGCACAAACGACAATCAGAACCCGTTCCCCCACCAGTACGCGGAGGGAGGCTGCCCTCTCGTTCACCGGGGTAAACCCTAACATACAGGCGCCAAAATGGGGAGCAACAAGTATGAACACTCCTGTCTGACGCCTCTCACCGTGGGCAACTCCAGAGTGGAAGTATGTCCAGCCCCTCTCAAGGAGACTAGTTCCAGAACCTGAGCCATGCATCGAGGTGAGAGCGACTATTTCTAGCCAGAACCTCTCAAACTCACACTCTAACTCACGCTTCCTACCCACCAGAGAGGTGACATTCCACTTCCCAAGAGCCACCTTCTGAAACCAAGGAGCGGACTTCCAAGGCCTCCTCCTTTATGTATTTTATGTTTTCTCCTACATATTATATTGTTTCTAAGTTATTTAAGTGCCCAAAGATCTGTATTATCTTTATTATTATTATTGTTTTCATTTTTGGCTACCACCCATCCCACACTGCACCCGACCCCTTTGTCCCTCTCATAGGTGGTGGGCATAAGGGAGGGGGGCCCATGTTTCCTAGTCGGGCTGAGCCCGGCCCGGCTCCATGGGTAAAAGCTCGGCCACCAGGCGCTCGCCATTGTGCCTCCCCTCCAGGCCTTGCTCCAGAGTGGGGCTCCAGTGACCGGCGTCTGGGCGAGGGCACACGGAATCCAAAGTACCTGCTCATCATCAGGGTCTTCGGGCTGCTCTTTGTTTGGTCCCTCACCTAGAACCTGTCTCCCTTGGGTGGCCCTACGAGGGCCATAAAGCCCCAGGAGAGGACTGCCACCTTATCTGCCACCAAGGAGAGTCCACATTACTTAAAGTCTAGTGTGAAGGTTACAGTCAGTGGTTTGGGGGGCCATGTCATCTGCTGGTGTTGGTCCACTGTGTTTTCTGAAGTCCATAATCAGTCCAGGTGTCTACCAGGAAGTCCTAGAGAACTTCATGCTTCCCTCTGCTGACAAGCTGGATGGAGATGCTGATTTTATTTTATTTTCCAGCAGGACTTGGCAAATGGCCACGTCCTTAGGTGTGTGTGTGTGTGTGTGCGTTCATGTGGGCATGTGTGTGTGTGTGTGTGAGCGTTCGTGTGTGCGTGTGGTTATTGGTCCTGTCTGTCTCTGTGTTGCCCTGCAATGGACTGGCGACATTTTGTTCCAATTGGAAACTGTTCGTTTTTAAATCATCTTTGACAAAACTACTGTTTAATTGATTAATGTAATGCAAATCCTTTTTAAACATGGCTCTTTCAGAGGACTATAATAATGTGTGTTGTTACAGGAAGGAGCTGCTTGAGTGTGGTGCTCTGAATCCAGAAAGAGATCTTTACTTGAGCAAGCTGGCCCTCACCAAATTCCCCAAAAGCCCTGAGACATGGATACATAGGTAAGGTTTTAAGACTCACATTTCCCTTTATATAGTACAGAACAAATGTTCTCTATTATTCCAAATATTTTTGTTGTGCTCACATTTTGAAAGTGAAACCTACAAAAATTACATATGGAAACCAAACTAAACGGAAACAAAACCTTTTGTGATGAGACTGAAAATACAAATATTTCTCCATGCTCTATTTAAAAAATACAAATTGCACTGTAAGACTGTAAGAAACCTGAATTGAACAGTACATAGTAGAGGTGGGCCAATCAATTGGCCACCGATCACATTTTTGTGAAAAAGTGTATTTCTGTGAAAATGCACTTTTCCGTGAAAAAGTGTATGATCGATGATTATCGATCACTGTCTCTTGTTGCCCATCACCAAAACCGATCACCTGTATCTCAATTCGGAGCCTGTTTGTACAGCTCATATCCTAATTCCTTTGCAACAAGTCCTAAGTCAGGAGGTGTGAAACTGTAACGGTGTGAGAGTGAATGGGGACGTTTGCGTGTTGCGACAGACAAATACCTCAGGAGTGAAACACGTCAAAATGCATCAAAACTGTTGATGCATTTAACAGTTTTGATGCAGTTTTAATATAACATCTAATGTTATATTAGATGTTACACATCTAATATAACATTTAAAAAAACAAGCACAAGCATTATTGGTCGAAGGACCTGAGTGAAGTTGGTTCCCCCACCTTCTTCAAATCAGACAAAATTGATGTCAAACGTTTGTGCTGCGTTTGTGCTGGTTTGTGCAGCAAAAATTTTCGTTTGTGCCGCTATCATTTTCAAGATATAAAGGAATGTTTTTAGAGGTCATCAAAGGTCAACTAGCCCCCCCACCTTCTTCGAATCAGGCGAAATAGGTGTCAATCAACTCGGCTGCATTTGTGCTGGTTTGTGCAGCAAAATTTTTCGTTTGTGCTGGTATCATTCTGAAGATATTAAGAAAAATGTTCTCCAGGGGTCATCAGAGGTCAACCACTCCCCTGGCCCTGCTCACATTTGCAAAAATAAATACATTTGGTGTCAATCAACTGTCCCACGTTTGTGCTGGTTTGTACAAAGTGAAAAGTGACATCAGGACAATGTCTTTAAAGGGGTGGTTTCACCATTAATTTAGTACTGCAACTTTATTAAACTTCTACATCAGATATTTCAATACTGATTTCCGATATTAGAGCTTACTCCCAATAGCATTGCATGTCATGACAGCTCTGGCTGCTTAGCATAGCCACTGATGACTGCAAATAAACTTTTCCTAGAACAGTAAATTGTTCTTCTGCCATTATCACAGCGTTGAGATAATCTCCTGACTGAGTGGTTATTAAGGGGTTCACTTCACTTCTACAGATTACAATAGCAGGAGGAGAAGCCTGAGTATTATTATTTTTTTGGCACAGATGAGCTGTCTTACATCATACTGTACTAAAACAGTTAATGTTTTGGAAAATGTGTAAAAATACATTGCTTTTATGAATCTTGCATACTGCAAGTGCAAGTGGACAAACTTACCTTGATGCACTGCTATGAAGTATTGAAAAGAAGTGTTGATGATTGCTGTCGATAATAACATTGACCTCAAAAAGGCTGAGTAGATGCCAAGCACATGTTTTATTCTTATTTTTTGTATTTCAAAAGTACAGTTTGTCTCATAGCGCCCTCTAGTGATCAGAAGCTAAGATACAGGTCACCGAGATTGTTTTGGGAGGTGATGTACCAACCTATTCATTTTAGATGAGATTTAATTTGAATTGAATTTCTTCCATGTTAAAATTTAATTATTTTTGTTCATATGTTAGCAATTTACACGGAAATTTAAATGAAATTGACAGTTTCAGCATGAACAGATGTTCATTGACCTTTGATAACCTCTAGACACTTTTCTTTTAATATCTTTAAAATGATAGCTGCACAAACAAACAGTTTTGCTGAAAAAATGTAGTCAAGTCAATTGACAACCTTTTTACCTTATTTGAAGAAGGTGGGGGAGCTGGTTGACCTTTGATGACCTTGTTATTTATATAACTAATAATAGTTTGTTTGTAATAGCAGTATAAATGAAAAAAATTTCCTGTACAAACCAGCACAAACGTGGGACAGTTGATTGACACCAAATGTATTTATTTTTGCAAATGTGAGCAGGGCCAGGGGAGTGGTTGACCTCTGATGACCCCTGGAGAACATTTTTCTTAATATCTTCAGAATGATACCAGCACAAACAAAAATTTTTGCTGCACAAACCAGCACAAACGCAGCCGAGTTGATTGACACCTATTTCGCCTGATTTGAAGAAGGTGGGGGGCTAGTTGACCTTTGATGACCTCTAAAAACATTCCTTTATATCTTGAAAATGATAGCGGCACAAACGAAAATTTTTGCTGCACAAACCAGCACAAACGCAGCACAAACGTTTGACACCAATTTTGTCTGATTTGAAGAAGGTGGGGGGGCTGGTTGACCTTTTGACCTTTAATCTTTCATTAATATCTTCAAAGTCAAAGCAGCACAAACGAAAATTTTTGCTGCACAAACCAGCTGATTTGAAGAAGGTGGGGGGGCCAACTTCACTCAGGTGGTCGAAGGTGGTGTCAATCAAATGGGGGGGGGCTCTAGGCTGCCCAATAAAGCATTGTGAAGGGTACCGGCAGAGTTTAAACTCTTAAATCTCAGCCCCAGAAAATATAATGGAAAAATGGCAAACGGGCCTTCTGGTGCAGGTTAAAGCGTTAAGGGAACAATTTTTTGCGTACTACTTCACCTTTTAAAATGTATGTTGTCAGCTTTACTCACCAATGTGATTTCTGACATCAACATGATTGCTGTGTTGAGGTCTTGTAAAGTCCTGCAACCCACATTACATTGCTATACTACCAATTCATGACCGAGCTGACCTGTAGTTAAAAACTGTGCACTGTTAGTACCGCCTTCTCATAGTCATCTAAAATTAGGAAAGTTAGGTTTGAACTACCTAGTGACACATCAAATACTGTTACAATGCTTTGTGGGAGTGCAAAGTCTACATAGGAGCTACAGAACTTCAAATAAACAAAACAATCATGCACCTTAACAAAAAAAAGACAGCTAAAAACACTTAGTATGCAAATACTGATATGTTATATCAGGTCTCCGCTGATAAAATTATACACCTGATTCTTGAACGTTCTGTGTTTTCCTACAGACGCTGGGTGTTGCAGCACATCCTGCGTCAGTTTTCTGCTGTGGCCCACAAGACTCAGCAGCAGGTTGAAGCAGAGCAGCCTGATGCAGAGAGGACCCAGTTTTTGGGTCGTCACCTGGACAGATTAATACACCAGGAAATGAAGGTGTGCTCTGACGCTGCTTGTCGCTATCCTAGTAATTATAACGCCTGGTCCCACCGCATCTGGGTACTGCAGCACATGGCTAAAGGCAACATAAAGGTTTGACATTATAAAAAAAATATTACCTCACATTGCACTTTTATTTGCTTAATGTTACTTGTTTATATCTTCAAAGCAAGTGTCATATTGCATTGAATGTACGTATGTGTCAACATATAGCTCGTCTTACATATTACTTGTCATATTACAACAGTCTCCTGTTGTTAACTCTGCAGGTAATCTGCCTTTATTGTATTATTTTCTCACAGGTTTTCCATGATGAACTGTCATCTGTGCATCCATGGGTCTCCATGCACGTATCTGATCACAGTGGGTTTCACTACCGGCAGTTCCTTCTCAAGGAGTTACTGAACACTGAACTGAGCCAGTCTTTGTCTTCTGATTCTGCTAGCACAGTCTTTTGTCCATCCCAGCATCAGAGCAATTCAGTCCATAGCACCTGTCCTCAGGCTAATGGTGAGCTGTCATTGGCTGATGCAGGCTGTGGGGATAGGATCGCCACAGTATTTAAACTTTTTTACCAGGAGACTGAACTGTGCTCTGACCTGATTCAGTCTTTTCCAGGACATGAAACACTCTGGAGTCACAGGTGAGCTTTCATAATTTGAATATATGCTTTCTGATTTGAATACCCATTGCTGCAGGAAAAAATAGAGAATACTGATGGAAATACAAGTAATATAAAGAGATTTTTGGTATTTAGTTCTGGATTATCATTTTGCTCTATGGGGCAGCTTATGCACTTCTGAAAATAAATAACTTTTTGTTTTTGATGTTGAGTGTTGAAACCATGTTTTTCTGAAACTAGGTCTTAATTCACATGTAGAAAGAGTTTTGACAACCATTTATTCACACTCATTCAGGCCAGATGTTGAATATTTGTCTATACACAACTCATTGTTGTGTTCAAGAAACCAGTCTGAGATGATTCGTGCTTGATGACATGGCGTGTTATCCTACTGGAAGCATCTATCAGAAGATGGTACACTGTGGTCATAAAGGGATGGACATGGTCAGCAACAATACTCAGGTAGACTGTGGCTTTGACATGATGCTCAATTGGTACTGATGGGTACCATCATCACCAGCCTGAACTGTTGATACAAGGCAGCATGGATTCATGGTTTCATGTTGTTGACGCCAAATTCTGACCCTGCCATCTGAATGTCACAGCAGATATCGACCTCTTCTGCCATCAACAAGGCTTTTAGACCCACAGAACAGCCGCACACTGGATATTTTCTCATTTTTGGACCATTCTCTGTAAACCTAGAGATGGTTGTGTGTGAAAATCCCTGTAGATCAGCAGTTTTTGAAATACACAGACCAGCCCCTCTGGCACCAATAACTATGCCACGTTCAGTCATTTAAATCTCCTTTCTTCCCCATTCTGATGCTTGCCTTGAACTGCAGTAGATCGTCTTGGCCACAACTACATGCATTGAGTTGCTGCCATGTGATTGGCTGATTTGACATATGCCTTAAAGAGCAAATAAAATCCGCTGTGAATGTAAAATCAGTAATAAATTGCAGTAATAATGATTTTCTCTCTTCTAGGCGGCATGTGTACTACTTATGGCACCACTGGTGGCAGGATCAAGATCTCTCCACTGATGGCAGAGAGAATGAATTGAAGCCTATCAGTATCAATGAGCCAGGTGGCAGCCAGGGGAAGAGTGTGGACAGACATAAACATGTTAGTGTTCCTATGGAAGTGGATAGGGTGCCCTTGCCTGACCATGACAGCAAGCGTCTAAGGAGAGGAATCCTTCTGTCCAACCTTCTGACCCTACAAAATGAACACACCTTTGTTAACAGCATTCTGAACAGTTGCTGTAATGCTGAGCAGAACAACTATGCTGTGGCATACAAAAAGTGGTTAGATACTGTCATTAGTGCACAGTCTTTAGACATATAAGATCTAGGCCCATACATTCAACACTAAAGTGGCCTTTAGATACTGATTTAGGAATAACTTACTTACCTGTAGTTAAAATTAAAATGAGGTGTATATCAACATGGAGTTACTTTCAGAACTATCTGCCATGAGGAGGCAGTATGCAATGAGTTTGAGGGTATTCTTCAGAAGTCCTGTTTGAGTGTGATCTGAGCCACTTATTCTGTCTACATAGACCCTGTTTGTGTCTGACAGCAAATTGTCTTTTATTCTTTGTCTACCCAGGCCTTAGATCAAATTTCTGTTTCTCTTCATATGTGTAAGCAAAAATTATGTGAAGTTGTTTGTGTAGCAGAATCGAATCAGATGAGAAAGTGGACGAAGAAGAGTTGGTTTTACTAACAGTCGTTAGACAGGATAGCGTGAAGTTTTAAAATAGCCAAGTGGAACGAAAAAGTAAAATAATGAAATGAATTGTTAATAAGTTTTTGCAGTTTTATTTTTTTTTTTTCATGTTAAATAGCAGACTACTGGAAGCGGTATCACCTGGAATTTTTTTTCTGTTAATTTTCAGCTCTTCACGCTGTATAAACGTGACATAAAATATTGCATACACATTTTTGACCTTGAACATTTTACTAATGTATGTACAATATATTCTTTGGTTTGTTTTTTAATAGTGGTAAACATAATGGTAAAGTCATGTTAAAGAGCTTACAATAAAAGTTTACCCACTTGTAAGTTTAGTTTGTTTGAGGGAATTTTTTTGATTAAACCAACTCAAGATAGTAGTCACTGTGATGTGGGAGAAACATGATATATGGTTTTCATAATGTTAAATCTGAATAGTGATGGGTAAATGAGGCATCGTGAAGCGTTTCGACCCATGGCAAAACTGTGTCACTGAATACTGACACCTGCCAGGGATGGGCAACTCCAGGCCTCGAGGGCCGGTCTCCTGCAACTTTTAGATGTGTCTCTACTTCAACACACCTGAGTCAAATAATGAGGTCATCACTTGCTAATCACTTAGGAAGTAAGTGATTGTGAATCACTTAGGAAGTTGACAGACTGATTTGATGACCTGGTCTGTACAATAAGTCATTGTATATTTTATATTGTATTATGCCATATCTTCAGTCAAATTTAAAATATATTTGATATTCTTAGATACAGTCAATAAATAACATGTATCATAAAGTGAAAATGTAAGTGAACATGTTTGGATTGAAGATGCTTGTGAACAGTGGGGTTTTTTTTCACAAATTTTCATTCAAAAAAAAATCAGTTTTTCCAGCAGTTTGAAATTTAGTCTGTGGTGCTTTTTTGACACAACTTATCCTGCTGTAGAAAAAATGAAGTAAACAATACATTTATATGAAATGGCATATAAAAAGCAATTGAGTAATTTGTAGAATGGCTGAATGTATCCTAGGTGTATCTGGGATCCATTCTGATACCATATAATGCCTCAGCACTGAGGAGGTTAACCCATAACCCTAACCCTGATTGTCTTATTTATTTAAATAAGACAGTTCTGTCAAACATATGCAACACTTAACCTGCAGAACATAATATGAAAGTAAACTAAGAGTCAATTTCAGCTGAATTTGGATTCAGATAGTGCTAGAGCTATTTATTCTTTATTTCTTTATCCATTTGAATTTTGTTAGTTTATTCTTAAGCTTCTATTTTTTGTATTATTTAGAGTTTATTTGCAGGTTAATAATTATTGATTTTATTTATGTTTTGTTTTATGATTTTTTTTTTGTTTATTTTTTTGGTTTTCTTTCTAAGTCAGACAGGAAGTTATGTGGTTTCAGTCCACTTTCTTTAAATGTAGGGGCCTGGTAAAGGACCAGTAGGCATTTGGGTTTGGGGTTTTTACCAGTGCAAGAGAGAGATAGACAGTAACAAAAGAAAGTTTGAAAGTTGTAATTGCTTGCTGAAAAGGAAAATAAAAACAACCAAGACAGTCAACAAGTTTGGACATTAAACTTCTTTTGCCTGCGTGAAGAATCTTGACCCCAGTGCTTTATAATGGCTGATGGAACTTTTTATTGGATGTTTGGTTTGACAAACAATCGCCACTCCAGATCAAGTAGAAACTGAAAAGAACTGGATGAAACAACGACGTGACAACCGATACCTTATTTTCTGATGTAAGATCAAAATGGTCCAAATGTACAAAACCTTTCGTTTGCCTTGAGGAATGAATTCAGATGATGTGCTAATTTTTCTAATCCAATCTTACATTTTGTGCATTAAGCTGGGGAGGGGGAAAAAATCCAACACTAGAAGAATTTAACCCATTTTTGTGCCACACTTCTTCAGGCATTTGCAACAAAAAAAGAAGTAAAATTGTAGGCAAAGTTTAAAAGAAGATTCAGGACTTTCTGCCGAGTTGTTCATATTTCAGTTTCCATGAAATGCAGACTTGCATCATCCACCAAAACCATGTATCTTTAACGTTAAAGCCAGAGTAACTTCAAAATTAGAATAATACTTGTTTCTATTTTACAAAATAAATTAAAAAAAATACTACAAAAGTCAGCATTAATGGATGTTTTCCATATTATGTAAAGATACTAAAAATTATGGACTGCGATGGACTCGCACCCTCCAGAAGTCGTGATTGGTGGTAGAAGTGCAGACCCAGTTGCAGAGAAGCAGAGACAGAAGCTGAGTTGGTGGTTTTTATGAATAATCATAGAAAATACAAAGTCCAGACAGCACAGGTGGCCCATCACAGACACCTGTGCTGTCTGTGATGGGCCATGTGAAGCCAGGCTTCGAGGCATGAACCGAGTAAAAAGGGGGCGTGTCAGATGAAGCACTGTTTCGATCCTTCTGTCGTCTTGCTGAAAACCACATGACTGGCAACAAAGACGCCTCGCATTGCATGGGTCACGTGACTGCTTCATTTTGCGTGTCGGTTTTCAAAGTAAAAGCGTGATGGTTCGATTATTGTATTTGATCGCATCAGAGGAATATTTATCTTCAGTAGTGGCCGAAATAAAAGGAACCCTGAGCAACACAGTCCATGTTTATTAATGGTTTTGGCGATCGCACTCATCAAAATGGAATGTTTATTACCATTTTTCTCAATTGTTGATTATGGTCTATTTTATGACTTTATATTTGTGTATTTTATATGTAAAGTACTTTGTGTAGCACATTTCAGCAACAATGCAGTTTCAAATAAACTTGATTAAAATGGAGCCAGCAAGAAGAAAAAACATCTGACAGATTCTTAAGTAAAAATAATGAACCCCTTCACCTCCAAACTGCTCACCCTCTTGAAATTTCCACTATTTCTTTGTTCTGCAAAGATACATCAGTCTTGCACAGCAGACACAGACTTAAAGTTGGTGGAAGAGTCAAATAAATTCTGGAAAAAGAAAATCCAAGAAAAAGAATTTTTGAAAAATTTCAGTTTTTGAGGAGGCAAATCAAAACTCAAAGAATACTGTCTACCCCAACAAACACTGCACTCTGAATACACTAAAACAAATGTCTATTGTCAAATCAGTCGATGACAAAAAAAAGCACCGACAGTCAGCATATACTAGGATCAGCTACAAATAAAGAAGATTAGTTAAATAGGATTTAATTGACTCTTCTGTTACTAAACATGAGTTTGATAAAAACTTTGTGACAATATTGCATTTACTAATTTTTTTTTAAGTACATCTGAGTGACAAGGCTGCCACAGTTTCAACAACAAATGTCAGAGAGAGAAATGAATGAACCACCAAGTGATGAACCTTTGGGCAAAGGAAAGGGCTGAGAAGCTTCACTGCTTCACAAGGCTTCATTTGGCCATCACTAGTGAGCAATGGCAAAATAACTCAAACACTGGTAGAACTGGTAAAAGGTGACAAAACAAATGACAAGGATCCGGCAAGTTGTGAGTAAGAATGAGGAGGTAAATACTGTGAGGTTGACTGAAAACAAAGGAAATTAAAACCATTTCCTGGTTTTAATGAGAAAACTGGTGGAGGTATGAAAAGTTGGCACAGCAGCTGACTGAGGGGGGGAAGCTAAGAAAATACTTCTAATTCTAAAGAAACACTAAAACTAAAGAAACCTAAACTAGAAGAGAAAAAGACCTGAAACCTAAACAGAAACAGGACCAATCTAACAATAAGAACGTAGAGCTAGGATAACTAGAAGATCTAAACAAAGAAATAACCTAGAATCACCAAAGAAAAGATGGATATAAATTCAGACAAAAAGACAAACTGAACCTAAAGTAACAAAAGAATAAAACTAGAAACATTTCAGGGGAAAGCTAGAAGGACTTATGAAGAAATAGTTTAACTGGAACCACTAAAGAAAGATATACATAAACTCAGACATCTAAAAATAACTGAAAAATAAAGCAAGAATAATCTAACCAAAACAAATTACATCCAAACAATAAAACTAAAAACTAAAACTAAAACATACTGAAAAAGATGCAAGAGTAAAACTAAACCCAAAAACTGACAGGTAAACCCTCCTTCTCTCACAATGACCACAGACAAGCAGCAGCCCCCCATGACCTGCAAGGATAAAGTAGGATATACTAGATGAATGGATAAATGAGCGTTTTTTTAAATAAATTACAGGTTAAATGGGGAGAAAATTGAATTGCCTTTTGTTTTTCCTGCACAGTATTTGTCAAAAACATTAATTTGACATTTATTTGGTTGATATACTATGTACTATGTTCATAAAGCAATCAAAAATAATATAACAATACGAAGGAAACACCTTTAATATAAACGAGCAGAAAGCTACTTGAAGCATGGCGATGCAATCCGCAGTTTTGAGCCGCATCATAAAGACAGAGCGCAGCCTCCGCTCCCCCTCCTGCCCCTTCCCCCTCCCCCTACTGCCCCTTCCTCCTCCCCCTACTCCCCCCTTCCCCCCCCTCCCTCCTCTCCTCAGTCGCTCCGTGGTTGATGGATAACCGCGTGTTGATGGTGGAATAAACCGCTGCACACCGATAACATTCCTCCTTACAGCTGGTGAGTTTCTCCAACAATCTACTGAAATTCTTTCACTGTTTAATAGACCTAAAATCTGTGAATATCCCAATAAGCTGTGCTCTTTGAGAAGCGTTTCTTTCGCCGCCCACATTGCTGATTATCGGAGCAGTTACAGAAAAATATTCGCTGGCTTTCCGAAGAGAGACTATCCTCAGATCCAAATTGACTGCAAAGCTAGAACATCCTATTCACGACGACCAGCTGGTTTCCCTTGATATCCTTCTACGATATGCCTTCTTGGATGAATCGGCCTCAAGCTTTGTTATTGCCAGGCGCAGCTTCCGCAATCCTGACTAGTTTAGTTTTCATAGATGCAGTTTCAAATAACTAACAAAATGTCTCTAGCTATCCAGACAGACAGATCTAATATTGATCAGACTGTGTGATGCTGTGGTTTTAAACCAGCTAAGGTTATGGGTTGTCTTTAATGCCAAGAAATATGCTTACGTGTCTATGTGCGCTAGTGTGTTTATGTATTGCAATGTGTCTATTAGCTGCATTGTGGGTATGTGATGTCCAGTGGCAAGTGGTGATAAAAATCTTGGTGGGGCTGATGTGCCAATGTATTTCCCCTATTTGTTTAAAATAAGAATTGAGAAAATGAATAAGCAAGCTGGTGTGTATCAAAGGTGTGAAAAATGAACTCTAAGATGTGACTGAACCAGTCTTTCAAAACATTTCATCACCAAAGGGGTGAGAGCCACTAGTTGGTAGTCGTTCAGGCAGGTGATCTGTGATTTTCTTTTTAGGAATGGGAAAGATGGTGGAGGATTTCAGGTAGAATGGGACTCTGTCCTGAGTCAGGGATAGATGTAAGATCTTAGTAAAACAGAAATAAACAAAATCCCAAAACCCCAGAGTCCTGAAAGTCTGATCTCTCTCCAGGTAGTCTGGACGAAATATTATCCATTCATTAGTTGTGAACTCACATTTTTGCTAAGTACTTCCCTTCAGCTGTTAAAAAGGAAAACAAAGGCCAATTGAAAGAATTGTACCTTTTTAAGAGATTTATTTTAAAACCCTTCCTTGACTGCCACTTTTAATATTAAATTACATTTTTAAAAACCAATTTTTGGGTCATGCCCCCAGTTTTCTTGCATCTTTAATTTGACACAATGTCACTTGATCTTGCTTCTAAATAAGTAAATTCTGGCACGTCTATTTCTTTTTTTTTTCTTTAACAGTTTTTGTTGCTCTAGTGGCCTCTATTTGAAAAGTGGAAAATGAGAGTGGAAGACATGTGGCAAAGGTAAGCAGGCCGGAAATCAAACCTGCAATGGTCTCAGGCCTCCTTACGTGGGTTGTGCTTTAACCCTGCACCACCACAACACCCCTGGCACTTCTATTTCTAAATCATAACAAATACTTTCAATATGAAGATGCACCAGGTTGGCTCAAGTCAGACATTAAAATGTCATTCAGGAAATTTATTTTTCAATTTTTTTGACTAAAACAGGAAGTTGACATTTAATCATGAGATCCAAAATCAGTCCAACAAAGCACCCATAGCCTCCCCTTAATCCACAAATCATCAACTTGTGTTAGCTAGATATTTCTCTACTCTGGACAAGTTAGTCAGAGTCATTTGTTCTGCTGCTGGGGTTGCTGGTTGATTATTTCAGAATTCACAGGTATAAAACTGTTGTAAGAGGTGCAGCAGGACATGCAGTGGATGAAAGACTTACTTGAGTGTTCTATAAAATCAATGTCTTGATTATTGTGTTGTATCTGTGTTGTATCTCCTTTCTCTTTTGCAGTTGTTTTTCAGATGTCTTTGAGTTGGGTGGTGAATTTTTTTCCACACCATTAAGTCCACCAGATACCAAAAAACTACCAGAAATCAAAACTTGACGAGGGAACAATGGAAGACATGGACACTAGACTTTGTCATCAGAACATGTGCCAAAATGGCCAATACTGTAACCTGGGCAACCAAGAGAAATGCATTAGATGTTATGAAACATCAACTGCAGAAAGTAATGGTGGAAGACTTAGGGTTCCTGATCAGTGCAGACCACAGAAGGTAGACATGGACCTCCAAACTTCTCAATCACAGATGACTTATCCTGTCACCAGATCAGCAGAGAGATCTTATTGTAGGCAAGGAGAGAGTAAAGCCCAGATGAAAGATGAGTGGGAGAGGCAAACATTGTGGCAACTGGGAGAGGCAGAGAGATCCCCCTATACACAGCAGACAACTAGTGGCTGGGGGTTAATGTCAGTAAATGAGGAACAATCAGTGTTAAAAGACCAGGTGAGGACCCATGTCTCCCAGGAACAATGTAGAAAGAAAGAAAACAGAGAAAGCACTATGGCTGAACAGCAACATCCTTGTTCACCTAATGACACCCCCTCTCACTTTCTGTCTCTGACATGCAAACCCATGCGAGACAGTCAAGATCCTAAAAGACCAAATGAAACAGATGAGATGCTGAATGCTGACTACACTGGCAACGTCTATTCCGAACCAGTTAGCTACTCTGTTGGCCAAGCTATTTGTGCAGCCAATGAAAACTCAGAAAATGTATATACTGACTTGTATGAGATCTATTCATTCTCTGACCAAGTTTATGAAGAAATCTGTGATGTTCCAGCTTCACTTTTTCCATCTTTTTCAAATGATAAACAATCTCTAAATCAGCGAAAAACCAGCATTCAGCATTTGCAAAGTAAAGAGAGAGATAGGAATCACCATTTGAAGGAGGCTGTTGGGTCAAGATTGCGTCACTACACCCAGCGCTCAGATGGCGAGTCAGACAGTCCAGAAAAGGATGCAGAGTTTGCCCAGTACCAAAGCACTGATAGCTGTGACCTGGATGAGGAAAATGAACAATCTGCAGCTGAGGTCAACCAAAGTCTAGGCCCTCAAAATCTTGGAAGCAAAGCAAAAGCTAAAAAACCGCCCCTGAAAGATCATTTTGAACCTACAACTCAAATCAGTACAAACAAAAACTGCGAAGCTGCAAGCCAGGAGGACTCAGTCACACATCAGGTTCTGAATTGTTCTGATGAGACTTTATCAATGAAGAATAGTCAGGAGAAGGCAGATGTTATCTCTTTGGTCATTAAGGACATTAGGGAGGCTATTCAAGAAGTGAAGACAAGAACTATAAGATCCCCTTATACACCGGACGAACCAAAGGAACCAGTTTGGGTGATGAGACAGGATTTGAGTTCAAATACAGAGTATGATTTCCAGCCATGTCCTGGGGATGATGTAAGTACAAAGCTTTGATTTACACTGCACATGATTATTGAATTATGTTAACAGTTAACTTTAAGTCTAGGGTTCTTACACTCAGTGTAAATCAAGTGACTATCATTCAAGATGTGTGAGAAACAATTGTAGGAAGAAAGAGGATTGATTTACATATTTGATTCCTTTGGTGAATTCCCACCTAACACAAAACATCCATATTTCCTCTGGTTTTCATTGTAAGCAATGCCTCAGGATTCAGTATGTCAGTTTTCTGATGGCGAGTATCAGAACACTGACCTGCATCCTCTCATAGATTAATGGGCGTAATGCATTACATTCACACAAAGATGTAGAAAAGACAGGGCATCATCACTCATAATCAGTTTTCTGTTGTAATCTTTACAGGACTAAAAAGTTAATTTTAAAAAATCACTCAAATAAGAGTCAAAACATAATTGGTATTCAAATAATGCAACTCAAATAAAAAGGTCAACACCTTTAACATAACCACATCTGACTTAATTTGTAACAAATATGTAATCAGACAGACAAAAATAATAATCATTGCATATCTGTTATCTCAAGGAAAAAATATCATTACAAACTAACAGATTCAGTCACAATATATAAGGCATACTGTAGAGTGTCACTTGACCTCCAAATGGCATAGTAGCCTGAGCAGATAATGAAAGTAGAAGAAATGAGCTCATACATGTAGATAAAAGAGAAGTCACAGAGTTACATAAACTGTTTGACAATTTTTGGTTAAAGACATTTGTTGTTAATTTGCAATAATAATAATAATAATAATAATGATGATAAGAATAATAATAATAAAGGTTTAAAGAAAGATTATGATTTATCCATTTTAAGAAACTATTTCTATTAAAACATTCTGTGAAAAACAGAACTGATTAAATTTTCTGTCCAGTGTCCTCACAAAGTATGACTGAGTTCTGAAAGCAGTTACTGCTTCTATGGGCAGGCCCCAATTATTTGTACTTCTGTTAAATCCAAATTAAATCATCAGTTAGTGGATCTAAAAGCACAATGTAATGCTGATCACATTTAGAACCAGCCCAAAACATAAATGAACTAAAAGAATATCGATGCAGTTAAATCTGATTTAATGGCTTAGGTTGATATTCATTGCATATGCATTGAAGGCGTAACTTCCCAAAGGACTGGTGTGGACATCTCCCCACCAACTTTGGAATGTAGGGGACAGTCTCCACCAATCTTTCTTAAACAGTTTTTTTTTTGTTATGTGCCTGCTTGTATACTTACTATTAATTTCGGCATTACTGGCACCATAAAAGATCAATTATCTTATGAAACACCATATTTTTTCATTTTCTTAAGGATGTAGAACTAATTAAATGACATAAACAATACTTTTATACATTATAAATTATATCTATACTGTATATCCATCAATTATTATAGGAAATAAGGAGACATGAAAAACAACATGATTAACTATAATAAAAATTTCATTTTTATTTGCAATTTGCAATGTATGCATAAGAAATTTAATTGAGCAAAAGTAAATAAAAAACAAATGAATTAGGTACAGAAGAATAACTACCCACATTGTTACAAGCAGGGTTGTTAAAATGATACAAGCAAAAGTTCACATTGTCATTTTTACGGTGCCATGTTTATTATTCTGAGACTTTTTGTTGGTAAACTCTTATATAGAGAGAAAAATAAGATGAAACTATTTAGTTTATCAATGTTAAAATGTTCCTTTGACTCAAAAACAACAAATTATATTCATAGAATCACATTATCAACAATTTGTGAATAGAGCAAAACACTTAGGAATTTAAAAGCTACAGGTAAATGTTATCATTTAGTTTAGTTAAGAATAATTATTGCACCAACAATAGATGACTTCTAATAAATGTTCTTAGTTACCAGAGAAAAACAGTACCATCTTCATGAGCTCAAACTGATGAAGATGATGGATGCTTCTGATAAAATATTTCTTGCCGTCTTTCATGTTCTTTCAGTTGAGACAGAGTTGTTTTTGATTTCACCTGCTGTCATACCTGCCATTGAAATTTTTCTTAAAAGATTCTGTTAGTCTGCAGCTCATGAGACCAAACCAGCTGAGGAGGTGAAAAGTTAAAACTTGAATTAAAATGTTGTTGTAACTTGAATGTTAAGTTTTAACATTTCAACTCAACAACCTCTACCTAACGACAGGTAGAGGTTGTTAATGTGTTTTAACATTACACATTTACATTGTGTAATGTTAAAACTTACACAACCTCAAGTTGGGTAATCCCAGCTTCTTAAAAGATAGGGTCTCTGAGAACAATTATTAAAGGTACAGTGTTTTCAGCAAAGTTGAGCTGACTATCAAGGAATGACAAAAGGAATTTAAAATTTGCCACAGTTTCAACAGGTTGCCCATCAAGTGAAACTGGAATCCCTTTCAGATTTTGTTTATCTCTTTTAATTAACTCTACTTCCTTAAGAAAATGAAAAAATATGGTGTTTTATAAGATAACTTATCTTTTGTGTTGCCAGTAATGCCTAAATTCATAGTAAATAATAAAGACCTGGTGGTATTCTGATTTAGTAATGTAATCAAGTGAGTTGTGTTACCACCCCACACCACTACAGGCAGTACCAGGCCCGAAAAGATGCAACTAAGGAGCAGATTTAGAAGTACGCCGGAAGCTACAGAATTTGTTAAAAACTGTGAGCTGCGCTGAAGTAAATAAAAGAGAGAAGTTCAAATACTGAAACTCCTTCCTGAAGGTGAAAATATAGCACAGATTTCAAAAGAAAATAAAACGGGAGACCTTGGATAATATAGAAAATAGCGCCCCCTTCACTTCTGGAGTGCAATGGTCCCATTTCCAAATAAGGTATGAGACCGATGGCAGTCCGTCCCGCCCCTTTCTGTTTACTGTAGAGGTCCTTCTCCATAAATCTGGGAGCTCAGGAAGCGTGAAATACTCACGCACTCGTAATCTGAAAAAGGGACGCAAAGTTTTTATATTAATTGTCAACACTAAGACAGCAAGATAACAAGGTCCAAAGGGATCACATTTCACAGGCTAGTGAAAAGCTTTAAATAAAAAAAAAAAAATCAGGAGAGCAGGTGTTTAAAGTCAGAATCATTTGCAAAAAATGTGCGACGCAATATTTTACGCATAAGTAGGCATGTGTAAAAATGAACTTTGCATCAAAGTTTGTGTAAATATGCGCACACTCTTTCGCTGGCCTGAAAATGTGCGAACTTTTTCCTTGAACAATATCAAACTACAAACCGTCAAAACCGACTACATTCAGTTATTTAGACCAAAAAGGCTTCAAACCTGTTTTTTTTTTATTCTTTTTTTAATTCTCTCCTGATTTTAATATTTTATTATTTAAACGTAAACAATGAAACTGAACCACATTTGTCCTCAGACAGTAACGTAACACGCACACAAAATAAAAAAATAAAAATAAAAGGATATGAAAACCTCACGAGAATGTAAGTAGTACTTTTCCTCAGTTTTTGTCTCATAAAGATGTAACGCATCGGTCTGTGCATCCATTTGACTGAAAAAGAAAACAGGGTTGGATCAGCAGATTAACTCCAGAAGGGCCATGTTGGATTATTTTTAAGGTGATCTGCTATATCAGTAGCTGCATAAAGGTGAGCAGCTAACTGTGGAGCTTTGGCTCTGATGGAGAACATCGCCAATGGAAGGATTCAGAGGGAGCCATTGATCAGAGATCGAATTGATCTGCTGGGAAATGATGACGTTTTATTAGTGTTTAGATTCATCCAGACTGATCATCCTGGATCTCTGAGCAAAATTTTAAAAGGGAGCCGTGCGGAAGAGGTCTGGTGCGAAATTCGGTTCCCTTGTGAAAATCTGCCCCCCTGTGTCGGGAGCGCGTATTGCAGCCAGAGAGGCGAATGAGGATCTGATCATTTTCACGTCGCTTCTGATCGATTTCTCGGTAAAACAACTCATATAATCATGTCAAGGTTGTAACATTCAGTTTAATTAGCAGCTGTTGTTTAAAAAATTGTAAAATAAATAAATAAACGAGGTCTTCTGACGCTGTTTTGTGTTATTTTTAAACGCCAAGAGATTCGCTCTTTTTCCAACGTTTCTCACTTAAGCCTGGCAGAAATTAAAGTCAGGTAACAAACACAGTTTTCTAACACGTAGTGTGTATTTAACAATTTTTGAGAATTTGGAAACAGTTGCTCTTTCCCCAAAGTTATGGGGAAAGGAGAGGAGAGAATGGATAATTCAGCTGCCTGAAATAATGTTTTTCTCCAGAATATGGAAACAACTTACCTTACCAGCAAGTTTTTTTCCGTTTATTCTTCTCATCATCAACAGTAAATCATGTGATTTTGGTAACATTTGCTCCTTGTTTGGCAGAGTTATGAGGGGGGAACCATATATTTTAGCTGACTAAAATAATCTCCATAAAATGAGAAGAAATCAATTTACCTGCAAATCCTTAATTGTCTTTATTCCTCTCACCAACAACAATAAATCATATAAGTTTGAAAACATTTGCTCCTTATTTGCCAGAGTTATGAGGAGAGAACCATATAGGTTAGCCTCCTGAAATAATCTGTTCCCCCTCCATAACCTAGGAACAAATTAATTTACCAACAAGTCTTTAGTTGTGCTTATTCCTCTTATCATCAACAATGAATCCAGTGGATTTGATGACATTTATTTCTTAGCTGCCAAAGTTATGAGGGGGGAACCATATACACTGCTCAAAAAAATAAAGGGAACAGTCAAATAACACATCCTAGATCTGAATGAATGAAATATTCTCATTGAATACTTTGTCCTGTACAAAGTTGAATGTGCTGACAACAAATCATTGTTGATTGTCAATCAGTGTTGCTTCCTAAGTGGACAGTTTGATTTCACAGAAGTTTGATGTACTTGGAGTTATATTGTGTTGTTTGAGTGTTCCCTTTATTTTTTTGAGCAGTATATTTCAGCCATAAGTATGTATTTATGGGTGGCCAGGGTGGACCAGGAGCTGCGCTCTATTTCCCGCAAATTTAGATTTATAAAGGAAAGATGCACAGCCACGTGGATGCATAGCTTTGAACATCCGAATTCTTTTGTGTGCCGCACTTTTCTAAATGTGTCCAAGTTTTAGTGTGAAAACTGCGCATTCTTTTATGCATGAAGCCCCTGGTTTTTAATGCACTTTTCCTCTAACAGCGGTTTCTCATCAGCTCTCTCTCAATAGAAAATATTATGAAAACGTTAGCTACGCTAAAAAAATTACAGTCAGTGGTTACTTTGAGTCAATTTAGCAACAAGGAAATATTTCTTGTTGTTTAGAAGTGAGTTTCTGGTGGCAAAGTCAACTAATTCTGCTCTTTCACCCTTGCCTGTGAAAGGTAAAGCCAATGAATGCAGTTTGTATTGTAAAATGGTTGAAACAAGTCCAACAGCACATGACTTAGGGAGCTCCATCGCTCTACTGCCACATACAAGATGGCGGCGACGTAACGCAGGACTCAATGAGGCGCCAAAACAGCAGCAGAAGCCTTAGCACTGAGGGATATTTTTGTTCAGATCAACAAACTATTGACGTGAGATCTCGGGATATGTTTTCATAAGTATGATTCACATATTACCGCCTATTTTTTGTGAATAGAATATTACAATACTGTATTTATGTCCAGCACTAATATTAGCTGTAGTACTTGGTGTAATACCGACCTGGCTCAGCCCTCCTATGAAGGCTAGCCAAGATTTTGTAAATCTGAAAAAGTTTTAATTATTCCCTAACATTGATTTAGATTATGTGACACAAGGTAGCAAAGACAAAATTTGCAAAACATAGCCAAATTTATATGTAATTCTTTCAATCTGTCAAAAGTAAAATAGCTCCTGTTTTGTTTTGAGGGTTTCATAAAGACCGGATGTGAGGAAGAAGAGGGAAATGTCTTTCAGCACGGATGAATCTCAGCTGCTGAATCTCTCTTAAGCTACAACTCCTCAGCTGGAAAACACAAAATCTATATATACATTATGTATGTACGCATGTGCATATAAATATGTGTAGTTTAATACATTATTCAGTATTAATCATTGTTTAATCATCTTTGTTTCTCAATGATTGTATTATTTTGTATTTCTTTTATATAAATATGTATTGATATTACAAAATAAAATATTAAGAAATTACAACTGGTTGTGTGCTTTGTAAAATGCTCATCAAACATCAGTATAAAAATATTCTATTTGAAATCTATTCTGGTTTCCCCATTAATAATATTTAAATATGCCAAACTATGTAACAAGCCAATTAAAAAAAACTTTAAAAATAACTTTCTTTTAAATGTACCTTTGATAGTTGTTTAAATCAGGTTAACAGCAAAAAAAAAAAAAAAAAAAAAAAAAAAAAAAAGTGAAAATCTGTTTAGCATTTAGCGAATTAAGCTCAATTAAATGCGCTGACACGTTACTGCGCCTGTCAAACATAAAAGGCTGAGTAGAGCCGTCGACCGCTCCAAGATGGCCGCCCTAAAGCTGGTCAGCGACAATAGGCAGGAGCGACCATGAAGCGTCTATTCTTTCTATGTGTCTATGGGGGAACGGAATATGATGGGAAAATGTAAATAACCTGTCTACCTATTCTGCTCTTGGGAGCAAAGATCCTAAAAGGAACACGAGGTCTCACACGTGTAGACAGACACAGCAGATCCCAACACTAAATGTGCAGAAATTCAACAAGAAATCTGCTCTTAATTTGGATATTTGGACATAGTAGGACGATATTTTTAACTTACTTTACTTTGAAAAAAGTAATGCAAAGGTAGTTTTCAAATAAGTAATGACCTTCATAAAAAATATAATTTTTTTAGAAGAATTTTAATCCACAGACACTGGCTATGAAATTAGTTTATTTCAATCAGTAATTACACTGAGAAAGTGAAACTTCTATATTATATTTATTCATTACACACAGAAAAGGTATTCATACCTCTGGAAAATGTAATAACTCTCCCCTCTTCCAGGTCTAAGCTGGGCTTTGTTTTGTGTCTGTTCCCCATCAGTGAAGTTCTTTCCCTTCCTTCGCTCCTTCTGCTGTGTTATGTTGGTACTGCAGTAGATTTCAGCCTGAATTTGTCAGGTCCATTTTTCTGGGTCCCATCTAACATTAATTCGGGTCACTTTCGTTGTAATCCTTCTCTCAGAAGAGTGCACTGCAAATCGCTGTGTTAGTTGAAATGGTGCTAGTGGTGAATCGTTCCCTTCTCAACTTAAATTCGTTTTTTTCTGTTGTTATTTTTTTCCTTCTCATCGTGTCCAGACCAGCTGTAGCCTGAACATAAACACATAAACAAGTTTTATTAACATCTGAGCAAACAAAACCTCCTTGAGCTCAGCAGTCAGACCTCAGCCGCCGAGCTCAGTTTTCATCCAGTTACATCATGCAAATGCACAATTTATCTAGGAGAGCTTTTTGTTGATTCAACTTTAAAACATTCGCTAGCTAATTAAAGCCCAAATACAGCAACCAGGTTTACAATTTGACCTAAGAAAATAAAATATCTTCCGACTATTCAAAACTACCTTTAAAATGCACTTTAAAAATTCTAGCTTGAACATGTAAAGTTTCTTATTTGAATATTTTACACCAGTCATTGAAGTAACAATCTCTAACTGGACTTTTGTCATTCTTTATTCTTTACATAACACATTTCTGTGTTAGAAAACACCTTTCACTCCAGAAACGAGTTAACAAAGATAGCAAGACGCTTTCTGTTTTGTTGTATGTGGGTTAACGTTGGCCACATATTAGTGAGGAGTTGTTTTAGTTGCATGATTGCCAGGATGAATTGGAATATATGGTGCTGGAAATTTTGTAACCTTTTAAATTCTGTATCAAAATTAAAAATAATTACAATTGTGATATTGCAATTATTTAAATAATGGTGACTCCGTTTTAATATTTTGCGCAGCTCTAGTTTCCATATCAGTTTGCTTTCTTACATTTGTTTACTCCAGCAAAGTCCTTTTACCTCCCTTTCTTCTACCTCCATCCACCTAATAATTTATTCATCATGGAACTAAAAAGAAAAGCGTATTGGATAACTCGAACTAAATATTTAATTTGGACCAGCATGGAATGACCTGTTAATCTTTTTCCTTTTTCTAACACTATAATTACAAGTTTCTTGTATTCTTTGTTGTTTGAATGCTAGTTTACTTATGTGTTGCGGTTACTTGCTTCTTAAACTTTGGGGGGAATTAAGGTGTATGTTTGGCATTTTGCAGAGGAAAAAAACAAGATGACGTACCAGTCTGACATGATCTTCCCATGACCAACCTGAATGTGTCACCTGAGCTTACTTTTTGTGACTTTGCTCGTGCATTTCACCTCGTCTGCCCTTCATGTGCATGTTCTTCTGTGACTCTTTAAACAACCTTCAGGAAATAACCAAAAACTATGGAAAATTTTTGGCTGTATCAGGTAGAAAAGCATGAGGAAGAACAAGCCAAGCAGAAGGAACAGACTGACCGGTGCGCTCAAAGTGAGGTAAGGACAGTCAGAGTTTTTTTTTTTTAGGTTTTCCTGTTGTGTGGTGATTCTTTATATTTGGAGAACTCCTACTGTGTGGAGTGAGACATTCTGAAATAGCTAAAGAATTTAGATGTTCAACACCATTTTAACTGCTTAACTCCTTAAATTATTTATTTCTTATTCACTCTAAGGTGCTAAATTATGATTCCTGTATTAATTTCTTGTGTTGTTGTTCCCACATTAATTAAGAGTTTTTGGTTTTTTTTTGTGAAAAAATAAATAGAAAAAATCTATAAATGTTTTGGATAAACCAAATAAAGACACCTTTTTTTATTTGGGAGAAAAGTTATATATTATACATAAGTTTGAATTCGGAACTTAATAATCAGCATAAAAGTCTAGAGTATTGATCTAATATATTTATGTTAATTAGTTAAGTTAATCCATTTTAAATAATGATATTTAAATGTACTTTTCAGAGACAAAATAGTTCAATTCATATTCAGATGTACAGAATTCACTACAGTAATTAAATGATATAAAATTCAGTTTACTGATACCACAACAGATGTTGTCTCAAGGCACTTTACAAAATTCAATCACACATACATTCCAATTGACCCCAGTTATCCTACAGTGCAGTATGCTCCATTAATTATTAAAAGTTTATTTCTAAGGAAACCCAGAAGATTGCATTGAGTCATTGACTTGCAGCATTTGCTCCTCCTGTAAGAGCACATAGTCAGGGGTTCAGTTGTCATTGACTTTACAGTAATCCCTCATACAGAGCATGCAGTTGAAGTCAAACAGATTAATTTGAGCAAAATCTACTGAAATATATTCTGATTAAAGTCTAATTACATAAAAGGAAGTTAAATCCAACTACAATCAAATTCAGATGATACAATGTAGCCACTGGTAAAAAAATATATATATTTTTTCAATCTCAAATATGTATTGAATTTTATTCTTTTTAAACATTGACAGGCCAATCAGTGCAAAACTGGCCTGCATTATCAGTAGTTGATGTATGATGATAACAATATGTTAGTGACAACAAACTATGATAAATGAAAACAAAATTGACAAAATTGCAGGTCTTGTCTCAACAGTGCTTGGGTTTACACTTAGGTAAGGTTGATACATGAAGCCTAGGTGTAATTACTCATCTCACCTACCAGCCGATGACCTTATCATGCTCCTCCTTTGTGGTCTATTGGCGTCGGTCTTCTCCTCATCTCCTCCAATCATTAGGGTTCACTTCCTTCATAAGGTCTGGTTTGCTACTTGCTCCACGGTCGATCTTTAACCCACCTCCACCTTCTTTACCTTCAACTCTCGACTTCTTCAGTATCCCTTCAGTCCTTCGGCATCCACCAGTGTCCGGAGGAAGACATCTCTAATCCTTATCCACAGCAGCTCATCCTCTCTGATGGTGGTTACCAACGCCATGTCCTCTGTTGGAGTTCAAGTGCCAAAAATTACTTGCAAAATAAACTTTATAATAACTATTTTCTCTGTGTGTGAGTCTTTCCATTGTAAAAGTTGAAAGATAAAGATACAAGATTCATAGATGTTTCTTGGGGAAATCTATTTAGCCAGGCACTTAATTAAGATAAAAAAATATTCACAAAACAATTCAATTTGACATGATCAACACGCAAAGGCAAAGTTTAGTTGACAATCTGAATGTGGTCAGCATTTGTGTAAATCCCTCTACTCTGATATGCTAAAATAAAATCCAGTGCAGCCCCTCACAGGTTTTAGCTAAATGTCAACCTTTGTGTAACAAAAAAATCCTGTATTATTTATTTCTCTTACCTTTATGTATGATGAAAAGAGAATGAAAACACATGGGACTTAAAAAATTTTTGCTCATGTTTTGCCAAGAAAAATATTTTCTTCTTTTTCTCAAACTTTAGGCTCCACAAATATGTACTCTTGTCATGATTTTTGTTGATCCATCACTGTGATACAGTTTCTCTGGGATTCAACTTCTTCTCCTCTAACATCTAACCTAAGACAACATGCTTGTTCTGTTTCTGCAGTCCCTTGGCTCAGGTTCTTCTTCCCCTCCAAGAGCTGGGTCATCCAGCAAGCTTCTGTCACAGGATGAAGGCTTTCCAGGTTCTCTGTCTCATAAAGAGGTTGATTCTATATATAACTATTTTTGCATAATATTTACTTTTTATTCATTGGACAAAGTAACAGTAGAAACATTACCCTTGTTTTAATTGTTTTATTCACAGTCTAGGAAAAGGCTTACTTCCTTCCCCACATATGTAGAAGGTGAGCATGATCGATTTAATCTCAGGAGACATGTGGGACAAGGTTTTAAACAACTGAAACGAAACATATCGACAAGGTGAAAAAAGTAATGCTGTTTGTAATAATGTAGATAAGTTATTAATTCAACTCATTTTAACTTACGGTGTTTTTACACTTGAGTTATTTAAAACAAACTCTCTCCCTTTGGTCTAGTTCATTTGTGTAGAAGTGAACACAGCTATTTCATTATAGGATGCCTGAAGCCATTCAAAGGAGTTCATGTCTGTATGGTTCCAAATGATCTTCAGAATGATTCATTTATGACGTGAATGTCATCCAATCTCAGTCCAAACCAGCTGTACGCTGCACGTTTAAGCTCAGTGCTGACCTGCGTTTTGAGATGCGCTGGAGTCAACGAATTAATAAATAATGGTCATGTGCTTCTGAGTATAAAACCACATGTAACTTTCAAGACATCTCAAAATCATTTGGTATACTGTACAGATCATTTGACCAGAAATGGTCCTGGGAAACACACAATTAATGTGATTATATACAAGACTGCAACATAGAATATATTTCTGTATGTACATTTGGTTCTCCCACTCTGGACTCTAATGACCAATAAACAGACAGCATTCTTATGTGATTTGGCTTGAAGTTTTCCTGTCAAAAAGGAAAACTGGATCCTTTAGCATCTTTCACACATACATTATCTGGATCACCAAAGTTCCTGGTCTAATTCAAAAAATATTATGCAGTTAATAAGAGGTAGGATGATGGTATTCATCCTTTGTTTACTTTTTGAAAACCATTTTGCAGAAAAGTTTTGTTTTCCTTTTTGGGGGGCTTAAACAATATGAGGCTCCAGAATGGCACAGTGTTTTAATTTTGAGGAAGGGTCTTTCTGCATGGAGTTTGCATCTTATCTCCAGGTATTCCAGCTCCTTTGCCTAACTGTTAGGTTAATTGGTCTTAAGATTGCCCTTAGATATGTGTTTGGTGTGTATGGTAAATTTGAACTAACTAAATGTCAATGTGCTAAATGTAGCATATTGACTAGTGATGTGATGAGTCTAACAAACAGACTGAATCTCTGTCTGTAGTGCCTGGCCCCTGTGATCCAGAGGACCTAATTGATGGGATCATCTTTGCAGCTAACTGTCTTGGATCCACACAGATGTTATCAGAGAAGACACCATCGAAGAACATTCGCATGATCCAAGCACAGGAAGCTGTTAACCGCATCAAGGTGACAATTTTGTTGTTCTGTCAGTCAACCCCCAACCCCAGTCCCCTAGATCAAGACCTCTAAACAAAATGTTCTAGGGGACTGGGGCTGAGGTCGGGGCAAAGGCAGGGGTGACAGTAAGGTGGTACAGTCCAGTACTGCGTTCCACTAAATATTCTGAGCCCTGGCTCAGAATATTTACTGCAGTCGATCTCCTGCAGTGCTGGAAGAACAACTGCAATAAGGCCGTCATTCAGAACGGCTGCATTTTGAGTCAAAGTAGATCTACGATCAATAGACAGTCTAAAACACGAGTTAATATGTCTACAAATATATTTTTTTCTCATTTCTTATTGTTTCTGAATTGTTTTGTGCTGAGCTTCTACCTCTCCAGATGTCTCTGTCTCTCCCCTCCATCTCCCTCCCGGAGCTCATAGCTTTTGTCAGCGGCCTTCAAACCATTCTCCTCTATGTTTAACATCTGTCTGCTTATTAACCAAAGAGTTAATAATAAATAACGAGGCTCTTTAAATGTGTATATATTTGAAATTTTAAATTGTCATTTGTGACTGTATACAAAATAGACTAGCAAATATTGCAGTAAACATATTGTGAGGGAATGCAAAAAAAAAAAAAAATTCTCCTCGTCTCCTAGAGGGCTCCTTAAATAAATTGCTTATTGTTAAAATGACCTTAAAATAAAAACCGTCAAAACACAGGGGGACAGTAAATTTTTAATACAAGCAAAATCAAAACCTGATAAAGTGCAGAAAGCAAGAACTAATTTGTTCAAAATAAAAGACACCGAAGTTATTTTTGATTTTAAAAAACTGCTCTTAAATACAAGTAAAGTTACTAATATTAAAAGTAACAAACACCTCTTTACAATTTTACTTTAGTTACTTTGTGATTAGCAAAACAAAGTTCAGTCATCACAAAGGAAATGAGAACATGTTGGTGTTAAGCTATATTTATTTAAAGAAGCACATTTATAAATAAAAAAGCAACAGAAAATGTGTGCATTTTTTAATGGGACATTGATTTCCAATGTCACAAGTACCTGATAAAATTGACATTTCCATTTGTAGTTAAAATATTTTTCAAGTTTACAATGTATAATAAACCTGCTGCCTAAACTGATGCATTAAGTTCAGCAAGGACTTTTCTTTTTCTCAGAAGTTAACTTGAACAAAACTTGACAGGTTTTCCTGGCTCCTCTGTCTTCCTATTGATGCAACACTATAAGAGCCCAGCCAAAAGATCAATGCTGTTTTTTCTGGTGTTTTCTTTTTTTTTTTAATCTTTACTCAAATGTAACTGAGTAACTTTATTCAAAACAAATTCAAGGAAAAGAAACAGTTCAGCTTTTGTAAACAACTTAAAGGACAAATTAGAAAAATTGTAATTATATCAATAAATGTAAATGTAACTTATTACTTTTACAATAGGAACCAAATCTTCTCATTAGCAGTTGAGATGATGCAGTAACTTCTATTCACAGCCGCTAACCTCCAGAGGTACAACCGCCTTGTAGTGACATTAGGTTCAAATGTGATCACACTTGGTCTCTGCCCGGAGAAAATCTACGCTTGCAAAACTCTGTTTGCTTGGTGGAATTTTCTTGCCATAATTCAAGAGCACACATTTTCAATCTGAAAACAGGATTTTATGTCTTTTGTTCTCAAAAGGTTTAATACTTTTGCTTACTTTTTTATGTTGAAAGCAGAACTTAATGTCTTTCTTCTTGAAACTTGTAATGCTTATACTCAAAACTTCTCGCACTCACACTTAGTCTCTGCTCAGACTCTGCTCGCTTATGAAACATGGAACTGCCTTTTGGCACATTTGCATAGCAACCTCTGAGCCAATAAAATGAAAGCGTTGTACTGAGTGCATTTGTTTCCTTCTAGCAGGTGTGCCTGCATGGCTACCATAAACTGTAGCCACCTGCGCCACCCACTGGATGTAGGGACAAACAACGACGTTAGCTTTCTGTGCAGTGTTATGCTAACCATCTGCCAGCAGTGCGCTACTGATTGCTAACAGCTAACCCAATCAAAGACAATATAGTCACGACATGATGTCTGCCTATCTATCTCATAAGTATTTTATGAGATAGATCAAATATTATCTATTCATACAGGTTATAGGCTACCAGTATAAGCAAATATTCTGCTATATGAAACTTGCAAAACTTATTTGCAAGTTTCAGAAAACTGGAAATGTTGCAGATCAATCACAAAGAGGTCCAAGATGTGCAGCGATTACACACAGTCCCACAAAAATAAAAATGGTTGTCCAGTACAAAATATTATTTTTTTTCTATGTATGGAAATTTGTGGCCCACCCTGTATATTGTAATGTGTACGGTAACATTCTTTTCACTTTTATAAAGTAAACTTCCTAATTAAAAGCTAAAGGTACAATTTTTTTTCTCTGCTGAATGCATTGAATAAAACTTAATAGCTTTGTCATTCTCAGGTTTAGATCTGTGTTGCAATTCAACCATTCATGGGGCCCCTATGAATGGTTGAGTTTTCTTTGTCTTGATATCTTGCAACCATACAATTCTAGACCTCTCCATAGGAGCTAATATCGAAAAAAGATGTAGAGTGAACCATACACATGAATATGTAGACGCCTCATGGAGCGGGTTGACCCGTTGCTGCAATACGTCACAGCGTCCGCCATATTGAATGTGGCTATGTGCCATTACGCTAACACAAGTAAATGGACCGAAATTCAGAAAGTGCCATTCTACAAAGTATTTTAAGTTAATACGTGTCATTGACACATTTTCTCACACACACACTAATATATTTGGTAATCAAATAAATGACTAAAGACAGAGTTTCTAACTTTTGATGTGATTATTTAATTGTTTTGGGGGATTTCTGAATAAAGAGCGTAATGTTTTTATTTGATAGAAATGATTCTGATCATTTTTATATTGACACTAATGAACAGACACACTCCACAGAAACACTCCACATGTGGAGTGTTTAATTCAACATATTTACATTATTCCATACAGAGCCCCCTCAGGGACATGAGGAATATTTTTCTTTTGCGTTCCCTCGCAGTACTTTTGCGTTCCCTTGCAAAACCTTTTGGATTCCCACGCATAACATATTACATTCCTTCCCTTCCATTGAGAAAGTGGTTCATTTTGGAGCAGCACTCAAGACAAGACAAGACAAACCTGCGAAACAGGTAAATTATCTTAATTCATCATAAATACTGTATACTTAGCAATATTTCTATACCTTTAGCCTCATTTATGACAACAATTTCAAATATGAATCGTGTCTGTTGGAAGAAAAGGTAGTTCAGACATCTGTTCGCTTGCTTAAAGAAAAGAATGGCGAGGCGGGGGCTGCAATGTTAATTTCGTTAATGATGATGATAACTAAGGAGGACAATTTGTTGGATCTGTTTTCACAGATGGGGGCTCACAGCATTCCATCTCAGGAAAATATCAAGCAAGAAATACAGGTCATGGCTCATAAAGTCATATTACAAGAACCAAAGCATATTATTGATTGCTTTAATGAAATTTTCAAAGACATTGCATTAAATCTGTCTCATCCAGCTGATGTCCTTCATTTATATGAGTCCAAAAAAGCATCAAACAAAATGTAGTTGATATGCTGCAAGCAGAGGCTTTGTCCATATCACAGAAAGAGAAGACAACATTTACTTGTAAAGCTATATTAGGAATGCAGATCAGCGCAAACTAGAAAAATTCTTGCAATTTTGCTCAGGGTCCTCCGTTTTATGCACAGAAGAAATTAAGGTGACATTTCATTAAAACCGAAACAGGTTTTGGACAAGAACTGTTGCACACACATGTGGAGCAATCATTGATGTGCCTTACACTTACAGTTCCTACCCAGAATTTGGAGCAGAGTTTGACAGTATCGTGGCAAGCAATTTTATGTTGATGGATATTATTTAATCTTGAAAAGGTAGTTGAGGTCTTTGCTAAAATAAACACTTTATTATTCTGTATTATTATCCACCATCTTCATGATGCTGTGATTGTTAAACTGGTATTCCATTTTCAATGCTTAAAAGCTGTGCAGTGTTGAACAAGGGTAAACAATGTTCAATTTTGTATAATTTCCAGAATTGTATTTACTGCCTGTATTGATTCGACCAGTAGTTAGTTTTCACATTTATTTTAATCAAGTTCTGATACCCAGCTGAAATTTTATTAGTCCAAGTGTTTACAGAAAAATGCTTGCAATACAACCAAATTCAGAGTTTGACTAATTTATCAAAATACATTCATTCTTTGCCCTTTCTTTTCTGTTAGTATGTTGACAACATAAGATAACACTGGCTAAAATAATATGCTGCTTTTAAAATGTTTTAAATGTGAAGGGGTGTGTTTAGGAATTGAACTAAAGAGCAAACAATTCAAAGTTTTCTTGTAATTTTGACAATTTTATCTAATAGTTCCTGCTAATATTTGAGCAGTACAGTTGCTGTATCTTTGTCTTTATCCAAGTAGGTTTAGAAATTCAGCAAAAAGTTTATTTATATGGTTGAATAATGCAATGAAATAAACAGAGCAATACTTAAAATAAAACAAAATTCAGAGGGTTTGTAACATCTGCCAACTTCGGTTTTCTGGTGACCTGTTTTTTTGTCTTTTCTTTATTGGCGGGGCCAAAATATTTTAAGCTATTCTTAAAAATGAAGTAATAACATTTGTCTTGCAAAGTTTTTATTTTTGATACATGTTTGGATTTTCTATGAATGTTCACAATAAATGTTTACACAAACGATGCAATTTGTTTCCAGTGCTTTCTAAAATGTATGAACTGTATTCAATAATTTACAGTTGCACACACATGTGCAACTGTGTGTGCAACTGTAAATTAAATTTTAGTAATAGAATTACTAAAATTTGATTACCAAATCAAATTTTAGTAATTTGATTTATCTAATTAGTAATCAGTCATCTGACAGTTTTAATTGTGTCTCTGTTGTGTTCATAGTCTGAATGGTTTATAGAGCTGCTTTCATCATATTAACTCTTTGCACCAAAAGAGTTAATAATAATAAACATATTTTCACTGAGGCTCCAAAAGAGCTTTATGAATGAAATAAGTAATTATTGATGTGACAGGAGCACGCAGCTTTGACACCTGGTGGTGTGTGTGTCGATGTGGGCGTGACGTCATCAAGTATGAATTGAAGGTTACTGGCCTGCTGGCTTTGTGTGTGTGAGGAAGCGGTGAGCGGGGAGGTCAGTCCTTACAAAGTTTGGAGCCTGATAATCAAAATGGATTAAATCGATAATTGTGACAGAACAAAGAAATGGTTTGGAGTTGATTGATACACGGACAGATGAGATTCCTCAAGTTAGCCCAGTGTGGCCCTCGACCACCATTAGTTTACCGTGTTTTATAATAATAAAACCTGTTCATTATTATTAACTCTTTGGTGCAAAAAACTGATTGAAAATCGATTCATTTACTGCATGTTTATGATGGAACAGCACTGAAAGCAGCTCTTTAAACCATTCAGACTATGAACACAACAGAGACACAATTAAAACTGTCAGATGACTCATTACCCTGCGATAACTCAGAAACAGTCCAAATTAGGAAGTATTTTTATTTATTTCCTACTTACAGAACGTTTCTGTTTATATCATAGCTTTTTGGTGCCTTTCTAGTCTAAAAAAAATATATAAAACTTCAGATATTTCACAAAGAAATATTAACATTAATTGAAAAACCTCACATAACCTTATATTAAAGCAGAAAGTACGACGGCCACCGTAAGAAAAGCTTACAGTATTCAATTATGCCGCAGAACTGATCAGTACAGTATTGCTAGGGAACGCAAAAGAAAAAAAAAATTCCATAATTCCATAATTTAATGTTTCGAGATATGAAGAAAAAAAATTTTTTCCTTTTATTTTTTTATGTTGTACTGTAAAGACAATAAACTTTGACAAATTAATCATTATCAAACATTAGCTACATATATTTTCATACTTTTTTCCCGAAAAAAATATTTATTACAGTATGATATGTAAACTCTGCTCTGGACAGCATAGACAAAGAGTGAAAAATATTCTAACAGAGTAAATTATTTTTATTTAATTACAAAAGTTGTCTTAATATATTAATACTTCAGATTGAAATATTTCTCTTAAAATAAACAAAGAGTGAATGAATAAAAGTGTGCAATAAAGCACAAATTTATTTATTTATATCATACTGGGAACACTGGCCACAGGCAGGGCTTCAGTCTGCTGGTCAAACTGGGAGAAGTTCAATGACTTCTGAGATGTCCTGGTACACAGGCTAAAGCCAAGGATAAAAGAGAAATGATCTAAAAGTGTAATAGAAAATACATATATTTTTCCTTCACATTCAGAGAAAAGACATTTTCAGCATATTGAGCATCTTTATAGCTTATTAACGGCATTGTGAAGCTGAGCTGTGAAACAGAGACTGAAGAACAGCAGCTCCAGCTCTCATCCTGACTGACTTTCCTCACAAAATCCCCTGGTTTTTAATGCACTTCCCCTCTAACAGCAGTTTCTCATCAGCTCTCTCTCATTAGAAAACATGAAAACGTTCGCTATGATAACAGTCAGTGGTTACTTTGGGCCAATTTAGCAACATAGGAAATATTTCTTGTTGTTTAGAAGTGAGTTTCTGGTGGCAAAGTCAACTAATTCTGCTCTTTCACCCTTGCCTGTGAAAGGTAAAGCCAATGAATGCAGTTTGTATTGTAAAACGGTTGAAACAAGTCCACACAGCACATGACTTAGGGAGCTCCATCGCTCTACTGCCACATACAAGATGGCGGCGACGTAACGCAGGACTCAGCACTCAGCGAGGCTTCTACATATTCATGTCTATAAAGCAGTCTGCAGCCAAGTTGTTGTATAGAGGTTAAGCAGAAGTAGCAGAGCTTATTTAATAACATGCTTCATAACATTTGACCTTCTCTCATCTGGTCTGTTTAACAGCTACAGTCTCACATCAACTCAGCCCTCCAGGACGATCAGCAGCAGAAACAGCAACGTTATAAAACATAGACTATATTTGCTTTGCTTTGCCCCCCACATGATGACAATAACAGTATGATCCAATTAAATATTAGATTCTTGATTAATGGGTTGTTGCTATGTTGTTGTACAATTTTTTAAGATCTTGTTCAATGTGCCGCTTTTTAACTTTGAGCCCCTGCCCCTCCAATAGGTCTCTGCATGGCCCTGCCCTCCTGAAAATGGACAGGGGCAACCATCTTGTCTTGAGTGAGCCACAACCACTGATAAGCTTTGTTAAAAGAAAATCCAATAATACAAACCAGAGCAAGGACGGTGGTATACAACTATTTCCCTAGATTAATGTGAAATTAGTTATTTTTTCATGAGTAAATATGCAGCAATGCTGGGTGTTTAATTTGTGTTAATAGTTAGAGACAGCAACTGATGTTAAATTTCATTATTGAGTACCATTTTTAAAAGTATGTTGAGTGGAGAGTATCAGAAGGCTGTCTTACAGTGTGTTCCCAAAAATACAAAAGTGAAAATTAATTTCAAATTTGCTTCATCCACATCATTTTCTTAGAATGAAAGGGGTGCTGTCACTAACAGCAGAATGTCCTGTAAGGACAAATGGAAAATAATGGTTCTAAATGAAAAACAAAATAAAATGTCATTGTCCTTTTGAATTCATTTTAGTTTTTTTTATAGTTATGTCACTGTGTTGTAGAAGTCACTACTTGTTTGTTTCTGACCTCAGGCTGAACCTCAGCCCATAACAGAGGTGGATCTCTTTATCTCCACTCAGAGAATCAAGGTGCTCAATGCCGACTCCCAGGTAAACATTCAGATGGACACACAATGACACATGGCATCCTCACTGTTTTAACAGTCTTATACACTGTTGCACATTTTGATATTTACTGAACTGTCTTTAGCTTTAATTGGCAATTATTTCTTCCCAAACTTGTATTATTTTTCACCAAGATTCTGTATAGATGGTAGAGTCAGGCTGCTGCACAAATTCTTCTGCAGTGCATCTTAAAGATGGAATTAATGTCTTGACTGTGTTATCTCATGCTCCTTGAACCATTTTTCGTAAATATAATCTTCATTTTTACTAGAATGCCCTTTCAGTCAAGGAGGAAGGGATTTCCTAATGGAATGACCAAGAGGAATAGACTAAGAAGGGACTACACTGATCTTGTTTGTATCGGACACTAACGTTCATCCTGGGTGATTATTAGTGATGTTGCGTGACGTGCCGAGGCTTCGGAGCGTGTCGAGTAATGGAGGGGACGTTTCGTAAAGCGCGTATCGAGGCTTGCTTCATGTAGGGGAGGAGCCGAAAACGATGACGTCCGAAGCCTCGCTGCCTGGCTGTACCACGTGACCGCTTCAGGAAGCGGTTCAGATTTTGGCGCGGGGTTTGACAGCTTTATAAACCCCACAGGCTCCATTCAAAACATGGGTTGTTGTAGGCGAGTTGCGGTCAATTGAGAGAGTGGATAGAGGTTTGATAGTTTGGATAGCAGAGTTTGGATAGTGGTTATTTAGTTTGAGACAGTTAGTTTGGTGTTTGGAGAGTTTAGGAGATAGATAGATAGATAGATAGATAGATAGATAGATAGATAGATAGA
>VMRN01000106.1:147111-167038 GCA_010277015.1 Poeciliopsis turrubarensis | reverse complement strand
GATAGATAGATAGATAGATAGATAGATAGATAGATAGATAGATAGATGAAATCCTCATCTATCTATCTATGTGGGAACATTTTGATTTGATAAGTCCTAACAAAGTAAGGTGAATTGAACATTTGTAGATGCATTAGGTTTGCTTATGAGGAACTATATTCTTCACTGTTTCTTATTTTATTTAAAGGTGAGGTGTTTATTGTGCTCCAAGGAGTTGGAGTACAATAATAACACAAGCATTAACCTGTTCACTACCCTCTCCCTAGTTCCACAAACACTTTCACTGTCCTCTGCCTGATTAAGCCCAGGCCATTTTTCTAGAGTCACAGAAAAACATTATTACACAACATGCCATATCACATGACACTACTATTTTGGGAAAAATTACACACAGAGAATACATTCAAACAATATTTTATTATACACATATGTATATACACAATTTATGTAGACAAATGATTTCATCCTTCACCTTTTGTGAAGTCATTCCCAAATATTGAATGCATCACGTGTTAAGATACAGCTGGCTGTGATTATACACCTGGCCAGTAGGTGGGTTCGTGAGCACATGAAGCTTCAAGAAATGAACCCTTTCTGGAACCAGTTGGCTCAAGTGGTTCAATGCCTCATGAGGCTTCATCTCACCATCACTAGTGATTATATTGTGTTCCTGCAGTGAGTGAATTCATACCTCAAAATATTTTCAGGAGAGTTATTCACAGACCCTGCACCTGAGTGCCAGAATTAATAACCGGATATCTCTGAGTTTACAAAAAACGTTTTGTGACTGTAAATCTCAGACAATTTTAAAATAGTCCTACGCTTTCTAAAGAAGTGCTTCCCAAGGCACATACGTTTTGGATGTTTCCCTGCTTTAATGCACCTGATTCAACTGACAGAAATTCGGCACACACTTGTTAATCACCCATCAATTGAAATCAGCTAGGCTGAATTAAGGAAACACCTAAAACATGCAGGCAGCATGCCTCAAGGGCCAAAGCTTGATTAGGGAACGCAGATTTTTTGAAAGTGGAAGTACTTAAATGTTATCTGGCAAGTAATAAGTTGAATTTAAAGGTGGTTTTGGCATAATCTGGATTGTGAATGGGTCAAGATGGCTGGTTGTAGTGGCGGACTTTTGGAAGATGGAAATATGGATGTAGGATGATCTATGGTAGAAAATAGAAGAGGGGGAGGAGGAAAAGATGGGGTTAAAAGGGGACTAAATACTGATCAGAGATCTCTTGAGGACGAAGAAGAAATAAAAAGAAAATAATGATGGCAGATTTTAAAATTATATTATAATTTAAGGCTGAACAGGATGTGATTGCAGTCAATCCTATCAGTTTGTCAAATGGATTAATAAAGAAAGTTATTGGAGATGTAGAACTAGCTAAAGTCTTAAGGGACGGAAGCCTACTTTTCATTTGTAAAAATGTTGAGCAAAAGAATAAGGCCCTAAAATTACAAATGGTGTGTTTAAAAAAAAAAAAAAGTGCAGGAAGGAAAGATGAATAAAAGGGGTGATATCAGGAATTCCTGTTGGAGAAAACCTGGAGAGCTAAAGAAAATAATAAAAGGAGGAGAGATTACAGGCATCTAATGATTACAGGCTTTTAGGAGAGGGGAGAAAATGGACAATACATCTGTACTACTGGATTCAAAGATAGAGATCTGCCTGATAAAGTAATGATTGGTTACATGAGCTTTAATGTAAGAGCTTATATTCCACCACCTCTCAGATGTGGTGGAGTCCTTCCTTGGACTGGAGCACTGAATACCATGGCAACGGAAGTCTTCAGAGAGACAAACCTTTGTATCTGAGCTAATCTGTAAAGGGGAAACAGATGTGGTAGATGTGGAGGTGGACATCCTTATGGTGAGTGTGGAAATAATCCTGTTAAGTGTAACTGGAGGAAATCATACTGCAGCATATGCAGGATGCAAGGTAAGAAAAGAAGCAGCTGAAATTCAAAAATGAAAACTGATAAGAGGATTATTTATGCTAAAGCAGTGAAAGAGGTAAACAAATAATAATGATCCAAAAACAAATTATGAAAGGAAAAGAGTGCCAAACAATAATCAATGTAATATTACATTAGAAAAATGTATTCCTTTTCTTGCATAAATAATAAAAAAATGTTCAGAATAAGCAAGAACTAAAACTGAAAAAATCAAAATTATAGTAAAGGCAGCTACAAAGTTTTTCAATGTTAAAGATTTATCATGGGAAAAAATCCATGATGAACTTGGGGAAGGATCATCTGAAGCTGAGGCTTCTCAAATCGTCACATAATTCTAATATTACAATGGAACGCTCAAAGTTTAATAGCAAATGGTCAGAAATTTAAAGGCTTCATGCAACTTAGGCTTCATTAATAATCTAAATATGAAACCAGATATAATATGCATTCAAGAAACATGGCTCAAGCTATCATTGCAGTTTAGAGTTCATGGTTACTCAGTCTTAGGTAAAGATAGAATAAATAGGAAAGGAAGAGGCTGTGCCATTTTTCTAAAGGAAAACATTAAATTTATTCAGCTCCAAATAGTATCAGACTTAGAAATTTGGACAAATAATGGGAATGTTACAACAATAAATTATTACAATCCTTGCAAACAATTAGAAAAATTAAAACTTGAATCAATCCTAGAACACTGGAGAGGAAAAATAGTCTGGTGTGGGGATTTTAATGCACATAGCACTTTATGGGGATACCAAGATGATTATAAAGGAGAAATTTTAGAAGAAATGATCGAAGAAAAAGAATTGGTAATGTTAAATAATGAGGTAAGAAATTGGCTATTGATCTGACCTTAGTTTCTCAATCTTTTGCTGATAGTTGCAGCTGGAGAGTATGGAAAGAAAGCACAATGGGGAGTGATCATTATCCAATTTTTGTCAGGATAGGAATAGAAACAGAGGAAGACCAAGTAGAAATTGAGAGGAGATAGAAATTTGGGAAAGCAAACTGGGATCATTTTAAAGTGGTGAGTGAGATTAATATGAAAAATGTTGTTACAAGTAAACCGATAAATGAATTAAATTCAGAAATTAGTAAATGTATTATTAATACAGCCAAAATATTCATTCCTAGAAGTAGTGTTCTGGAAAAAAAGAAGATAGTTCCTTGGTGGAGATCAGAATGTTTTAACAGCAATTAAACAGTGGAATAAGGCTTTTAAAACACTTAGGAAAATTATTTGTTTCCAAAATCTAATAAATTATTGAAGGAAACAGGAAGAAGTTAAGAAAACTATAACAAATTATTGGAGGAAATATTGTGAATCTTTAGGGGAAAATACTGCATTAGATAGGGTTTGGAAAAAAATGTCCGGAAGTTCAAAAGAATATTTGTTTTCCAGTAATAAAAGATAATGGAAATATTACAATAGAATGGACAGATCCAAAGATCTGGCAACAGCCAAATGAAAACAGGCTTAATGAAAACCAAATGAGAAATCAACTGGTTGGCTAATGTTGCCTTCTCTTTTAAAATACCTGATAAAAAATGTACTTGTTTTAATTTATAATTGTTACATTTAATTTGTTTTCTGGAGACCATGTCAAAACATTCCACTTTGTGGTCATAACCTTTGTTTTGAGAACCACAAATTGTATATATATTTTTTGGATTATTCTGCTAACATGTTTTGTTGTTTTTAAGGAAACCATGATAGACAGTGCTTTGCGAACCATCTCCTACATTGCTGATATTGGCAACATTGTGGTTCTGATGGCCAGGAGAAGGTTGCTTCACTGTGACTCTCAGCAGAATGTGGAGGTTTCAGACCCAAGTCAGGACAGTAAGCACCAGCACAAGATGATTTGCCATGTGTTTGAATCTGAAGATGTGAGTTCTTACAATTATCATGGGATTTTAGCTAATTTTATGTCATTTCCTTTTGGGTTACTCTTGAATTATTTATTTCTAAGTTTGTAACTTTCCCAGGCCCAGTTAATTGCCCAATCCATTGGACAGGCTTTCAGTGTGGCATACCAGGAATTCCTAAGGGCAAATGGGATCAATCCTGAGGACCTCAGTCAGACAGAATACAGTGACCTGATGAGCACTCAGGACATGTATAATGAGGATCTTGTTCACTTCTCCAGGTCTGAAAACTGCAAAGATGTAAGTTTTCAATAAATTATTCAATGATATTTTGGATTCTGTTTTTCTTTGTCAGAGCTACTATGTATTAAAGAAAAATAATTAATTTGACAGACTGTTGGTATTATCTTACTGGCTTCAAATATTCATCCATCAGGATGCAGTTTTCAAGTTGACTGAAGAATAATAAAAAATCCATAAAGTGGGCATGTTTCAATCTGTTTCAGTCTTTTGTCTTTTCCTACTGCCAATTTCCCCTTTGTTAGGGGAGATTGACAGCAATCTCCCTTAGTTGGGCACCTTAAACAATCTTTAAAACATTCCAGGAAGAGCTTGAACTTAACCAGCTGAACACAACCAAAGGTCAGAATCAGAATTAGGATTCTGATTCCAGAGTTTTTCAATGTGTTGTCTTTTATGTGTGCTGATTTTATATTGTCTCCCTTTGGATTACTCTGTTTTATCTCAGGTGTGTATAGAAAAAGCTAAAGGTGAGATTCTGGGTGTGGTCATTGTGGAGAGTGGATGGGGCTCCATTCTACCTACTGTTATCATTGCCAATATGATGCATGCTGGGCCAGCTGAGAGGTCTGGTAGAGTCAACATAGGGGATCAGATCATGTCAATCAATGGAACCAGTCTGGTTGGACTACCCCTGTCAACTTGCCAGAGCATCATAAAGGTATGTGCTTGATATTTAACAGTCTGGTGTTCCAGACTGTCATCAGCCAGTGTTTCCAGGGTGTACTGTCCTGTTAGAGATTGTTACTGCCACTGAAATGGTCATTATAGATACCTAAAGTTGGTCATAGCAGATGGCTTCTTGTACTCTTACAATGAAGGAAGGACTCAGATTTTGGCAGAGGACGTGCCTCTGAAGCCATCTGGTAAACTTCTCAAATGATGGTATTAACAATACCCAGGTAGGCTTCAAAAGTACCAGACAAAAGCTGAAGTAGTGCACTGAATATTTTATTTATATTTTTACAATATTAAAAATAAACTTTATTATTCTAATTTATAACCCAATAACGAACAGTAACCCAAGACAAAAACTGGAAGTAATTTGAGACTTAAAACAAAGACCATTACACATCAAATTAGTAACAACATAAATTAATGGTGTAAAATAAAGACAAGTAAAATAAAAAAAAGAAAAGTAAATCCAAATTTACATAAATCAAAGTCCTGCAGAGCAGATGGCTTTGAAATGAGCTTATTAAGCTTATTTGTGTCCTGAAGGAACAAAGGACCCTTCAAGAAGGAAAACAGGTAATTATTGAAGAGTATGAAGAAGGAGCTTATAGGCATGATTAGAGACCATATGGAGATTTACAGAAAGAAGATGGAGAGCTAGCTCCAGCAGAACAATATTAGTGATGTGTGATCAGGGATGAAGAAAATCACAGGCTTTAAACAAAAGGAAGGTCAGTTAGATGAAAGTCTGGACTGAGCAAATGGACTGAATACATTCTGCAGGTTCACTTCAGGAACAAGCTCATCATCCTCTTCTCCTGCCCTCAGCCAAATGCACCTCCTACCATCCTTTGAGGCATTTAGACTGGTCACACTTCAAATATTTTATATTCCACCGCACCCTTTATATTGATCCTTCTGCTTCTACATCTTGTGTCTCAATATCAGAAGACTCTACTGGTCCCTTTGCCTCCCCCTTCCATTTTTCTGTCTCTAGAAGTCAGGTGAATAGGAAACTGGACAGACTGAGCTAGAGCAAGGCTGATGGTGTTTGTCCCAGTGTCCCAAAGGCCTGTGCAGAACAGCTCTATGTGATTCTGCTAAGATTTTAAAACTTAGCTTGATCCAAGAGAAGGTTCCAGGATTATGGAAAATATCCTCCCTGGTTCTGGTACCAAGGGTAGCTCGTCTATCAGTTATCAATCAATAACTATAGGGGGCACATGTTGTGGCCCCTTAGTTTTTTGTTTGTTTGTTTTTTACCATCCTATGCTCATTTTCCATTTCTTTCACATCTTTAATGAATTGTATACTTTGAGAGTAACCAAATTCTACATGCTTTCCTTTGTATAGGGTCTAAAGAACCAGTCTCGGATAAAATTGAATATTGTCAGATGTCCACCAGTAACTACAGTTCTTATCAGGCGGCCAGATATGCGCTACCAGCTGGGATTCAGTGTACAGAATGGCATTGTGAGTAGGGCTGGTGTTTTACTCTTAGAAAAATGTTTATAGTCTGTCAACTTTTTAATTCAAGTTGTGTTTTTTGTCTGAAAAAATTGCATCTATCCATCAGATTTGTAGTCTTATTCGTGGTGGAATTGCTGAAAGAGGAGGTGTCAGAGTGGGCCATCGCATCATTGAGATCAATAATCAGAGTGTGGTCGCGACTCCCCATGAAAAAATTGTCCAGATCCTGTCCAACGCTGTGGGAGAGGTGAGACATTGCACAATACTTTATTTAGAGATTATATATGCCATTTAAATACTGCTGCTTAGAACTTGAACATGAGAGTGCTGACATTGTTTCAAAGTTTTCTTTGGCAGAAAAATGGATGTACTGTCATTTTCACGCTGTTTGGGGATTTATTAATTTTGTCATCAGTGAAAGATTAACTTAAATCCCAAACCAGATCCCTGTGGAAAAAAACCTTTGACTCCTTGCTTTTACTTCTGTTTTTGGTAACACTTTATTTGACGGGTTGTGAATAAGACTGTCATGACTCTGTCATAAACATAACACCTGTCATGAACATCAGTAAGTCTTCATGAATTTTCATGACTGTTGTCATAAAGTAAATCATGACACTTTTAATACAAAGTTGACATTATTCAAAATGTCTTTATGACAACTTGACATTAACCAAGAAATCATGATCTGACATAAACTTGTTATGAAAGTATTACTGATCAAACTTTAAAAGATATGTAGCTTTATGTTATTAGACCTCATGTTTCATCAGTAATACTTACTCATACTCATAAATATTCATGAAGACTTAGTCATGTTCATGACAGGTGTTATGTCATATTTATGACGGTGTCATGAACCCATCCAATAAAGTGTTACCCTTTTTTTTCCTTCCACCATAAATGTTTCAGATCAGAGGCACACAAAGTGGATAAAGACAACTTGAATAAGAACAAAATGCAATTTTTAAATGACAATTTCATGAAAGGATAGAAATATCCAAAATAACCATAGGTGAAAAAGTGATGGCCCTAAATGTAATTTCACCACCTTTAGCAGCACAACAACTGACATCAAGAGATTGGAATAAGTAGTAGTTTTTAATATCACCACAGTGGAATTTTGAGCCACTCCACAAAAATGTTTTAAATCAGTTATGTTACAGGTTTCTCAAATAGGAACGGCGTGGTAAGGTCATACAGAGCATACAGGTCCTGGTTGAGGTACCAGACAAAGGGCATCCCAAAGACTCCTTATGATGAATACGACCATAGTAAACAATGTTCCCTCGCGTGAATGCAGGTCACTGAGGCCCCACTCTGGAGCACAGAGATGGGGCACGTTGACAAGCGCCCGCTGGCCCGGCCTTTAACCCATGGAACCTGGCTGGGCACAGCCAGAAGAGGAGATTCTCCTGGGCTCACCACCTGTGGGAGGGGCCATAGGGTTAAAGGGTGCAGTGTGGAAGGGTGGTGGCCGAGGGCGATGACCCTGGGAATCCAATCCTCAGTTGCAGAAGCTAGCTCCATCATCTTTTTGATGGAGAAGGAGCCTGAGCTAGTGTGTTGAGAGGTTCCTGCTAGAAACAGTTGGCCTCAGTTTAATGCATTTCTCGAGTCCTGGAACCAGTCTCTTTGAGACACTCCAGGACACAGAGTTGGACACTCTTCCACTCTGGAATTGCTGCTGATGAGAGGCACTGAGCAGGACCATCTTGGTAAATCAATGGGGTGAATTAGGGTTCACCCCTTTGAACAACAAGGTAGGCTCCCTCCACCTACGAGTGGGGGTCGGGTTCTGGCTGTTGGTGCTTACGCATCAAATTGCGGTTCAGATAATCCATTCTTTTTGGAGTCCTTGGACAGGCTACTGGATAGTGCCCCTCCTTGGGACTTCCTCGTTCTGCTAGGGGACTTATGTGTATTATAGACATGGAGATGGGATATTATGAAGAGGACGATCTGATATTCCAGACTCTACAATTCAGAAGAGGTCACTATCAGAGCAACCTGGGCTCTCATAACACCTGGGCAGTGCCACAGACTGATGGACTCCATGCCACACTGCATTGCTGCTGTAATTAAGACAAAAGGAGCCCCAACTAAATACTGAGTGCTGAACATACTCATACTTTTCATGTTCTTCTTTTAGTCAACATTTCTAAATAAAATGCATTTTGTATTGGTCTTAATATTCCAATTTTCTGAGCAATTGAATTTGGGTTTTCATCAGTAATAATCAACATTAAACAAAAACACATCCTTATTTTCTTGTCCTGTCTTCTGTAAAATGTCTCCTTTGGCTGCACTTTTAAAATGTTATTGTGTCTGTTTTTTAGATTCACATGAAGACCATGCCTGCAGCCATGTATCGCCTGCTGACCGCTCAGGAGCAGCCTCTCTACATTTGATAAACCTTACAAAATTTAAGCCCATACTTGACGTCAGCTCCTTTCAGTATTGTTTACTACATAAAATGATCATTCACAAGTGGAGCTTTTTTTCTTGTCTACTGCAACTTAAAATTAGAATTACTGAAATGTATTTACTACAAGACTTCTTTATTGGGTTTATTACATTGGAAAGGATGAATGCAAGTCTCCAGCTGCACAATGTATAAAGTTGTTCTATTTCTGATTTGATGTTGCTGTTTGAAAAGTTAACCTCAGCTTAAAAATAGAAACATTTCAGCATCTCTTTGCTGTTTAGGAAACTACAAGTTTTAAAAAATGGACTGTTCTCTTAGTGTGTGGAATAACTATATGAGCCACGTGTTTTAAGAAACAAATCTTGCTTTCACTTTGCATTCTAACCTTGTGTGCTGATGTAATTGGAAAAAAATTAAATAACGGTGGGAAAAAAGGACATTTTTATTTATTTAGCCCATTTCTTGTCTATTTGATCCACTTGCATTATGGATTCAGTCCCAGTGTGAAAGCTTTTAATGTCTACTGAAATACTTGTTTTTATTCTAGCTTAGTTTTTTGGCATCTGTTAATAGCAAGTGGGAGAACCCTTCTTTCACTGGTTGGTTGCACGAAGCCACTCTAATCCTCCTGCGACCTTGAACTCCAGAAAAACTCAATGAAACAGTGAGTTGGTGTAGAACAGAACAGCTATAGCTTCCATCACGAAGAAGTCTTTGTCAGTAATAACGGTAAGAACCATCAATTTTATTTATAAAGCCCTTTATATCTCCAATTGAAATCTCAAAGGACTCATTCACACTGATGATGGCAAGCTACTAAGTTGTAGCTTGCCATGCCCTGGCTGACAAAAGCCTGTGATTTTCTTCTGACCAACACCAGCAATAATCAGTATGACCAATAATCAGTAACAGTCAGCCAAGACAAGGAGGAAGAACGTTGTGTTAAGTTGACAGTGCATTGCAAGTCCATGTTGTTTTCAACATTGAAAATAATTTAGATAATTTCTTATATTACTGCAGGGATTTTACTGGTTTCCTTTTACCTAATAAGATATACACTAAGCTTGAAACTTGCAAGTGACAAATGTGAGAAGAAAGTCAATGGTGTACAACTATATGTAATTTTCCTCATAGAAACACTTCCAATGGTTATAATACTTATTGAAATAAATTGTATTTTATGTGTCATTCCTCATTCCCTTTAATAACATTTTCTTAATCTTGGTTAGACTGAGTTAAAGTATATCCGGGAGGCTATGAAACAAATTGGGACTGTGGGAACATAAAATGAAATGCACATTTTCAAAATAAAAGCTCAACTATATGGGTTTAAAAAGGCAACAGATTGGAAAAGATAAATAATCTTTCCTTATTGTATTTTCTACAGGAAGGAAATACAAGAGCAGTGAACACAGAAATAAAACTCAAGTACAGTCAGGCATAAGAACACATTACAGCAAAATACAGAAAACTTTGGTAGGAACATGGAAGGATATCGATCCCATACCAGGAATTAATCTGTGGGGCCTTCTGTTTGGACTGCAATGAACTTCAGAAGGGAGGGAGGAATAGACAATACAGGTCTTTTGGTTTCCATAGAAACATTCTGGTTAGCATACTGCACTCAGTCCATCATTTTCAGATTCGCTGCTTCAGGAATACGGCAAATGACACAAATGGATATTTTTATTGAAGAGAACGGAAAACTCTTCAGAAAGCAGTTGGTGGAGACCGATTCCATCACGAGTGTACACCCAGCGTTCTCCTGTCCAGTCGTAGCGTTTCGGTCCACTGGGAACACAAAAGGAAAAAGACACGGGGAATAAAATTAGTCTGAAAGCAGATATTTACATACACCAAATAAAGGCTTTTTTTTTCACTTGTACGAAGTTAAATCGGCCAAGCTTCTCTCGTTTTAGTTCAGTTCGATCATCCAAGTTATTTATATCTGCTAAATGCCAGAAAACGTAGCAAGAAGACTTTTAGAGATTTTTCGTAACCTTTGAGTAGATATATGCAGATCTACTCAGTTCATAACAAAATCAGAGCGCCACTGGAGTCATAGTCCAAACACTAGAGAAGGTCAGATATTTTTGTGAGCTGTACTAATGTGCGTTTTGAAAATGCTACAAATTTGAGGTGAAAACTGCCACCATTTTTCACTCGTCATCAGACATCATTGTGCTCTTAGACCTTGAAGTCAGTGGGGACTTCAAGGTCTCCTTTCAAACATCCTTTCGACAGTCTTTTTTCTCCTCTAAGGTTCTGAAACTCAGAAGTCTCTTCCCACTAACCTAAAGCTAAAGATGGACATTTAACATCTTTAACACAGTCCAAAGGCAACGGGTTAAGTCTGGGCAAAGCTGTTCACACGGGAACATGGAATGAAGGTCATTTAAACAAGTGGCCAAACTTTCTTCTTTGCAATTTTAACTTCTACAATTTTTCTACTCCTCTTTCCTTCCTTTCATTCTTTGTTTTACCCTTCAAAAGCCTTCTATGAACAGGTGCATCTGAAGCATTCTATTTCTCTATTTTTTAGATGAATAGAATGAGAGAGAACTGCATCATGGTACACTGCAGTTTCTGTGCTTGGCTGGACGATGACTTCCACGCAAAGAAGGATGTGTTTAAATTACAGCTGCGGCTCTTCTGGTAGGAATTTTGCATGTTGGTCTCTGAACACTTAGTTTCACTTCCAAATACTGCACTGTAGGTTTCCTCCCCAGCAACAAATATTCTAGCAAAGAGGCCTCAAATTAAATTATATACATTGAAAAAAATTAACTCAAGAAGTAAAACAAAAAAACAAAATAATTAAAAATTAAAAGGCTAATTAAAAAAAAAAAATTAAATACATGTTACATATTATTTTCTACAATAATAGACAACTCTGTATTTCTACCTGGTAGGAGAAGAAAGCCAGATCTGCCTGTTCGGTGTTTGTTTGTTGATAACATAGGTTCCATGGCCTCCACCCAACTTTACAGTCAACACACCACTCTGTGCACACATTCAGAACATATACAGTTACACAGTCCTTCATATGTGTTTCACTGAAATTACAATCAAACATTTTTTAGATGAAGTGAGTGGCTGCCTATTTAGTTAATTATTTATTACAAGTGTCCATGTTAAAGACCCCTGGATAAAGAAAAACAGCCTGGATGGTTCTGATTGTACCGTCCATCACATTTTAAACAAAACGGCAATCCAAGCCAAGAGGTCCAGGGTGACAGAAAATGGTCGGAATTTGACAAACTGGTTTGGCTTAAACATGAGATGAACTAAGAGAGATGTAGGTGAGGTTTTGTGAGCATTTGGCTGCATCAAGATCATTTTTTTCTGTCTCTTGTGAAAGACAGACATTTGTCACCACATGACAACAACTCCTTCATAAACATGAAGGAGTCTTCATGAATGTTTATGACTGTTGTCATTAAATGTCAGTTAAATAATGACACTTTTATTGCAAAGTCGATGCTTTGTATTAAAATACAAGTCTTAATGCAACTTTGCATTAAAGAGTCATTTACAAAATGACACTTCATGACAACAGTCCATCATTTATGAAGACTCCATGTTCATGACACGTGTTGTCATGTAGATGACAATGTCATGCCAGTCTTATGCTCACCCTTCAAATGAAATGTTTCCAATTAGGTTTATAGTTGACGCATAGAAGTTGGCATGTCCCTGCCTGTTGGTCCGCATTACCATGCTTGCTCATGCACCTCTGAATTTTTGTAACATGTAACTTTGTTTAAAACAAAAACATGTTTTTTTTGTTTGTTTTCTTGGAAGTAATACTACTGTTGTGGGGTGGACGAAACCAGAGTCTATATTTCAGTCTTACGAACAATCTGTGCAGGGAATAAACCCCTAAAATACACTGCATCCCAGTGTTCTGACAATATGTGCTCCCTTGTCAGATTTTTCTACTGTAGCACGGGTAGATAGCCATGTCTATGTGTCAGTGATATACGCATCTGAAACTGCTAGCATCATATTTACAAACCGAAAACTATAGCAGGTTGTGTTAATGTTAAATACACTGGATAACATTATTTGAGTGATGGAGTTGTACGACAGTCTTGTATAGAATTAATATGCACTAAAATTACACTGCTATTACACAGCTTCAACCTCACATAATATCGCTATCAACATGCCCAATATGGCACTATTCCATAAAAGGAGTGTTATCAAATTAAAATATTCTAAAGTACTTTTATGGGACCAAATGACCCACAAAAACAACATATTTTGTCCCAATTCACATGGCAAGCAATGACTCTGTTTGCAGTATACAGTAGAGTAAAGACATTCCAGACAGAAAACTAAAGCCATAAGTATGTTTACAAGCTGCCTGTTATGTAAACTTAAAACATAAAGTAATACAGCAGCTTAATGAAAGCCAGGTATAAAATAAATTAATTAAAGCTTATCTTAATCTTTGATGAAATAAAAAGAATGAAACGAAGCATCCACAGGTATGATGTACTGATAAGAAATCTGCTGAGTAAGCAGTATGTGATGCAACGTCGATGTGCATTACCTTGTGGTAATATGTATTACCACAAGGTAGGACAGCTTCATGGTTAGCACAGATAGTTAGAACACCTACTCTGCACCACTCTACTCTGAGCTGCTCTCCACTTTGCAGGCAGACTGCAGCAGTTCTAGAGAACCCCAACTTCCCCTGGTTGAACGCATTCTCAGCTCCACTCCACTGTGAACTACGGAGAGGTTCTGAAAGATGCTTGTTCGGGAAATGAGAGATTGTGCAATAAAGCCAGTGATAAAAGAGATGGTGTTGTAAAACGCTGTAGTTCTCAACTTCCAAAATTAATATTTTCCCTCCATTGCTCGGTCCGTTTTGACTAGCACTCCTGCTGTGAGCAACGCACTTGACTTAATAGAATTAAATTCATGTTTTGTGAGTTATTTATGTATCGGTTATGCACAGCCATCAGTGATACATGCTGCCAGCAATACACCCATATTTTTATTAATATGGGTAAATATTTATTAAAGTATTTTCCTAAAATATAGTCAGTCATGGTGAATTATTTTGAAAATACGAATGTGGTGCTCGTGCAGCTTCCTGTTGGATCAGTGTAATCCTTGAAGATCAATTCCACACTTGCTCCAGTGTCCAGCAACAATAGAATCGGTTCTAATTTTGGAGGACGGCTCTGCAGAAGGTTGGCGCACTGCGTCGCCACATGCACATAGTTATTGTCAATAACGCACTGTTATTGACAATAGCGTGTGCATATTTACTGCAGGGGTCACACTGTGGCAGAACTGGTTGCAGTGTAATTTAGAAGTATCAATTAATGTCTTTATGTCTTCCCACCTATAAAATGTTATAATTTATTTATCACACTATTGTTAAATTGTAAAACTTCCAGTGGGAAACAGTGATTCAATGAATTGATGGCCTTTTCTGCTTTAGGCTATTTAGTCAGCAAAATAATAAACTAAAAAGGAACTGAAACAGCTATTAATGGAACATAATTTATAATGCCTCTGAAATATAAAGTTCTGTGATAATTTGAGGCGGTAATTTGGGCCGCTTTCTGTCTCCTACAATAATTGATGTTCTGAGCTGACCAGTTGATGTTATAATGGCTTACAGAAAATATGACATCATATTCTGTTCCAGTGAAAGCTTCATCTGCCAGATCTTCAAAGTAATCAGATAGAGCATCCAGCGTCTCATCTGCCAGCTTCTCATAGGCTGCTTCTGACAGCTCTCTTCCAGAGAAAGACACAAAAATATCAATTATTTGGGCAACTCAATAATTACTGGTGATATTAAATAGGAACAACAACAGAGGAATACCTTATATGCACAGGAGTCAGTTTCTTCTTTCTTCTTGATGTTAGAGAAAGATTTCTGATTAACCCATCATCAAATCTTCTCCAGCCATGCTTATGTGGAAAGAAAACCTCATATAAGTCACTTAATGATAAAGTTTCATGTGTTTTGATGTTGGCAATGTCTTTTGTAGGGACAATTGTAAAGTGAAGTTTTATATAGTACAATATTCACAGAAACAAACAATATCCAAGGTTTGAACATTGAACATGCAGACAGAGCTACAGTGGAAACGTCTTGCCGCAGTGTTTTATTGGCTCAGTCAAAGTCCAGACACACATTCATTGATGAATGGGTAGTAAGGTCAGCACAGTCATGTCAGTACCACATATTAGATGTGTTTCTGTGAAGCACATAGCGGAATAAACTTCACCAGGTCCACAAGAGAATTATTTTTTACCAAGTAACATTGGAGGATGGATAGTAACTAGAGTTCCACTAAAGTTTGAAGAAGGAAAGCCTTATAAAACTTGGATGAATGAAGTCAATAGTTGGAAGAGAGTTACAGATTTGGAGAACAAAAGGCAAGCTCTTGACAGAGCTATGGAAATTCCAGTAGATGATCTAACTAACTAACTGGAATGACCACATTGGTAGCTAAAGCAGATGATTTGTTCCTCAAAGAGAAAAAGGGGTCTATGAAGACTTTGACCGGATCATAAAAGAAATTAACATGTAAATGGCAGATTGTTATTTTTTTTTAGAAGTGTTATTCAGACAGACAGTTGGCTCCAATAGCATGCTCAGATGTAACATTTGCTTCTCGTCAGAAATTCCACAGCCCGGCACAAACCCGCTGGATAAGCATGGACATCGATAAAAATATGCAGTGTCCCAAAGTACTTTTCATTGGGTTAATGGCTGTCTGCAGAAAGCAGTGAGTGTTAAAGTTACTGATAATACAACAAACATGAAAAACATAGACTCACTGGCTACTTCATTAGGGACACCAGTTCAACTGCTCATAAAGGCATATGTCAAATCAGTCAATCACATGGCAGCAACTCAATGCATGTAGTTGTGGCCAAGACGATCTACTGCAGTTCAAGGCAAGCATCAGAATGGGGAAGAAAGGAGATTTAAATGACTGAACGTGGCATAGTTATTGGTGCCAGAGGGGCTGGTCTGTGTATTTCAAAAACTGCTGATCTACAGGGATTTTCACACACAACCATCTCTAGGGTTTACAGAGAATGGTCCAAAAATGAGAAAATATCCAGTGTGCGGCTGTTCTGTGGGTCTAAAAGCCTTGTTGATGGCAGAGGAGGTCGATATCTGCTGTGACATTCAGATGGCAGGGTCAGAATTTGGCGTCAACAACATGAAACCATGAATCCATGCTGCCTTGTATCAACAGTTCAGGCTGGTGATGATGGTGCCCATCAGTACCAATTGAGCATCATGTCAAAGCCACAGTCTACCTGAGTATTGTTGCTGACCATGTCCATCCCTTTATGACCACAGTGTACCATCTTCTGATGGATGCTTCCAGTAGGATAACAAGTGAAATGTTCTTTTTTGTGGTGCATCTGTATCTTATTTTGAAGGGATACGTAAACGTTACCATAGCGACCAGAGTCAGAGAGCGTTATAGGACAGTGGTCGAGAAGAGATGAGAGGAGTGGAGATTGTGAGTTTTAGGTCTGGTTCACGCAGCACGATTTTCCAAACTTCTGTGACCACACACGACACGAGCTGATAAAAATCCAACAGCCACACGGCAGGAGCAACACCACAAGAACCGATTCCACTCACAGATATCTCGATTCCAGGAGGAAATCCAGTAAAACCTCCAACATACCATATGTGAATTTATAATAATCAAACAGGATGATGATGTAGGAGCAGTAGTGATAGTTTGTGGATCATTTTAAGCAATAAAAGACTTAACAAAAAGAAAAGGCGTTTAATAAAATGGAGCTGCTGCTGTATTTGCTGCACTATGATTTGGAGGTGAGTTATGTTATTTCGTAGTTAACATTTTTAACTCGATAAACATAATCACATATAGTAAACATATAATAATGACTTTTACATATAGTAATAAACATTTCCACACATCATCTCCGATGTCCACCAGACTCTCAGTTGCCATGTCAACTGTTTGGGATTTCCCTTTCTGATTGGCTACCTGTCACATTCAACAGTTTGCGTTCTGGTTCCTGGTCAGGGAAAAACCCCATAGGCTGCGATAATCGAGCCAAGACAATCAAACATGTTGAATATGCCCGATAAGATAATAAAAAAAGTTAATTGAGACAAAGACAAAAACAGAATCTTTCCCAAGTAGCATGTTACTCACAATGTAACGCCATCAGCGATGTGCAGTGAGGTTCATAGTTGGTGAGGCACTGACTTAGTCATAATTACAAATATAAACCCCCAGCATGTTCTTGTTTACATGAGGAAATTTCACACGTGCGGACAACGCGGGAGGGCAAAAAGATTGTTCTACTTTTACATGTCATGCATAACCACACTGCCACCGAAGAATAATTCCGTTAACTCAATCAAACTTGGACATGTAGACATTATTTTCATGTTGTGCTCAACAGCAAAGAGAAAACCCTTTTTTTACTGCCATAGTTTTAGTTTACATGCTTTATTTTGTATTATTGATATTTTTTTTGTTGTTACGACTCTTATTTTGGAAGATTAAGGTAGGAAGTGGAATCCAGCATGTTGCTAAGTAACCAGAGATATGACAGCATCCTTTGGCAAGTAAATGTAGAAAGATGATTTAAGTTTAAGAATTTATTTAATGATCTCATTTCTACCTCAAAAGGAAGGGTCAGCCAGCGAGGTATGTTTATATGTTTTATGCCATTTTTTATGTCGATATTGTATTCTTGACACCATCTCACTGAAGTTTACGTTGTATTTTAGTTCGATGTTGGTGTTAGGGAAACTGAAGCTGTAACAAGAACAACTTTAAAGAGTTTCATTAAAGCTGACTTCACACCAGCAGTGCAACGAACTATTAATTGCCATTAAGAAGAAGAAGAGGTGGAAGTGATACCTTTAAAGTACAAATCAAAACCACGTCTTTCTCGCCCTCTGTATCAGCGCAGCTACGCGCAAACTTGTTGCCATAGCAACAACTAACAACGCCATAAAACCCCCCCCCAAAACAATACGCAGATATTTCCCAAACAAAGAGCAGAACATTCAGTCTGTTGCAGTAGTATGGTTTTAGGCTTAATGTTTATTTTGCAGTTATTAATAAGTGATTGCTGTGGTATATTTATAAGCTATAAATACACTGCCTGGCCAAAATAAGAGTCGCCACCAAAAAATGGTCACATTCTCTAGTATTGTGTTGGACCGCCTTTAGCTTTGATTACAGCCCGCATTCGCTGTGGCATTGTTTCAATAAGCTTCTAAAGTGTCACAAGATTTATTTCTATCCAGTGTTGCATTAATTTTTCACCAAGATCTTGTATTGATGATGGGAGAGTCTGACCACTGCGCATAGCCTTGTCCAGCACATCCCAAAGATTCTCAGTGGGGTTAAGGTCTGGACTCTGGTGGCCAATCCATGTGTGAAAAAGATGTCTCATGCTCCCTGAACCACTCTTTCACAATTTGAGCCTGATGAATCCTGGCATTGCCATCTTGGAATATGCCTGTTCCATTTGGGAAGTAAAAATCCATTGATAGAATAACCTGGTCATTCAGTATATTCAGGTAGTCAGCTGACCTCATTCTTTGGGCACAATGTTGCTGAACCTAAACCTGACCAACTGCAGCAATCCCAGATCATAGCACTGCCCCCACAGGCTTGTACAGTAGGCACTAGGCATGATGGGTGCATCACTTCACCTGCCTCTCTTCTTATCCTGATGCGCCCATCACTCTGGAACAGGGTAAATCTGGACTCATCAGACCACATGACCCTCTTCCATACCTCCAGAGTCCAATCTTTATGCTCCCTATCAAACTGAACATGCCAATGATTTGACCCTTCATCCTGTGGTCTTTTCCACGACCACAGGATGTGTCTTTTGCTATGGTTGTTTAAGAAATGAGGAGTTACTCATTGCATCAGCTGGGGTTAAATAACTTGTTGCCAGCTGAAAGATAATCGCCTATGGAGTAATTATCCAATAGGAGGCTGGTACCTATTTGCTTAGTTAAATCCAGGTGGCGACTTTTATTTTGGCCAGGCAGTGTATATCACTGCACTTGACTTTACTGTATGGCCAGCTCTCTGTTACTGTCTCTTACTCTGCAGTTGTGGAGTCACAATGTCTGGAATCATCAGCGCCCCCTGCCATGAGGCAAGAGAACTGCCTCCCTCACCTCGAATCTGTTCTCTGCAGTTTCTGATCGCTCCTTAGCACACAAATCCCGTTACACACACAGTTGGTCACAAAAAACACTGTACATTATATAAATAAGATAAATTATGGAAAATCAGTTCATGTATTAAATGTTTTTAGCCCTTGTATTGGTGACGTACAGACAGGAGCATGCTCCCATAGAATGGCAGCCAGTGCAGTCAGTGAGAGGTTGATCAATCCCAGGTGAGGCTCAGCTCGCTGCTGCCTCACCTGCTTCACTTTGAATGGGAAAATGTGAAAATTCAGCTTTTTTGAAGAAAAAAAATTATCAGAATTGGTCAAGCTATATGAAAAACAGTACAAACCACAGGGTGAAAATAGCAATATAAATTATTATTATTATATATTATTTTTCCATGTTGATAGATGATGCCTCCCTTGATCGCACGTCACTGAACTCCATTCACCAAAGAATCACCCACAGATGTAGAAATATTCATGAAATAATGTTTGGGCACAGCAATAGTAGACACTGCTTGCACTAGGACAGTTTGTCGACAATTTTCTAGACATCTACAGTTCTGTGTTAAACAAAAAGACTGAAGATCAAAAAGAGACAGAAACACAAAGTCACAGGCCCTTCCAAGTTTGGAGATGGAAAAGTTGTGTACTCTGCCATGAAAAAAGGTGAAAAGTTATTCAGTGCCAGTGAGTTTAATAATGAAGAACATGGTTGAGCACTTTAATACTGAAGTTAAGACAACACCTGCTTACAGGCCATGAAGTATTGAACTGTTAGAGCACCATAATCAAACTCTGACTGAGATCCTAATGAAAGTCAAAGCACGTACTGGATGTGACTAGAGCACTGCCATGGACCGGGCCCTGATGCCAAAGAACTCTATGCCAAGTGTCCATGGACACAGCCCACATCAGCTGGTGTTCGGACAGAATCCCAACCTGTCCTCTGTATTAATAGACAAAACCGCAGTTCTAGAAAGCACCATTAAGAGTGAATGGGTTAATAATCCATTCACTAAAAGAGTGAATG
>VMRN01000106.1:111147-147101 GCA_010277015.1 Poeciliopsis turrubarensis | reverse complement strand
TAAAAGAGTGAATGGATTATTAACCCATTCACTAAAAGAGTGAATGGGTTGCCAAAGCACATTTCAACCACAGATGCTGCAAGAAAAGCTTTTATAGAAGCAGAATGTTCAGAAAGGACAGGCAGAAGACAAACAATACGAAACTGGAGACAAAGTCTTTTACAAAGAAGTGGACTGTCCAGAATGGAAAAACCAGGAGTGGTCAGTGGTCAAGATAGTGCATTATTTTTGTAGGATCAGAGAGACACCTATGTCAAAGTGATCCAAATGAGATTAAGAAAAGTTACTCATGAGCATGAAGAACCTGCAATAAGGAGAACAATCATGTGTGAATATATTTTAGCCTGTTTATCAGTATAGTAGTGTAAGCAGCTAATTGGGTGAGGCAACCTTTTTCATTTTTAAGCAGTCATTAGACACATCTCTAGTTGTGCAAAGCTGGTAGAAATAAACTCCCAAAAGAATTTCAGCTATAACTACAATTAGCAGAAGTGTTAGCTATTGACTCAGGTGGGCTAAGCATAAATACTCCACCTTTTCAAAGGGGTTTATTTTGTGGGTTGTAGTTTCCCTTATATGAAAGAAGGCCGACAGGAAAGGGGCAAGGAGAGGGGGGAAGACATGCAGCAAATATCGTCGGGTCCGTGATTTGAACCCGCAATTGCCCCGTCGAGGACTCAAGGCCTCCAAACGTGGGTCACGCTATCCACAGCAAGCCACAGATTTTTATTTTTAAATGAATTAAATAAAAAACCATTATATTCCTCAAACAGATCTGGAGTGAACTGGCCCTATCACTCCAGATCAGTGTTACATTGCTCTATTCATGGGGTTTGAATAATACTGTGAAGTACTCACTGTTGTTGTTGGAAACACTAAGCTGTCCACTAGAAGCCCCTTTGTAACTCTGTTAAAAAGTCACTGCAGTAAAGTGAGCTGACACCACATTTGCAGCAACAATTATTTTAGGTCCCTCCACACATTGTGTCCTTGAATTGCTGTTGGGTCAAAGCCAATGTCTGAGAAATCCACAGAAGTCACATCTGTTGAATTCTCTCTCATGCTTAGCACTTTTTTTCAGCTGTTGCTGATGTTAAAGTGCCTTATAAATAAAGTTGATTAGTTATTTTATGGTAGGAATTCTGGTTGAAATGTTATTTGTGATCAGATTGTCCAGAACCTTTAATAGAACTGAAGGCAAATTATGCTCAAACCTCAATCTCCTAGATTACTCAAATTCTGCTTTAAGCTGAAAAATTAGATATTCTACAATGAAAAAAGTTCTACAAGGTTCAAATCATTATCATAGTAAAAAGATTTATCATTGGATTTAAATATCACCAGGCTCTTTTTAATATTTCATTTATTAAAAAACTCAAGTTTTTTTTGTGTGCTTTTACTTTTGTGTATTTGTTTGCTTTCAGATAAAATCAGTATTTTACTCGTCACTTTTTTAAGATTTTCACTGATCACTTTAAAATGCTGCATCATGATGAAATCAAACGTGTTAGGAATTCTGCTTGGTCTTGTTGGTGCTTGAAGATGGATCTACATTTAGGGATGGCTCCTTGAACGGTTTTTCTTTTTCAGAAACTATGTGATCTACTGACTTATTTGCTTGGTGACCACATTTTATATTGAATGACTTTGATAATGTGTATCTAAGTGGATGTAGCTTTGAAAAACCTATAGCAAATAATGAGCATCAACAGCCTTTGATGCAGAGCAAATTTGACCTCTGGAGTGCTGCTGTTCCTGGTGCTGGAATGTCAGATCCACTCTATTAGTAGAAATCTCTTATTCCAGAATGCTGAAGCAGAATAAAAATATCTTTATTGGCTACTAATTAAGACCACTAAACGTTTGAGAGACTTGCGTTATTGTTATGTTTGATATTTTGACAGGTGACCAGCATAGATTGTAATTTATCATTTAATTAATCTGACATACCAATACACTTTAAATATTGTGAAACCGTTTTATGTCTATGTCCTTGTTTCAAAAAGCAAAATTAGTATTTTGTAAAAAATGTATTTCAAATACAAAAATATTTCAAGACTTACAATTTTGATGACTATGGATAATGATATCAGAAGATTAGAATATTTCATAAAATCAACAGCTTAAACAGAAATATCAGGCTTCTGAAAATTGTTATTCATCCAAATAAGGGGTGAAACCAAGTAACGAGTAAATAGAAATGAACATATAGTTTAATATATAATATTAGAAATTGATGATGGATTTGTTTAAATCATTTAAGTAAACATGGACTGCACTGTTTGATATCTAGCATCAATTAGTGTGTCTGTCAGATTGAACTGAAGCGATTCTTGTAAAGTGCCTTGAGACAACAAAACTGAATTGAATTACAAGTGCAAGGTGTACTTGAATGCATCATAAGTGTATCACTGTGACCACAAAGGACTGTTTAAAAACTAATGCTATGTTCAACTGCAGCCCTAAGTGACCTAATTCCGATTTTTTGTCAAATTGGATTATTTTGCAGTAATCAAATTTCATATATATGTGACTTATATGCGATCTCCAGTGGGAACTGTAAACAATTGGAAAGTGTCCTGGATGCACAGTAGAGGCCGCAATAATGTCACACATAGAGCGCATGCTCAATGTTTCGCCAACAGCCATAAAAAGTAGTGCTCCGTGTTTTGCAAAAGTAAGCAAGGGTGGAGTATAGCTTACAATTTTGAATTTGTTGTCTGTCCGCAGCCAGCGTATTAACAACCTAATCCTAATTACAGTCAGTGTGTGCAGAGTCGTTTGCGCATGTCAGCACACAGAATAGAGGCTTTTTACAATTCTGTAGTATGCATGATGTTCAGGTCGTTTGGATCCAAACTGGATGTTAGGTCACATTTGAACTGGATCCGTATCAAATATCGAAGTGGCCAGGGTTGCATTAGAAAAATATCTGGTCTGTGTTGTTGATTCTTTCATGAAAAGATTGAATACAGTTTGCATTAAGGCATTAAAAAAAATAAATAAATAAATAAGAAAATCAGAATTGGGTCACTTAGCGCGGCAGTGTGAACACAGCCAAAATGACATAAATTGATGATTATTGATTGATTATCTTATGATTAACCGATTTATTGCATATTGTGACAGGCTTTGTCATAAGCATAACTCCCAAATTTTTCCACACAAATTATTATATTTAGAGTAAATGGATGCATCTAAGCCCATATGTGGAGCTTAAACATCAAAGTGTGATTTTTGTTTTATATAGTAGTTGTATGTTACATAGTTATTTTACCTTGAGAAAGCAAAACTGTTAAAGACCAACATCATAATAAGCATTTGTGAATGTAAATGTGTGACTAGCAGTGAACTGTCTGACCTCCCCAGCAGGCTGAAGGACACTGGGATGCAGGCAGTGTGATGTCCAACCTCGAACCTTTTGCAGCACAGAGAGCATGTGGAGCTAAAATCAGGGGGAAAACCAAGTTAGTTGAAGATTTAAAAAGCAAATTATTTAGGCAAAGAAAAAAAAACATTCCAGCAACTTAAAAAGACAAAGCAAAGGTTAAATTGCAGAAAGCCTGATGTTGAGCTCCCTTACTTCTGCAGTTATTGAAATCAATTTCTCTTCAGCTAACAGTTACTATAATAACTGCCACAATATTCTAGTCACGGTTAAAGCGTCTTGCAGTTTTTAAGCTAGAGTAGACACTCAAGGTTAGCCATTTACCAATTGGGAAGCTACAATCAGAAGCCAACTTTGGCTTTGCACACAAAACAAAGTCGGGTTCCCCCAGAAAACCTGCTAAGCCTGTTGTCTGGGTGCTAAGGCAGTCACTCATCCACCGACTTGTCATGTTTTTGAGTTAAAAAAAGTTTAAAGTTGACGGCCTGTCACGATAAACAATAAATCAATTAATCGCATGATAAATGACGAAGCTGAAGTTGGTTTCCAATTCTAGCTTCTGACTCGGGAAATGGCTAAAGGGCGATTCTACCTAATTTTTCACTACCTTCCGCATCTTTAATCATCTAGTTTAAAAACTACAACACCTAGACTCTTCAAACCTGGACTGGATTATTCCGCTCTAATAGAAAAATATTTGTAACCATGTTTGAGATTTGTAAAACCTTTTTCTGATTTGTGAAACTTCAACAAACGTTGATTTCACCACTTTTTGGATCTCTGTCATAGCATAACTGCTCCAATTCCAAAACTACAACACTCTTCAAACCTAGACTAAATTATTCTTAACTAAGAGCAGAACATTGAAAACCATGTTTGGGATTTGTGAAACTTTCATCTGTTCTGTGACTCTTCAATAAAGGGCGATTTCACCACTTTTTTGCATCCTTATTGCAGGAGAGCTGCTCCAGCTCCAAACCTACAGCACCGAGTAGTGCTGTAGTTTTGTAGTGTAAATGAAGCACTACCAATCAGACCATTCGCTGGATTTTTTGACATGGGTGGGGTGTCAGCTGCACAGAGGTAATTAATCTTTTATGGCAAGCCTTTTTAACATAAATTCGGTTTTACTGCCCTTACATTCCAGATATCTCAAATTGTTTTATGACTAGACGTTTTAGCAATTATCTCAGTTATCTCTAATTACATTCTGACTAGTCAAAATGACGTCAGATTTACCATTGTTTTGTATGAGGACTGAAATACACATTTCAGATCTCTCCAATTAAATTATGACTAGTCAAAAAGTAAATTCAAGATATCTTGATTGCAGTTTTGACTAGTCATAATTCAAATCAAAGATATCTCTAATTAGTCCATAATTCAAGATATCTTAAATGTATTTTTGGATAGGAGAAATGTAGTTTTGACCAGTGGAAATTAAATTATACATATCTTAAAAGCAAATAATTACTAGACAAAACTAAATGAGTGATATCTTAAATTATAATTTTGACTAGTCAAAATTCCCTTTAAGATATCTCTAAATGAAATAGAGAGTTGAATTATTCAACTTTTCTATTTAAGACATCTTAAATGAACAATCTGACTAGTCAGAATGACATTACAGACATCTTGAATTAGCGTTCTGTCTTGTCAAAACGTCACTAATTTACGTGGCAATTTGAAAGTTTAATAAAACAATGAAAAATAGAAAAAACGAAAAAAGATATTTGAAAATGCACAACTTTCAGGTTGAAAATGGATTGACAAAGCAATTTTAGCTTTTCAAAGCTGTTTTTAAGTGCATTCGGTTCGTTGGAAATGAATAACCAGGATATTTTTTGCAGATATCATCAGCAGTCATATAGTTGATGAAGTTCTCCGCATTTCCAACATTGCTGAGCTCTTTCTAATTTGTGCAGAAAACATAAAATTCTACAGGCAACTGTTTGGACAGCACAAAGGGGCTTCAACGTCATTCTTAAGTCAGATATCTAAAATTGTAATATTGACTAGTGATAATTACGTTCAAGATATCTTAAATCGTAAAACTCGTCTTAAAACACATCTGTTTAACTTGGCTTTCAACTCCAGCGAGAACTAGTTTTATATTGTATGTTTGTTTTAAACTGTAAGAGTTTTAATTTGTTTTTATTGTGTACAGCACTTTGTATCAGCTGTGGTTGTTTTAAAGTGCTTTATAAATAAAGTATGGTATGGTATGGTAATTCCGGATACGTGTCTCATCAAATTACAAATCCAGTGCAGTCATTTGAGATATCTTGAAAGGAATTTTGACTAATCAAAATGTAATTGAAGATATCTTGAATTATTATTCTTACTAGACAGAATGTAAATGCGGATATCTTAAATTACCATTCCGAATAGTCTAAATGTAGTTTTATCTAGTCAAAATGCATTTTCAGATATCTGGAACATAGTTACGGATCGTCAGACAGAACCGAATTTATGTTACAGCGGCTTGCCATAAACCTTTCATCTACTTGGCTCTATCACTTATCCCACTTTCTGAAACGGGACCCAGTTTACACCATGAGTTTAAAAAAACCCAGAGATTTCCTGTCCCTGGCTGTTACCTGATGAAAGTTTGTCACCGCAGTTCTCTTCGCTGTCCCCAGGTGAAGCTTTGAACCTGCAAGGTGGCAGATCTGTGGAGAAATTTTCCATGTTTTTGTAAAAAGGAGCATACTGCTTCTTCTTCTTCTTCTTCTTCTTCTACTACTACTTTTTCTTCTTTCCTATTGTTGGAGATCGAAAGCAACTTTAAGGTGCATACCGCCACCTCCAGTATAAAATGTGTGTAGCAACACTGCTTCACATCTATTAAATTCTTTTTAATTTTGTACTCTGAAGATGAATAAATAATGCTTTCCTGGATCTGTAAATATCCACTATATTTCCTTCATATCCCAATATTCCTTTAAGACTCCATTCTTGACCTGTCCTTCCAACCATTCTTGTGAGTCTCTCCCTTTCAGGTTCATGTTTTACCATTCATCAACACGTTCTACATTTTCTTTTTCTCCACATCTTTCATTTTTAAACAACATATTAAATGAATCATTTGTGTGTCTTCCATTTGCTGCAATAAATCATTGTTCTCTAAAATTGTTGTTTCTCTTAATTTTTTCCTTCTTCGCCAATATTTTCACAACTATAAATTTTAACAAAAATATTTACCAACATGTCGGAGAGTCCAGCTCCATTCCAGTGACATTATTGGTTTTTCAGTCTGTTGGTGTCCTCCACCTTCAGCCTGCTGCCCCAGCACACAGTGTACAGGATGGCACTGGCAACCACAGTCATAAAACATCCTGACCAAAGTCCGGCAGATGTTGACTGACCTCAGCTGCCTCAGAAAGTAGAGGCGACTTTGGCCCTTCCTGTACACAGCATCGGTGTTCTTTACACAATCTAGTTTTTCATCAATGTGGACACCCAGATATTTATAATTCTCCACAAAGTCCACACTGACCCTCTGGATGGTAACAGGGGTCACCGGTGCCCTGATCCTGCTCCTCACATCCACCACCAGTTCCTTCGTCTTTGTCACATTGAACTGCAAGTTGACATCTTTGTCACTAGACAAAGTTGACCACAGCAGCCCCGTACTCAACCTCATCACCCTTAATGATATAACCAACCACAGCTGAGTCATCTGACACCACAGGCCTGTAGTCCTTGGAGTCTTCTTCTTCTTCTTCTTCTTCTTCTTCTTATTGCATTTATTGGCAGTTGGCAACAAACTTCAAGTAGCATTACCGCCACTTACTGGTATGGAGTGTGGCTCAATTTGGTCTAATTCTCTCTCTCTCTCTCTCTCTCTCTATATATATATATATATATATATATATATAAATATATATACCTATATATACACATACATACATCTACAAACGTCTACAGATAAAAGAAAGAAAAAAAGAAAAGAAACCCTATAACTATATTTATACCTACACACACACACACACACACACTTACATCCATATTTATATTCTACCCATCTCTATCATACACACATTAACTCTTATACCTACTCTATCAAATTCTACTGAATATCTTAGTTTTCTTTAAAAATCGAATAACTATTTGTATATGTTCACTCTCCAAATTCTTCCTCAAAATATCTACTAAATTTTTCCTTAATACTTTCAAACTCTTTCTTCATATATCTTCTCTCTCTTTCACATTTATCACATTCTAATATAACATGTTCTATTGTTTCATATTTTCCACAATACTCACATTTACCCGTATCATGCTTTTGCATTCTAAAACGTGTATAGTTAAGTCCTGTATGCCCAAATCTTATTCTTGTTATCACTCTTTCCTCTTTTCTATTTCTTCTTCCCTTTCTTCTTTCTCCTACCATCTTCTGTATTTTATAAAACCATCTTCCTGTTATTTCTTCATCACACCTTTTTTTTCCATTTTTCCATCAGTTTTTCCTTAACCATACTCTTTCCTTCAGCTTTACTTGTTTTAACTTTAATGCTAATTGGGTTTTGAATTTCCCCCTTTGCTATTTTATCTGCCCTCTCATTTCCTTCTATTCCAATATGTGCTGGAACCCATACAAAATTAGCTATCAAATCCATATTTTGTATTCTATATAATAAATGAAATATTTCTAATAAAATGTCCATCCTACTATCCGACTGCTTATTTTTAACACTTAATAATGCAGAGCTTGAATCTGAACAGATTATTGTTTTTAATGGTTTTATCTCTTCTACCCATTGTAAAGACAATAAAATTGCCATCATTTCTCCTGTGTACACTGACAATCCGTCTGTAATTCGTTTTCCTATTTTTATATTGAATTCTGGTACTACAAAAGCTATTCCTACTTTTCCAGTTATTTTTGATGCATCTGTATAGATTTGAATATAATAATAATACTTGTTTAAATGTACCTGTACTGAACTACTATCAATGATGAAAGATTTATCCTGTTTCTTTTCCATTATTGTCATATCTACTGTTGCTTCTGGTAGAATCCGTGGTGGTATTACTGATGTTGGTGTTGTATGACTAATTTCCAGACTACTCATGTTAAATTCTTTTATTTTATTTTCAATTGTCCATCCAAAACTCCCCATTTCTTTCGTTTCTTTTTCCCAACATGGTTTTAAAATTTCCCTAGTTGGATGATCCAAGTTATTGCTTTGTAAATTCATCCAGTAATTTATTTCCAATCTTACTCTTCTAAAATCTAATGGCATTTCTGCCGTCTCTACTACCACTGCTGCTCTTGGTGTGGTTTTAAATGCTCCAGAACATAATCTTAATACATGATGTTGTATTATGTCTAATTTAACCAAATGTACTTCAGCTGCCGAACCGTAAACAATACAACCAAAATCTATGTTAGCTCTTATCATAGTCCTTGGAGTCACAGGGATGCTGTGTCTTTTATACCTGAACAATGCAAGATGGGTTTTTTCTTCTTTTAAAATGATATCTTTATTGATTCTCAAGAAAGTATCATTTACATGATATTAGGCATCTACATCACCAAACTAACTTCAACATTTGAAATAAGATGAACAAGTAGAACATACTTGATTTGACTTGTAACAGTCAAATCAAAAATGCAGCTGCACTTCCCTGAGAAAGATTATAAAATTATTCTAAAGAAAATAAAGTGTAAAAGAAGAAACTAAGGAAAAGAAGAGAGAGAGAAAAAAAATACACTAACAAAAAAATTGTATAAATGAATTATGAAGTATGGCTGTCGTAGGAGAGTGGATTGCCAAGGATGTTTAACAAGATTGGTCTTTAAAAATGAGATCAGGTCTTTTAGGTTTTACATAGTTTACCCATGTCTGCCACCTCTGGTCGAATTGTTCAGTGATTGAGAGAGGCTGTTATTTTTCCCATTTTATATATGTTAAATATTATGTCAATCCAGTCATTTAAAGTTGATTTGTCATGTGATAACAATTTTCTTGTAATGTGTTTCTTATTTGCTGTTAATAAAAGTCATCAGATATTTGTTTCTTTTTGTGGCTTTTTGAGGAATTATCCCAAAATACATCAACTTGAACTCCAAGAAAATGTTCTGCTTAAAAATATCTTGTAAGGCACTATTTGTCTTTTTCCAATAATCTTTTATAATTGGGCATTCCCAGAAGACGTGATAATGGTTTGCGTTTGATTTCTGCATTTTCTCCTGTATGCAGGAGGATTTTCATCAGTGCCATTTTTGAGCCGGTGTGATAAAGAATCTTAGCAGATTTTTCGATCCAAATTCTTGCCATGGTAGAGATTTATTATACGTCCATTGATATCTCCACATTATTGCCCATTTCTCCTCTGTTATTGTTAAATTTCCCTCTTTCCCATCTTGCTTTGATATGTAAGATTTAATTATTTTTAAGATCTATTAGGTTTTTATAGATAAGCGAGATAATTTTCCCTTAAATTTTTGATTAATAGGCATCAATAAAAATTTCCATTAAATTTACATTCTTGTCAGTAATTGGTTTCATTTTTAAGTTAACAAAATTCCTTATTTGTAAATATTAATAAAAGTCCTGTTTGTCCAAGGAATATTTTCTCTTCAGTGTTTCGAAATCATTTAAGATGTTGTTCATTAATGTGCACAGAGCAGTGATTCTCTGGCGTCCAGTTTATTTGGTGTAAAGTCAGAATCATATGCAACCCATTTTATGACTGCTAGCTCGTTCCCTAGTGCATTTTCTTTAGCAATAGTTTTCCACGCTCTAAGGGTTGTTTTCATCCACCGGTTATCTATATTATTTATGAAACTTTGTTGATTTGCATCAGCTAGAATTGTCTGTACAGGAATGGGTGTCGCCTTTGTTTCAATAGATTTCCATTGAGCCTTATATGTTGGTTCGTAACAGTATATCAGTGATCTTGCTTGTGCTGCTAAATAATAATCTGTAAGGGAAGGTAACCCCCAACCTCCCATTTTCTTTTCCAGTTCTAAGATTTTATATCCAATTCTCTGTCTTTTACATTGCCAAATACATCTTGATAGTAATTTGTCCCATTCATTAAAAACTTGTTGATTTATTTCAATTGGCAAAGTTTGGAATAAATATAACAATCTGGGAGTATGTTCACCTTAATCAAGTTAATTCTTGAGCTAAAGTAAGATTCCATCTTGTAATATCTTCTTTAACTTTTTTTTGCATGGGAACATAATTATATTTGAATAGTTTTTCGAGGTCCTTTGGAATAGTAATGCCTAGATATTTAAAATGATCAGTGTGCCAAAAAAAGGGTACCTGTTTTGAATTTTCTGAGTTTCTCTGCTGGAGTTTTTTTTTGTGCTCGCTAGCACAAAAAAAAACTTAGAGCCATTACTCCATGGACTGTAATGGACATTTCTTCCATTAGAGCCAGCTCTTTGGTTCTGTCCTGCTTTTTATAGTTTTTCCGGTTTCTTTTACTCGACTCTGGGGAACTAGCTGACTATGATCCTACTCTCTCTGCCATCTTGAAATAGAAAAAAATCCCATAGAAAAAAGATTTTAAAAATCCTAATCTAGAAACCTTTCTCTCATTTACATGCTTCCATTCTTCTAAGAGAGCGGTCTTCAACCTATGGCTCCAGAGCTCTAAGTGGACCTCCCACAATAGCTCCAGAAGCCTTTAATAAATCCACCAAGAAAACACAACGGGATTAAATTTTTTAAATTTTTTTTTTTTTTTTTTGCATTTCCTAAACCTGTAGGGGTGAATAATGACTACAATCAGAACCAATTTTAAAAAAAAATACAGTCTTCAAAAAAAAAAAAAAAATATATAAAAAAATATATATATATATATATATATATATATATATATATATATATATAATAATTCCCTTCTCCCCCACGGCGGGTGGTTCTTATCCTCTGAGCTCGGGTCCTCTACCAGAGGCCTGGGAGCTTGAGGGTCCTGCAGTATCTTGGCTGGGCCAAGGACTGCACATTTCTGGACTGAGATGTCTGATGTTGTTCCTGGGATCTGTTGTAGCCATTGATCCAGTTTGGGGGTGACTGCCCCGAGGGCCCCGATGACCACAGGCACCACTGTGGTCTTCACCTTCCAGGCCCTCTCCAGTTCCTCCCTGAGGCCCTGGTATTTCTCCAGTTTCTCATGCTCCTTTTTCCTGATGTTGCAGTCGCTTGGTATTGCTACATCTACCACAACGGCTTTCCTCTGTTGTTTATCCACTACGACAATGTCTGGTTGGTTCGCCATTACCATTCTGTCTGTCTGGATCTGGAAGTCCCACAGGATCTTAGCTCTGGACCAATTCTGTGCGGATGACCTTCCCTCTCCTATATATATTAGATAATCACCCAAAATATTTGAAGCATTTGATTAACCATTGTTAATCTTTGTTGCATTTCTTTAAAAATGTGGAAATTGTTGGATAATGACTCATCAACTTTAAGTACTGGTTTGTTGACTTAGTCAATGTATGGCGAACTACCAGGCAGAACCTTTGAATAAAACTGGTTTCTAGTTCAGTATTCCACATTTCCTCTTGCAGGCCAGTTCTGTATTTGTAAAGCAGAGGTCAAAAATGCATTGCAAATGAGATTTTGTTTCACTTTCCCCCTTCTCTTGTGCTTTAGAAAGACCCTAACCCTAATGATACAAATGGCTCAGTTTTGAGCCATTTGTATCATTTAGGACAGTTAGAATTATTCCACTTCTTTGTCCTTGGATACATGCTAAAATTAAAAACATTCATTAATGTTATTAATGCATCATCAATCAGAATTGGATCATCTGGACTGTTATAGTTCCTAGTGGGTTCTCCCAGTTCTGACACAGAGCATTTTAGTAGCAAAGACTGGTGAAAAAAGGAAACAACAATGTGTAAAAAGCAACTTTGCTGGTGAGTATGAGTATCCAGCAAGAAACATTTATTGAGCTTAAGTCTTACCTTTGTACATCTCAGTTTGTGATTATTTTGGCAAAAGTACTCGATGACAAAAATCATCAAATACAAGTAGATGCAGTAAGAAAAACTGAGTTGCTTAAGATTTTTTTTATGGACTGAACAATACTTGATCAAAATATTATATAGTATTAAGAGCTGTGGAATACAGGTGAGGTCTTTTCTTCATTGATAAATGATTAATCTGTTTAAACTGGTTTACTCTTTATGGCTTCCATCCAGTTTCTTGAACAAGACCTAACTTCTTTCAGTCTGCATTGAGCCTCTCCTGCTGCATGTTCCCTGAGTCCCGTGTAAGTCCACCTTAGATCTGCAAATAAAAGATTATAACCACACTCTCAGTATTCTGTCCTGAGAACCTTTAAGTTGTTCTGTTCAAAGGCATGCAACCATAAGCCAAACTCCAACACCTCCCTTCTAAATAACCCTGCAGAACAAAGCAACGCTATTCTCAGAGGTCTCTTGTAGCAATGTATACAGGGGCTTTGTAGAGCTTAAAATGGGTTTTCATGGGTCAGAGATGTGATTGCAAATATACTTCCAAACATAAGTATTTTCTCTTAGTATACTTGTATTGACAGTAAAAAAACAACAAAATGAGATTTCTCAAGTCCAAAATTTCAGCTGTAGTACCAACCAATATATTGTCTATATTGATCCATTTTGTTTGGTCTAATTTCTCAAATATCAACGATGTTTAAGAAAACCTTTAAAGAACCAAAGCCACACTCCAGGTGGGTTTTTGATGAGGCAATATCACTATAACCTGATGTAAACTCAAAAGAGTTGATTTTATGTGATACCTCCTTTGAAATGCAAGCTGTTCCATTAATTTTACTAATTAGTTTTGATAATGAGGTGATGGTGTGCCAGTCAAAAAAAATGTTCCTTAGGAATATATAACAGAAAATTATTGAAAACCACAGTTCTTACAATACAGCTGGAATCATTTTTTGAACCATGCATACATATCAAACCGAAACTGGACTACTAATTAAATTAGCTTTTTCAGGATAGGGAAAAAGCTAAAAGGACAGGAATACAGGAGAATGGACCGGACTACACAGGAAATCAATATACAACAATATATAACTCAAGGAGGATTTGAACAAGTGGGGAATTTAAATCTTTTAGCGAGCATGTTTTGCTCTTACCTGTTATGAGTCATGTGACTCTTGACAAGGTGCCCAGCAGCCAGAGCACTCAGCAGTGAGAGCTCTCCGGCCAGCACTGTAGCACATACAATCCTGGCCAGCTGGCAGGCATTCTCCCCTGGGTACTGATGACTGGCACCCTGGACTCCCAGCATCTGAACAAATACATGCACATGTTATTTTTCTTTATCTGTACAGAAACTTTCTACCGACTTCCATTCATTTCTATTGCCTAACCCCAACTAAACCGAACCATTACCAGTACTGAACCCTAAACTTTACAGAAACTCAATTCAATGCAGCTTGCATGGAGCAACCTAAAGAGAGGAATCAGAAAGGCTAAAAGAGATTACAAGAGGAGGTTCGAGGAGCACCTAGAAAATCAGGCACGTGCATTTCTGTACATGCATCCTGTTTTTTGTTTTCTGTATAAGTTTTGTCCTGTTATTGTTATTTCTGTATAAATTTTCAAAATATCTAACAAACATAATATAAAAAAAAAAACAAAAAAAAAAACCTTCCCCATAGGATAAGAAATAATTCCTCACTTGAACCTGTGAAACTTTAAAGGTAACCCATTCGAACAGTGTGTTTATGGAGCTACAGGAATCCTGTTAAAATTCAGCTGGTGTTTGACTGGCTGGGCTGACAGCTGGAGAGTTGTAAATACAGTAATCTGTAATTACTGTTCCATATTTTAATAAACTGATCCAGTTCAGTGCAACTGTCAGGCCTAACAAAACCAGCTGTACTTGGTTAAACTCTACAGAGGAAACAATAATATTCAGGCATGTTGTTTGCTAACTCAGCCTTATTATGAGTTAGTGAAACAGGTTTACGTGTCTGCGTGTGTTTCAGTGTGTATGCACGTTTGTGTGTGTGTGTTTTAGTGTACGCCTGTGGGTGTGCGAGTGAATGTGTATATACCTTGAGGCAGGCTTGTTGAGGGGGCAGGTTGGTGCCTCCTCCCACAGTGCCCACCTCTATAGAGGGCATAGTGCAGCTGATGTACAGGTCCTTCCCTGTTGGTCCTGATGGCTCCATGAGAGTAATGCAGTTACTGCTGCTCACTGACTGGGCCGGATCCTGGTAAACACACATGGAGAGACATGGAGAGACATGTTTAATGCTAAAGTGTAATAAACATGTAATAAACATGATTAAAAAGAACCTCCTTACCTGCCCACAGGCTATGTAGATGGCAGCCACCAAGTTGGCAGCGTGTGCATTAAATCCACCAATACTGCCTGCCATGGCTGAGCCAACCAGGTTTTTACTGATGTTGACTTCTATCAATGCCTCAGTTGTAGTCTTCAAAACCTGAGGAATGGGAAAAACAGGGAAATCAATTGTGTGACAATCACCATAGTATTTCTGTGTGTTGGAGATCACCATTCGTACGTTAATAGAGAGATGTTTCTCCCTACTGGCATCATATGCTTCCTCTGGATGGGGAATTCATCTAAATTCATCTTAGATATGTTTTATCATAACATGGTCAACTAAATTTGAGTGTACTGAATGATACATCCAGGGTCCCTGGAAGGAACTGCCAAAGGCGTTGCCTGCTGACAACAGTAGGTTTGTTGAAACTGGTGTATGATGGCGTCATCAACTCCAACTATACGGCGAAAAGCAAACTGCAGGGGTCTTGATATGAGCTTGTCTTCTTACTCAGATGGGCCAACAGGAATCTCTACAGGACATAATGTGGGATGTCAGGGCAACAGGTCTACAGTCGTTGATGACTGATGGATGAGTTTTCTTTGGTACCAGAACCAGGCAGGATGTCTTCTTCATCCCTGACCACACATCTCTGATATTATTCTTCAGCGGTTTATTCTCCAGCCTCTTCCTGTACTTCTCCTTGTTGTCTCTAATCTTGACTTTGAACTGTTTCTGAATACTCCTCAATATGTTCCCTTGAGACTCTTTTCATACTTGTTTAAAAGTTCCTTTAGGTCACTGGCGATCCAGGGGTTGTTATCCGGGAAGCATCTCACTGTTCTGGTGGGGATGGTGCCATCCACACAGAAGTTAATATAGTCCACAGGTGCCAAACTCCAGTCCTCAAGGGCCACTGTCCTGCAGTGTTTCGATGTGCCACAGGTACAAAACACTGGAATGAAATGGCTTAATTACCTCCTCCTTGTGTAGATCAATCAGTTCTCCAGAGTCTTGCTAATGACCTAATTATTCTATTCAGTTGGTGCAGCAGAGGCACATCTAAAAGTTGCAGGACACCGGCCCTTGAGTTTGACACCCCTGATATAATCAGTCACACACTCAGTCATGGCACTGATGTCATCTCCAGGTGGCTGGCAGAGAGTAGTCCAATCAGTTGTTTCAAACAAGCCTGGAGGGCCTCTTCTGCTTCCTGTGACCATTTCCTAACAGTTATCTTCCTAACAGGCAGCCTCTTCACTAGGGGTTTGTATTCGAGCAGAGAAAAACATGATTACGGTTTGATTTTCCCAGAGGAGGTTTTGCATCCTTAACATCACTGGAAAGCAAATCCAAAATCTTGTTTTCGTGGGTAGAGCAGCTGACAAAATAGTGAAACATTGGCAGTGTAGAAGAGAGTAAGGCATGATTAAAATCACCAGAAGTTGCAGGTGCATTATTGGCAACAGCTCAGGGTGACATTTAAACAACTGCCAAAATAACACTGGTGAACTCTCTTAGTAAACAATATGAGAGAGAGAGAGAGAAAGAGAGAGAGAGAGACACTTCCTTTATTGTCATTGTACAAAAAAAGAAAACACAAGGTATGTCGTTACTTGGCTACCAGTGTAACAGAGCTAAAACCTTATACTACACAATAAATACATAATAGCTAAATAAATATATAAGAGCTAAGAATAAAGAATAAAGTGCCATAGAATCCACAAGTTCAGTATTGTAAACAAATGTAAACTAAAGTGCGTGTGTTGACCATGTCCATGGGGGGGTGGTTTGGTTTGTGTGTGTGTGTGTGTGTGTGTGTGTGCCTGTGTGCGTGTGCATGTGCGTGTGTGTGTATGTGTGAAGGAGTGTTATGTGGCATTAAGCAGTCTGATGGCCCGGGGGAAGAAACTGTTCAGTCGTCTGGTTGTTCTGCACAAGATGCTGCGGAACCTTCTGCCAGACGCCAGAGGGGAAAACAGTCCATGGTTGGGGTGGGTGGGGTCGGAGAGGATCTGGTGAGCGCAGGATAGGCAGCGCCTCTCTGCGATGTCCTTGATGCAGGGAAGCAGAGCCCCTGTGATCTTCTCCCCTGTCCTCACCACCCTCTGTAGAGACTTCCAGTCAGAGGCCCTGCAGCTCCCAGACCAGATGGAGATGTAGCTGGTCAGTAGGCTCTCCATGGTCCCTCTGTAGAAGGTCTGAAGGATGGGGGGCGGAAGGGATGCTCTCTTCATCCGACGCAGGAAGTGCACGCGCTGCTGGCCCTTCTTCACCAGAGAGGAGATGTGAGGAGACCAGCTGAGGTTTTCGTTGATGTGCACCCCCAGGAACTTGGTGCTGCTGACGATCTCCACAGCTGAGTCGTTGATGAGGAGTGGTGTGTGGGTGGGTCTGGATTTCCTGAAGTCGACGATGATCTCCTTGGTCTTGTTGACATTCAGGATCAAGTTGTTTCCTCTGCACCAGTCCGGATATGGTCGGAAAATTACTTGCAAGAGTTCAACGTCTAGACTACAGAGATGACACTTCACAGTAACATGTCCTGGATAACACCATCTGTTGTTCACAAACACTGCTAATCCACCTCCCTTTTTCCTGCTGCTCTTTAAATCTGTCTGCTCAAATAGTCAGTCTTTTTTTATTCTCAATGTCTTCTAATTCAAACCAAAAATAGAATGAAGTACAACCGCTGGTGTCTTCTCACCTCACCTTCTCCCCTTCACAATAAAAGTATACATTCAAGGATGAAATATGTACTTTGTATCCGCCACACAGGACCCCCCTGAACATGTGAAACAACATCACAAGTACATAGAATAAAACACACACACAAACAACAGCAACAAAGAAATCAATTTAAATACCTAACGGTAATGACTAGGGAGTTTAATAAGTCGGCCATCACGGTTTCTCTTCACAGGAACAGGGGTTGAAATTGAAAGAGACTTTCCAGATCAACTGCTACCAAACTGTCCACCTGAGGGGGACAAACCAGCTGTAAGGGGAGGACCGACACTGGGGGGACATTCTGTGTGTTCAGGTGGCTGAGCCAATTCAACTGGGTCCCCTGGTAACACATGAGCTGGCTTCAACTCATCAGAGTTCACCACTGACATTCAGCATGTGGCTGGCAAGAATAATTCAGTGGCCACCAAAATATTCCACCGAAATACTCTCCTGATTACCCACCAACTCCATCAAAACAAAATCCTCTCCAAAACATGGAATGTACCCTTGTAAGGAGGCTGAAGTGGTGAGCGGTGTGAGTCATGGTGGGTAAATACATACTCAACAGAAATCGGTCCTTTGGCACAAACGCCTGTGGATGGCAGTGATGTCCTGCCAACTGGGCAAAAGATCTAGATTCCCCATTTAGAACTGTTCTCCTCCCCTGGGAATCAACCGAACCCGTCGGACCCTGAAGAAATTCCCTTGGTGCCCTCAAAAGCTGGCCCAGCACCAACTCAGCTGAGGAAATCCGCAGGTCTTCTTTTGGAGCTGAAAGCAGGCCCAACAAAACCCAAAGCAGGTGATCTATCCAGCTATTATCCACCAACGAGGCCCGCAATGCAGGCTTCATTGTGCAAAGGGACCTCTCACAAAAGCCATTGGCCTGCGGATGGTAGGCAGCCATATGGTGGAGTTTAATCCCAAGGACGTCTGCCACTGCAGTCCACAACTCTGAAGTGAACTGAAGACCTCTGTCGGAGGTCAAGTCCAATGGCACACCAAACCGGGACACCCAGGAGTGGTTGATGACAGCAGAACTGCCTCCGGCCACCGAATAGTTCTGCCCAACATCGTCAGGAGATAGGTAAAACCTCTGGAAGGTGGAAGCAGCCCCACTAAGTCCACATGCACATGTTCAAACTTTTGTTGCAGAACAGGAAAGTGCTTCAGTGGAGCCTTAGTGTGCTGTTACACCTTGGCATGCTGGCAAGCCAAACAGGAAGCCGCCCATGTCCATACATCTTTATGGAGTCTCGGCCACACAAACTTTGCCCCTACCAGTTTAACAGAAGCTTTAACGTCCGGGTGTGAAAGGGAATGAACTGCATCAAAAACCCGCCGACGGCAACAAGTGAGGACCAAAGGTCGAGGCATCGCAAAGAAGGGTTCTGCCACACCTATGAAAGGATATCCCCTCTAAATGCAAACTGGATTCAGCCGCTTTAAAGGCCAGAATATCCTGGTTAGTCAGTTGCTCTGTGGTCATGGTGAGGTAGTCCACACCTAAATGCACAGAAGCATCCTTTGCTCTGGACATGCAGTCGGCCACTGGATTATTCTTGCCAGCCACATGCTGAATGTCAGTGGGACATTCAAACAACTGTCCTACAACACACAGTTGTGTTTTACCAACTGTGAAACACACAGTCACCAACCTCGATCCAAAAGTGTAACGCAGGGTGCCGTTAGCCGCGTCCAGCCGCAGTCCGTTATTTTTGCGCAAAAATTCAGCTGCCGAAACTGGCATGATGCTCCGCTGTGCACCTGAGTCCACCAGGAAATGCCGTCCAGAGACCTCATTCATGATTAACAGCAGCTTGTCTGAGCTGCCGGCACACACAGTTGTTATCCAGCAGTCGTTTCCCTGACGCACAAATGAACATGGAGGAATGCAGCGCTTCGCCTTCACGCCGACCCGGCAATGGTAGAAGCAGAGAAGGTCGTCCTTTCGTCGCTCTGTCACCGCAGCCACGGCATCAACAGGCTCCGCTTCTCCTTGAGTTACACCTGGTAGAAATGCATTCATACTGTTGTGCCTGGAAGCCAGTAAAATCAGGTCCGCTTCTTCAGCCAGGGAGCAATAATCCTCTGTCTGGAAGAGCTGGCCAGTGCAGTGAGAACAGGTGGAGGAAGCTGGAGCAGAAACACATGGATAAAAGGAAAGAAACATTTCCCGAGCCAAGTAATGCCAGCATGTTCTCCATCAGCTCGGAGAGCTTGCAATTCCTCAAGCCATTCAGAGAGAGTAAGCGATCGGCCTGCTCCAGGGCCATGCAGAGGCCACTAAAGGGGCAGGTGCTCAAGCCCCCTAAGCCCCCCCTCTGCACGACCCTGGCCTGCTCTGCGTCTGACAGTTGGTTGAGCTGAAGCAGATTCTCCTTGAGTGCGCTTTATTTGTTAGTGGTTGGTGGGTTCCTCAGCAGAACCATCAGACGGTTGGTGGAAACGGAGTCCAAAGCAGCAACTACATGGAAGTACTTGATCTCATCTGTGGTTATCCCACAGAGATGGAACTGGGCTTCCACATGCTGGAACCATGGTTCTGGATTGTGCTGCCAGAACTCTAGAAGCTTGATAACGGCAGCAAAAACAGAAGCGGCAGTTGGAGTAATGGTTGTCTGGAAGAAACTGGCTCCAAAACTTCCTGAAAAGTCCTTACCCTCCTCTTTCCACCCCATAGAAATTTTTCTAGATCTGCCACTGGTCCTACACAAATAAAATCTTACCTACTTAGCTGGACTGAATTTGACTCTACATAAATAATCTGAACAAATGATAGGAATTTACTAGCTGAAGGAAAGATTGATTTGAAATGAGTTTAAATAGACTTTGGACAAAGCTGTATTCTTTATATAATTACTTTGAAGATTTTAAGCTCATGAAGGTCAGTGGATCTTTTTGTTTAAGGGCACCCCTCAACATGACCTTGAAGTGAGGGAAGGGATGAAGATGGATGAGAAGGACTTGTTTTATTTTTTGTTGGCATATGGCAGCTTTAAACACAGGATTTAAATGTTATCTTTAAAAATATAAAACTTAAAGGTAAAATAAGTTTAAAATATTTTTGCCTTTTTATCACAAAGCTTTACCTAAAGGTCAGGGTCCATCCAAAATTTTATATGTATTTTGTCTGACATGGCCCTGTGGTGGGAAAAGTAGGGAAAGGAAAAAATAACCCTATATAAGTATATGTAGTACAGTATAACACCATGCTACTAAAACTATGGAAATAATTTACTGAACTGAATGCACGTGATGCAAAGAAAGCATAATAGCCATTTGGTGTAAAGAGTTAGCAGCACTTGTAGGCCTGACTCTTCTTACCTCTTGGACCACCTTTGCAGAGATGGTAGCTTCACAGACAGCAGACTTGCCCCTCCCTTCGATCCAGTTGATAGCAGCAGGTTTCTTGTCTGTACAGTAGTTCCCACTGACTGCCACTACCTGCAGCTCCGGAAAGTGCTGCTGCAGCCTGCTCAGAGCCTTTTCTGTGCCCTGCAGACAATCAAGTTTTCTTTCAAACAAAAAAAAGGTTGCTTACCGTGTCAAACACTGCATTCATATAAAGTGATAAGTACAGTTGATATGTTGAAGACTATTTTCTCATGGTTACCTTAGAGATCATATTCATTCCCATAGCATCTCCTGTCCTGCACTGGAAACGTATGTAAAGATTTCTCCCAGCCAGGCCAACCAACAATTTTTGTAGCCGTGCAAATCTGCCAAAATGCCAAAATCATAAATTATTTGTAGAACACAAGAAGTGATTACTGGTATTGGCCCCTAAGCACAGCTTATGTAGTGAGTCTGTAGAGCTACAGCTGTACAGCAAGCGGTTTACCTGCTGCTGTTGTCAAAAGCCTCTGTGATGTCCTGAAAGCCATCTGGACTCTCCAGCCAGGCCTTCACCTCAGCAGCCTTACAGGCAGATGGAAGTCTGACCACAGGACCACGAGTCATGCCATCGGCCAGGATGCAGCTGCTGGCTCCTCCAGACAGCTAAAGCAAGGAGACAAAAAGGATTAAACAGATATACTCGGAATTCTAAATGTCTAAATGTTAAAAAAAAACGTAAAAACAAAGGTGAAGTGGTACAATTTTGCAGGCAGCACAGGGGAGCAACGGCAAAGATTCTCACTCTGGTAGCAAGTGAGACAACTGGCAATAAACACAACTTCAGACGGGACAGACAAACGACAAGGATCCAAGGGAAACACAGACACAGGTTGGGTTAAATACACCAAGGAGTAATTAAGGGGAAACTGGTGGGAACCCCCGTTACTACCTTCCAGTCACCCCAGTTCACGACAAGAGGAGAGCCTCCTTGAGCCTTGTCTACATACCTGCAGGTATTTTCCTCATCAGGTGGAGCATAAGAAGAGCTGGCTACCTATCCTTCGACGCCAGAGTGTCCGCCTATGTGGTAACTCTACCCCCCTAGAGTCTCTGACCATTATCTTTAGATCTTCCAAGTTCTCTGCTTATCTTCACTCATGTCCTGTTTTCCTAGGAGTCTTCTTGCCCCGGATCTCAGTCCAAGCCCACTGTCCTCCCTCTGGTTCGGAGTGATCCCTGCGGCTCCCACAGCTATCCCAGGCTCCACCGTTGACCCTCCAGCTCCAAGGCTCCCACTCTCTAGCTGGCGACTCCCTGGCACCAGACCCTAATCAGCCTGTCAGTGTGCTTTTCCTACAGCCCTGATCATCAGAACTTTCTCAGAGTAAGGATTATTACTATTAATGTGATAGAACTGCTTCTACCTCCTGATGGTGTTTCTGCATGTGGGTCAAACTGATTCCTAAAACCATGACAGAAACAAGAGACAGCTGGAGACAATCAAGGGGTAGGCAGGACAACATGAAGACTCAACTGAACACAGAAACCTAAATAAACACACACACAAAAAAAATCCTCACACATTGTGTGAACCAAAGCAAAAAAATCATAAATATTTTACTGTATTATAGGCTATCTGTATAAATAACGCAGAAAGTAGAGGCGCTTCACAATGCGAAACAAATATTCTGCTTTTAAAGTAATAAGTTACATTTACATTTATTGATATAATTACAATTTTTCTAATTTGTCCTTTAAGTTGTTTACAAAAGCTGAACTGTTTCTTTTCCTTGAATTTGTTTTGAATAAAGTTACTCAGTTACATTTGAGTAAAGATTAAAAAAAAAAAGAAAACACCAGAAAAAACAGCATTGATCTTTTGGCTGGGCTCTTATAGTGTTGCATCAATAGGAAGACAGAGGAGCCAGGAAAACCTGTCAAGTTTTGTTCAAGTTAACTTCTGAGAAAAAGAAAAGTCCTTGCTGAACTTAATGCATCAGTTTAGGCAGCAGGTTTATGATACATTGTAAACTTGAAAAATATTTTAACTACAAATGGAAATGTCAATTTTATCAGGTACTTGTGACATTGGAAATCAATGTCCCATTAAAAAATGCACACATTTTCTGTTGCTTTTTTATTTATAAATGTGCTTCTTTAAATAAATATAGCTTAACACCAACATGTTCTCATTTCCTTTGTGATGACTGAACTTTGTTTTGCTAATCACAAAGTAGCTAAAGTAAAATTGTAAAGAGGTGTTTGTTACTTTTAATATTAGTAACTTTACTTGTATTTAAGAGCAGTTTTTTAAAATCAAAAATAACTTCGGTGTCACTGTCATAGGCGTAAATTCCAGGGGTTGGGACCCCCCATTCTTGGAAAAATCTCCCCCAAAGAAATCATAAAATAAACCTTTGTATTTAAACAATATCAATATAAAAAGGAAATAGATCTGCCATTTCTTTAAGAAAAAAATAAGAATGAATTTTTAGGTCCAGGAGGCATCCTGACCAGATGCCTGAACCACCTCAACTGGCTCCTCTCGATGTGGAGGAGCAGCAGCTCTACTCTGAGTCCCTCCCGGATAACTGAACTTCTCACCCTATCTCTAAGGGAGAGCCCAGACACCCAACGGAGAAAACCCATTTTGGCAGCTTGCATCCACTGTCTTGTTCTTTCAGTCATGACCCAAAGCTCATGACTATAGATGAAGGTAGGAACGTAGATCCACCGGTAAATCGAGAGCTTCAGTTTTTGACTCAGCTCTCGCTTCACCACGACAGACTGGTACAGCCCCCGCTTCACTGCAGACGCTGCGCCAATCTGCCTGTCAATCTCCCGCTCCCCTCCTCCCTCATTCATGAATAAGGTCCAGAGATTCTTGAACTCCTCCACTTGGGGCAGGTTTCCACAACCCTAGACCATGGCCTCGGATTTGGAGGCACTGATTCCCAACCCGGCCGCTTCACACTCAGCTGCGAACCACTCTAGCAAGATTGTGACCGTTTGCTTTCAATTAAATTCATTTTGAGTATATCTGTAAGTTTGCTTTGAAAATATATAATTTTTATGCAGATCAGTTGTAATTTGTGATAGTAAAACTATAATTTTCTCATATTTTTAGACCACAAGTGCAGCAAAGATAAGAAACACTATAGAATAGTTGAGGAAATTCTCTCTGACTCCTCTGATGATGAATATAGTAACAGCAGTGATGAGGAGTGGCTACCAAAGAACACTAGAAACATAGATATGGATGATTAAGGAGATACCAACAGTCAGGATGCTAAAAGTCAAGATGATGAAAGACAAGATACAGAGAGAGGTCAGCATAATGAGGGAGTTAAGGAAGATGTCCACATGGTGCCTGCTCAGAGAAATGTTCACAAGGGCCATGCCTGCACTCAACCCTGCAAATATGCATGGAAGGTCCAAGACAATAACTTTGATGGAGACTTGCAACATTTTCTAGGAGTCAGGAGAGTAAATGTTGACAGAAGAGAACCAATTGATTTCATTAGGTATTTAATTCCCTTAGATCTCATTGATGAGATAGTCCCTAAAAGCAACATGCATGCTCTACAGAAAGGGGAGTGACAAGCAAAGAAATGCAAATTTTTCTAGAGAAAAATTGTGGGGTACATTCGATATCCTAGGACCTGGTCCAGTGAGGATGGCCTTCATCTTGGAATAATTGCAGATGCTATGTCTATAAACAGATATGAGCAAATTCTGAGTTATTTGCACTTTGTGGAAAACTATACCTACCAGCCAGCAAACACAGACAGGCTCTTCAAAATAGCACCAGTGCTAAGTATGCTTCAGAAAGAATTCCAATCAATTGATGAGCAAATCATTCCCTTCAAAGGCCAACTGCCTTTGAAGGGAATGATTTCTCTGAGCACATGCTGGACTCCCAGCATGTGACACACCCTCCTCAAGGACGGGGTGTCAAGAATATCTGAGGTCATCCCACTTCCCCCTGCAGGAGATTTCAGTTAACACTAACAACAAATAAAGTTACCTTTAAAATTAGTCACACAAGTGTCATCTAGACCCAACAGTAGACCCAGACTTCAATAAAATAAATCTGGTTGTGTGTTGTTTTTATCTCCTGAAAACTTTGCTTTAATTAAACTTATTTTTTCTATCTAATCATAAGAAATCATAGTCAGAGAGAGAGAGAGATGAGACAGGAAGAGCAGGTTTCCTGAAAAAAGAGGAAGCAAGTTTCCAGCTTGCAGTTGTATAAAAATAGCTGAGACTATTCCTTATTTAAAAGCATAAAAGTTTTAAAGATGAAATCTAAACACTTTGAGTAATTAGATAAGATTTAAAGTAAAGTACTTATATTAATATTGGTTTACTTATAACAATACTTTCACGTGTGGGAAAACTTACAAGTAAAACAAGTGACTGTAACTTTGGTATCAAATAATTACAGTAATAGATTATTCCTGGTTTCTTTTCAGAACATCTGTAATAACTCACATTATGATTATAATAAGAGTAATAAGTTATGGTTATCATAAAATTATAAATGAATGCTAAATCAAAGAAAGTAAAAGGTTTATGAATGTGATTTTGACATCGAGCTTGAAATGGTGTAAAACATGTAACTGCTATTAAAGATCACTGATGATGTGTTGGAGGTGGATAGTAGGTGAAAGGTGAAAGGTTAGGGGTAAAATGGGGACTAACGGGAGAGCAGAGATGATCAATGCCTTATTTGGAAACAGGTAGTTGAACAACTTTGACTTTTCAAAGAAAAGGTTGTGCAGGCAACAGACATAGGAGGACCATTGAGCAACCCTGGGTCAGTAGAAAAGACATCCAAGCAGTCAGCCAATGAAACAAACACAGCAACGGTGTTAGCCAATGCAAATGCACCAAAATGATGGATAAACCCTATATAAGGGGACAGCAAAAGAGGAATCTTTGGTTGGATCCTCCAGGCAGCTTCAAACCAACAACGAGAAGGACAAAAAACTGCAGCTGAAGAAGAGCCGGAGCCACAGGGCCAAAGTCTGTCCTGCGCATGGGGACCAATCCGTCAGCCCTCGATATGTGGCTTCAAATCACACTTCTCTCATCAGCTGGGTTCAGACCCCAAAGACAAAGATGAAGACAAAGCTGAAGACCCAAGTCCTGTGTGACCTCACCGTCGATGCAGAGATGAAAGCTCATCAGACCAACAGAGATCCCTGCCTTCATCAGTTAACCTCCTCCTCCTGCTGCAACACCTTCTTCATCATCAGACCAGTTCTGGGGTTCGAAACACCAAACTCTGTCCGTCTCTCTCAAAGGTTCCCTTTTTAGTGTCAGCGTTAGGGAAAGATAGACTAGATGATTGATTTTACTTATTTGATTATTTCTGCTACTGAATTAAGCTGTACTGAACCTTGCAAAATTGCTTTACTAATAAAATATTTAGCATAAAGAAAATCTAAAAGATGTTGTGGACATTCAATTAACGAGTCATCTCAAAGTGCTTCTTTGATGGTAGTAAAATAGCTATGATGTTTGATTCTGGGGAAGAAAAGTAGGAAATGTTTTATAGGTTGCTTTAGCCCAAATTTAAAACAACATCCTTGGGACTCGCCAGAGTCACTAAAACCAACCTGCTTCAGTAACAAGTGCAAGTTGTGAAAAAGAGAAGGAGCGACCGTTAACAGATGTGCTCTGTGAAACTAGTTGGCTCTGAGCTGCTCAGTCTGGCTAATTCACAGGGGGAAGAAGGACGAGACATCTGGATGTAGGTCGTAGAAATCAGGCGAATTCCTTTGTCGATGCAGCTTAAACAGAGTTTACTTCAGTTCTGGACCGGGCAAATCCCAGCAGATTTAGGAAACTCAATTCACCCGTTAGACGGAGAGCTGGTAGCACATCTCCCCTCTCAGAAGAGAAAGTAGTGACTGAGAGAGGAGAGAGTGAAGGAAGGGGGGGGGGTAGTTGTCGCGACGACGACAATGTCTATCTCTTCCTGATTCCTCACCTGTAAGGGGCAAATGTTGATATGACACACAAGGACAGCCTTATCTTTGACCTTCCCTGGCTGTGTACTCTGTAGGGACATAAAATGTTCCTTGCTCCCTGTTTTGGGGAACACCACTCCATATCTCGTTAAAGTACCCATACCCATATGCACAATTTACCCCAGTGGTTTATAGGCCTGTCGCGATAAACGATAAGTCAATTAATCGCACGATAAATTAAAACTATCGACCTCATTTTAATTATCGGCTATATCGTTTCTTCCTGCCTTTTTCTCTTACTGTTGATGACACTGAATGAAAAAAGCCTCAACTCCGTTTCTCTCCACTTCCTCCCTTCCTTACTTCCTTAGTGTAATGCCCAGTGTGCACTGTATGATCTTATGTCGCGGATTGTCGGCCCATTATCAAAACCTGAGAGACACATGAGCCGACAGAAATCCTCGGTATAACGGTTCGATCGAAACCGTGTTGTGTCCAACAATGGACACAAAATAATAAGTCCAGTTCACTAATTTTGAAACCAGGCATTAATCAATTCCTTACTACAATCTACCTGCAATGCATGTGGCTGTCAGTCTGACTGAATGAAAATCATTATAACTTATTTAGGTCACGTTAACGAAGAACAGCTGAAAAGTTACCGGGTTTTCTGGTAGAAATTTCGCTCCAACTCCTCCCCTAGTTATTTATATTTTCTTTGCACGAACTGTTGAATAAACATTCATGTTGTTTCCGATGTCTGCTGGACTTCGGGTTGCGCCGTGTCAGCTGTTCGGGATTCCCTCCGTGTTTCCCCTCAGAAAGCAGGAGGGGAATCCGCGCTTTCTGATTGGCTACCGGTCACATTCAACAGGTTGTGTTAAGCTCCCAGTCTGGATAAATCCTTGATTTAGATCGGAGCGGCACAACGATCTACCGTAACACACAACACTAGTGACAATCTCAGAACGAAGAACGTTCTAAGATTGTCATTCGGGGTAAAAAATCCTGTAGTTTGAACTATTGCATCAGGATGTCTTCTCTATTTAAATCTCATGATTACTGCAGGGCAATATACTATACAGACTTCATAATCTGCACTCTTTTGGTTGAATGCAGTATTTATTTCCACTTTGGCTTTATGTTGTTTAGTTTTTATTCAAGTGCATTTATTGTTAATGGAGACTAAGAATCTATTTTATTTTTGGTTTTGGTTGTTTTATTTATTTTGTGTATCAGTCCCAGTGTTAAGTGTCTTTTGAAAGTAAAGTGTATCTATCTTTGGCAGGAAATCACATCTATTATTACGTTATTTCCATTAAGTTAATGTAAAAAGGTCTTCAAACAATATTATCGTTTATCGCAATAATTTTTGAGACAATTTATCGCCCAGAAAAATCTGTTATCGTGACAGGCCTAGTTGTTTACTAACAGTGCCATGGTTTTGAAACAAATTTTAGGAGGTACTAAATGGCTTATAAGGCTTTCATTTTTGGTGATTTAAAATGTCGGGAGCCATTTTATTTTGTTGAGGAGTGTGTGCCATACACAAAAAGTAATGGTTTCTGTTATATTATTTTTATTTTCTTTTTCTATTTTGACATTGAATTAATTGATATGTTCGAGATTTGACATCTATTGTAACTAACTTTATTGCAGTAACAGAAAGCTACCAGTAGGAGGCAGTGTGCTCTCGTAATCGCTCCAGAGTCCGTATAACTGACAACCGGCTTCAGAACACATTCCAGGAGGATTTGAGAAGCACGGATTTGTTCTGTCTCGTTACTTCAACTTGCTCTATCCCGTTTACAGGAAAAATAAGCGTCATCGCACCAGGACTGAACACTTCATATGAAAACCTTCAGCTTCTTGAATGGAAATTTCATGGAGCTAAATGTAACAACAACTCAGACACTTACAGCAATTGCACGACAGCCTCGGTTAGTGCTTGCAACTAAGCAACCTTCTGTAGTTGCCATGGGAATCTGGAACTGTTTTCCATCCAGATGTAGTGGTCCTGCAACTCCAACCGGTACTGGGATGTAACCAATCACATTCTCACAGCAGGTACCCATAACCTAGAAAATACATCTTTGTTAAAGACACAGGTTTGTGTGGATGTAGGGTTTCTTGTATAGCTTTCAATGTCACCTTGGAGTAGTCGTAGTTGATATATGGAAGGGAAGAGAGTGCAGAAGGACAAGAAAGCTTGGCAGAGATCATCTGTCTTCGTATCGACACTCCTCTCTCTGGTTTCTCCATCAAAGTCTCCAGTTTGTATGCTGGGATGTGTTTGGAGGTTACCAGCAGCATCACCTCTGCATCACTTAAATGATATGGACCTTGCTGCAGAAACACAATCAGACTTTTCAACGGAGCTGGTGGTTATTATTGAAGTCTGAACAGTTGTTGCTCCACCCAGACACCATTCCAACTATTTAAACTGTAAAAACTCAGGCCTATTTCATAACACTTATTTCATATTTGATTCTGACCAATTAACTTTGTATTTACTGGTTATACCCTCATTGATTATATAGATTTGATTGTGTCAATGATGCTAAAATGTAGGTGAGGTTATACATATGAATGTAATGGTAAGAATCATAAGAAAGCAAGTGCGCCCTCTTTTAAATATGCAGACGTGATCCTAATAATGTGTTTTTACCAGGTTCTCATAGGTCTACATTCTAACCTTGTATGTGTACAAAAACAAACAGAAAAATAATAGCCAAATTTAAATGCTAAAAAAATTCAATAATATGACTTGTGAATTGTTAAAGGGGCATTATAGGATTTCTTCTCTATGTTTTACCTCAGGGTTGTTAAAGATAGACACACATTCATCAAGTCCTCTGGGATTCTGCAGCGGACTGGACTCAGTGTTGTCGTACTTCATCTCCCCATTTTCTTCCCCAATGGCAAACAAGCTCTTTGACTGGCAGTCAGTGGTGGCGTCAGGAAATGGCCGAATAACTTCATCTAAGAGACAAGTTGGAATAAGACACAGTGCTATACAAGCTGATCTGTTCCATGATCGTCAGTGAGGGCAGACACACCTCTTTCCTCCCTGCAGGGGGCTGCAGGTGGTGAAAATCTGGGTGCAGAAAGCTCCCTCAGGCAGCAGGTCTTGTATTGCTGGTTTGGGCTGGGAGCACCTGTGGTGATGGGGTTCCTAAGAGATAGTGTAGACTCCATCTCCACTTGCTCAAAGAAGATGTACTTGATAGCCAACAGCAGAGCTAAGGCCAGACAGATCACTTGCTCTATGTCCATGGTTATCATTCTGTAAACAAGACAAACAGGCAGTCAGGTTCATGACTGTCTGCAGGCTGGTATTCTTCTTGCTGTTAATTTTTTTTTTTTGCTTTGGTCATAACGTAATTCTGAGTGATGGTCAAAATAATATTTATTTAACAAACTTAATTATTTGGTGAATTGGAGATTTTCTGCAACAATAACTCAAAACATTCAATATATTTAAAGCTTCATTATTATGACTCCTTGAACAAGCTAGGATAAATCTGTGGGTTATACAACACATGTTCATTACATTTAATACATAAAGTCATTCTCCAATATTGAGATTTCACCCAATCAGTTCTGCCTGTTTTGAGCTTTTGAAAGAATGTGCTGGGCTACAACATAATTATGCCAGTGAACTGCTGCTGGCCACACCCTTCTAACTCAGCATTTACATAAGCACATCAGACACGTAAAAATGGCTACAAACAGACATACAGTGATACAATCATTTCTATCACCTGAAGAACATTTCCAGGATTAGAGGACTAAAGTCTCAGCATTAGAGAAACTCATCCATGTGTTCATCTTTAATCGCACTGATTACTGCAGCAGCATCTTCACAGGTCTGCCTAAAAGAAAATTAATCATCCAACTGTAGCTGATCCAGAACACTGCTGCTGCCGTTCTGACTAAAACCAGGAAGATAGAGCACATCACCCAGTTTTAAAGTCCTTATTCTGGCTCCCGGTAGCTCAGAGAATAAACTCAAAAACTCTAAAATACTGTTAGTTCATAAAGCAGTGAACAGCTTAGCACAACAATACACTGAAGATCTGCTGTTGCTGAGGTGGTTCTGGCTCTGTTCTGCATCCCCAAAACCAAACAAGCAGAAGTAGTAATCAGCTTCTGTGCACCAGACAAACATCCAGGAAACTGTAAAACAGCCGAAAAACCGAGTTCCTTTAAATGAAGGCTAAAAATTCACCTGTTTAGAGTTGCTTTTGAAACATAATCAATTCATTGTTAAACAATCTGATGTGTAACAATGGCATTTGACAAAACATAATGTTTCAATTCCTGACTGTCTGTTCTATGACGTTGTATTTTTGTGCTTTTATGATGTAAAGCACTTTGCTGAAATGTGCTAGCTACACAGATAAACTTGAAATAATACATCTTCGACCCAGAAGCAGATGAAGTGGAGGCAGGCTGCAGCCAGACATTGTGCCGCAGTAAATCTACAGAGACTCATCTCTGTGGAGAAACATGTTAGTTTTGGATTGTATTGTCCATCTTGCTGAATACTAACACCTCCCACCAGTGCACAGTTATGAGAAACACCAATGGATAGTGGTGTCAAAGTCACAGCAAAGCTGTTTTGGTTTTTCCAAATGGAATTACATTCATAAAGACTGGAAAAAAGGTCCTTGCTGTGGTGGCGTAGGGGTTAGCGCGATCCACATTTGGAGGCCATTAGTCCTCGACGAGGGCCATTGTGGATTCCAGACCTGATGATATTTGCCATGTCTTCCCCCCTCTCCTTACCCCTTTCCGGTCAACCTACTGTCATATAAGGGACACTAGAGCCTGCAAAAAGGCCCCTGGAGGGGGAAAAAAAAAAGAGACTGGAAACAAGTCGGATTCAGGACTACGTATGGAAGTGGCTCAACTCTAACTTCAAAATATCGTATACGGGTAAGTTCTGAGTGTTAACTTTTATTCCAAAAAGTCTGGCCTGGGCACTTGACCAGCTTCAAGTCCTTGGACAAAAGAGACCCTGGTAATGGGTTAGAGTTAAAGCAAATGTATGTCATGCTTTCTGCACACACTGCAAAACACAAAAACAATTATTTAAAGAAAAGTGCTTAGATGAGTCCTACCTGCTGAGGTAGAAGTGCCACAGTGGCATTTCTGGCTCGATTCTTCTGGGAGATAACTGATCGAGTTCCATGCCAAGTTGTGCATTACTCCCTGTTGTATTTGACGACAATGGTTTGGAAATCCATCGGCTGTGGGCATGAACCATCACAAGTCCAAGAGACTGCACAGAGAGGAACCAGTAATGATGCACACACCCTTACAAAATAAATACATAGGGAGGATTTTCTTTGCATGCCATTACCATGATCATTTTGACTCTCTGAGTTACAGGATTGGGTTTGTTGTCCTCCTCCTCCATCACCCTGGAGAAATCACTTAGCTGCCAGATCGGGTGACCTTCCTGACTCTCACGTGACAACTGGAGCAAATATATATATTAAAAAAATCTACATGATGAAAAAACGTTTTATTAGTACACCTATCTATGGGAGCTCAAAAAGGGGGGTTTACCTCAAGGACCAGAGAGACACAGGCAGGGAAGAAAGTCATAAACACAAAATAGTTGGCTAAAACAGACATGCATCCAAAGCCACACATGATTTCCAACTGTTTCACACCTTAAAGACACAAGAAAAATATTTCAGCAGTCAGAATTCACATACGAAGAAACCACGGTACGAAAACAAACATCCACAAAGTATTTTAAGCATACTCTTTCATTACTTCTTTTTTGTCAATGACAAGATATATTGTATGTGCAGCTGAGTTAAAACTTTAGGAAATATTACAACAAGACCAAGGTGGTATCTGGAGTATTCTAATAAAATTTACAAGATATAATTAAAAAAGGTGAATTTGTTTTTTCAAATGAAGCAGGATTTTTCACTTCCTGTTTCATTTATCCACATAAAGCGGTTACTTCTCTTATTAAGGATTTTTAATTTAACCTTTAAGCAGGATAAAATTGCATTGAGATTAAAAGCCTCTTTTTCGAGAGAGTCTTGGATAAGATGCAGCAGCAAATAAATACGTAGCGTAAAACAGAGGCCTCAGTGTGGAGACTTGCAATCTATTCTATCATTGAAAGAATGTTGGACTTTTCATTTATGACAGTTGAAGTGTGGCCAAGTTGAAATAAAGTTTCCTAATCCAACTATCAGCTGTTGCTAATGTACAACTATGTATATATAGTTCAGTCTTTTTTTTTAGTAATCCATAATCACAAATAGCTGAGTTGTATTATGTGTTCGGTGTGGAGGGGGTACCAAACCCTAATCTCACCTTTGACACTAAAATAGCTAAAACTGGAAGACTTGTTGGACTCTGATGTCCTAATCTGACATCATTTAGCTCCTGAAATTATTCATACCTCAGTGGTGAACATCTGAACTGTTTACAAACTTCCACAAAAATATGTGCCACTTTGCTGCGTTTTTTATTTTCTATCCTGTCTAGAGTTTACATTTTAAAAGTGGACAGCAAATAACAAACTGATCAATACTCAAAATTAAATCCTTGGTTGTAAACTATGTTGCTGATAATGATGATAATGATTACTCAAATAGCAAGAGATGTTAATTCAACATTGAATTAAGATCAAAATAGCTGAAATTATTGTTAAGATTGACAGTGGATTTTATTACTGGGCAGGGGTTTATCACGCTTTAAATTAAGCAATATTTGTTGAGAACAGTGGGTTGAGATTCCTTTCTTTACATTTTCTTACTTGTCTGTAAAAATTATTGCAGCCAGTTGGTGTGCAATGTGTAAACATAAAAATATCTACAAGTCACTACAATTAGTGGACCGGTCCACTTCTCCCTTTATAAACCAGTGGTATGTCCTACCTACACAGCGCCTTTGCTGCTGGCTTGTTTGCAGTCTGCTTCTGTATGGAATTCTACTCTGAGCCCTCTTGCAGTATGTTTTGTGATATTACTTTTATTGAAAAATAACTGCATTGTTTTGTGTCTATGCTGCAGCTTGATAGGTAAGTATGTGATTATATATGTCAACAAATTCATGAATAAATATTCTGTATATTTTCAATATCAAGCCTCAACGTGGATTCAATATTTCTGCCGAACCATATTTCAACATTGATTCATTCATACTTTGCTACCTGGCTAGGCACTTCTCTCTTTAAAGGCCACTTTTCTGCTCTTTTCAATTATACCGGTTTTATTGGCTCACTTTACATTTTTTGCAACATCAGAACAGAAGGAAGTAGTACCTGACATGGTTCCTACTCCAATGAGTAAGCACTCAACCAGAGCATCTAGAGTGAAGGTAGGTCCTAGTACAGCCATGCCAGTTCCAATGTTTTCCCTCACTTCATCCTGAGAAAGTATAGAGAGAAAAAGCATAGCAATTTTATAAAGGATGCTTCAACAAGCTGCACAAAATGTCTTGGCTCACCTGAGAACTGGAGCTTAAGGCAAACTTGGCAAGGGTGCAGGCCTTGGAAAGGTCAATGAGAAGCAAGAAGAAGGGCAGCGCCTCGCTGTAGAACAAGGACATGTTCGAGCTTAATGCACAACAAGCTGATAACATGATATATTTAGGGCAATCTTACTTGAGGCCAGTGAGCTCCTTATCAAAAAAGTGAATAACAACTGTGCTGAACACAAAGCTGGAGAAAATGGTAAAAAGACCAGCAATTCCTGGAAGAAAATGCATAAACAAAGAAATACAGTTGAAAACTGTTACGTTTTACATGCTTCCAATATCCTGCAAATATGCTGGTGTGGAAACAAAATCTCACCTAGAATGTATTTGGATCCCAGTTGTCTTAAGCTCTGGAACTGAAAATATATGTAGACAATGGCTATACAACGAGTGATGGTCAGGATGATGATGTCACTGCTTAGAATTTCCTGTAAGCAACAAGGTCACAGAAGATATTAAAAAATATACTATCAAAACCTGTTCAAAGCTCTCAAAAGTTTTTACGATAAGGTAAACACGATCATCCCCCAAGACCTGGTGGGAAAACTGGGCCTCTTAGGGATTAACACCCCCCTCTGTAACTGGCTGCTGGACTTTCTCACTGACAGAACCCAGGCTGTCAGAATGGAGAACAACACCTCCGATGTCATCACCCTGAACACTGGCACCCCTCAGGGCTGTGTTCTGAGCCCCCTGCTGTTCACCCTGATGACCCATGACTGTAGTCCACACTTCAGATCCAACCACATCCTGAAGTATGCGGACGACACCACAGTGGTGGGCCTCATCCGGGACAACAACGAGACGGCCTATAGGGAGGAGGTGCGGCATCTAGTGGACTGGTGCAGAGGAAACAACCTGATCCTGAATGTCAACAAGACCAAGGAGATCATCGTCGACTTCAGGAAATCCAGACCCACCCACACACCACTCCTCATCAACGACTCAGCTGTGGAGATCGTCAGCAGCACCAAGTTCCTGGGGGTGCACATCAACGAAAACCTCAGCTGGTCTCCTCACATCTCCTCTCTGGTGAAGAAGGGCCAGCAGCGCGTGCACTTCCTGCGTCGGATGAAGAGAGCATCCCTTCCGCCCCCCATCCTTCAGACCTTCTACAGAGGGACCATGGAGAGCCTACTGACCAGCTACATCTCCATCTGGTCTGGGAGCTGCAGGTCCTCTGACTGGAAGTCTCTACAGAGGGTGGTGAGGACAGGGGAGAAGATCACAGGGGCTCTGCTTCCCTGCATCAAGGACATCGCAGAGAGGCGCTGCCTATCCTGCGCTCACCAGATCCTCTCCGACCCCACCCACCCCAACCATGGACTGTTTTCCCCTCTGGCGTCTGGCAGAAGGTTCCGCAGCATCTTGTGCAGAACAACCAGACGACTGAACAGTTTCTTCCCCCGGGCCATCAGACTGCTTAACGCCACATAACACACACACTCACAAACCAAACCACCCCCCCATTGATATGGTCAACATACGCACTTTAGTTTTACAATACTGAACTTGTGGATTGTATGGCACTTTATTCTTTATTCTTAGCTCTTATATATTTATTTAGCTATTATGTATTTATTGTGTAGTATAAGGTTTTAGCTGCTACACTGGGAGCCAAGTAACGACATTTCGTTGTCAAGATTCACCTTGTGTTTTCTTTTTGTACAATGACAATAAAGGAAGTCTATCTATCTATCTATCTATCTATCTATCTATCTATCTATCTATCT